>PVIW01001244.1:90067-322913 GCA_004026585.1 Noctilio leporinus
TGGCTGGGAGAACCCTGTAGGCAGCTTGGCTCATCCAAACTTGAGGTGACAATACACGTTGCTACAGGTGGACCCAGCAGCTGCTGCTAGCCACCCTATCCTGAAGTCCGGGTGGTTTGTTTGGGGATGAGCCGTGTCTGTCTAGGGTGGCTTGATGTCGCCTTCTCTGAGAGTGGACGGTTCCAGACCTTGAGTGGTTAAAGGGCTGCATGGCCAGCACTAGTGTTGCTGAAACACCTAGGAAGTGGATGTGTTGAAGGCTGTAGCACGTCCGGAGGTGAAATCTCATAAAGAATCTGCAAAGCAGACCTTCCATGTGGCCAGAACTTCCCAGGTGCACTGGCTCGGTCTGGCGACCTTCCAGAGGACTTTCTGGATCGGCGCCTCTCCTGAATCCTCTCCGCAGCACATCTTGAAGTCTGTGCAGGTGAGGACGCACCTGGCCTCACCTCGGGAAATGGAGTCAGGGTTGTTCTTACCCTATCCTAGATGCACTGTGTAGTCTAATAGATCTTTTCCATCTCTAGTCACACTAACGTTTGCATCAAACCTGAAAAAGGTATATGAAGAATTCTTAAAAACAAAGACAAAAAAACCTTCGCCTTTGAGTCACACCATGTCAATTCAGATCACTCACTAGGTCAAGACTCCGTCGTCATCATGGCTCGCTCTGTCATTCTGCACTTCTCTTCCCTCTGTAAATCACTGAGAAGGACAGGGAGGGAAGAAGCCACAAGATGCACAAAATACGCAGACATTTTCTTAAATTAAAAGGCCCTCAGACATGTCTTTGATTAAGACTAGTGTTTTGAGCTGAAGTGCTACTTCACAGGAAGGGAGCTGGCAGTTAAGAGTTTGAACTGTTCAAAGGGCAGGAAGAAACTGACTAGCAGAGTCTAACTAACCAGGAGACCTGGTCCTGCTTCATGAAATGAATACTCCCAAAAAGCTCCTTTGAGCTCATACTATACACCCAGGATGATACAATTTTCTTTCTACCCCAGGCGAACTGCTGTGTTCTCAGGAAGCTCCAAAATTTTAATGGTTCAGGGAGAACATTGTGTAGAGAAAACATAAACCAGTTGCTAAGGGATTTGCAAAGAGGAAATGTCCCCCAAGTTCCCTGGAATGTGTACATGACATTGAAGAGCTGGGTGCTAAAGACAACGGACACCTCTGCAGAGTGATATCAGGTACACATCCCTGCAGACCACCCCCCGTTAAAGTCCTGTCACCTCAAACAGATGGTTTCCTCTCTCCCTTTCAAACTGCATCAAATTCCCAGCAGCAAAGCAGCTTCCTTGCACTAGAGCCATGGTTCTCAAAACTTAGCCTGCCCAGAATCACTTGGCAGGCTCAGTTAAAACAAAGACTGCTGGGCCCTGGCCAGGTGGCTCAGTTGGTTGGAGTGCCATTCCCATATACCAAAAGGCTATGTAGGTTCGACTCCCAGTTGGGTTGTGTACGGGAGGCAACCAATCCATGTTTCTCTCTCACATTAATGTCTCTCTTTCTCCCTTCCTCTTTCTCTCAAATCAATTTAAAAAGAAACAAAAAAGATTGTTGAAAAACATAAGAAATAATAATAACAATATTAAAGAAAAAATTTTTGAGTGGCTCAGTTGGTTAGAGCATCATTCCATATGCCAATGTTGTGGGTTTGATCCCCACTCAGGGCACATACAAGAATCAACCAATGAATGAATGCATCAATCAGTGGAACAACAAATTGATATTTCCTCTCCTTTCCTCTCTCAAATCAAGAAAAAGAGAAAATGGAAAAGAAAAAGACGAACAAAAAAATCTTTAGGACTATCTAAGAGTCAATGAAGGCCAAAGGTCTTAGACTAACAAGATTCCCAAGGCTGCCCTGGCTGGTTAGCTCAGTTGGTTGGAGCATTACTTCTGGTACATGAAGGATGCAGGTTCAATCCCCTGTCAGGGCACGTGCAAGAATCAATCAATGACTGCATAAAGAAGTGGAACAACAAATTGATGTTTTTCTCTCTTGCTCTCTCTTTGGTGCTCTCTCCTCCTTTCTCTCTCTTTCTCTCAAAACATTAAAAAACAAAATAAAACAAAACAAACAAACAAAGAAACAGATTACCAAGGCTGCCCTTAGCATATCTGGAGGCCGCATGTCAACCAGGAAGCTAATTTGACTAGGTCTTGTGTGCAGGGAGGGAAAATGCTGACATTGGAGACATGATGGATTCTCTGTAATATAGAGGCCCTCCCATGAGTCAGCTAATTCTTATTTTTGAGGATCTTGTAAGCTTTCTACAAGGATATGCCTAAAGAGAAAGGCAGATTACAGGCTGGAGACTGAACCCCCTTCAGGACGGGGAAAGCCGTGATCAGGGCAGGCCTGAGGGACAGTGGGTGCGGAGAGGACTCAGAGGCCCTGTCCCATGCCAGCAGGCCCGGGCCTCCACACTCTCTCTCAGCTCTCCAGGGGTGACTCATACATGCCAAAGTCCAAGTACTACTCCGGTACTAAGCAGTGTTTCTCAACTTGCATAGGCAAGTGAACTACCTGGGTATTTAGTACGTTAGGGTGGGGCTGAGATTGTCCATCTCAAACAAGCTTTCCTGTGGTAAGAAGCAGCGTCTAAGAGGGGTTTTCAAGCATTTTTTTTTAAAAAAAGCATTGCAACTCTTTCTTTAACAAAATCTTAGGGAAGGCCAGCATATAATACATGAATTCTCTCCTACTGGGACCCCCAACACACTCAACTGCCCCTCCATGGCTCAGGAAAGTGCTGATTAAAATCCACTAGAATACTGGAACCACAGTTCCACAATACAGACCTAGGACCATGTACATTTCACTGAAGACTAGGTCATTAGTATTTGGGGGAGTTTTTTTTAAAGTAGTTTTTTAATAACATAGTTTTTCCACAGTTTATTTTTAATAAGCTAGGCCTGTTTCCCTGTAGACACTGGAAACAGAAACCCTTTAAAAATTAATAGGGATTGTACTGGCTTCAGACCTGCAGGTCCCCTGCTGTGCTCAGACAAACAGCGGTCTGGGAGAGGAAGCAGAGACCAGGCAGCGGAGAGAGCCCGCAGCCCCAGGCCCTGCCCGTGGAAGGAGGTCGGTGCTGGATAGGAAGCTATCCTGGACTGGGAGGCAGTCGGATAGGGGTGCTGGTAGGAAGGTTTCATTTCCACTCACGTCCGCTGCAGTCAGCCACATCCGACTGGGCATAAGTGTGCGTGTGCACACGTACCCTGTCTATAATTATGGTATTGATACTCCCTGGGGGTTTCCCCAAGGTTCAAAGCCAAGCCCACCCCTAAGAAGAGTGTGGTAAGCATGTCCAGTGAAGCAGTACATGCTACTGATTGGTTTGGCATGCACAACTCTATATGGTTATATCTACAATATGGCCTATCACTGGCCTCCGTGGGACACCCAGAATAGCCTAGCTGGGGTCAGCCCCGAGCACACCCCCGGAGGGTTATCTTTACTCCAGTTTCCTCTCATCACCCTTTATCCTCCACTGGGCACATCCGCCCATGCACACTGGAAGCAGACGACCTGGCATTTGCCTTCCCGACTAACTGAAGAACCAGCTTTGATCCTGACTTCAATGTCACCCTAACATGTGACGAGGAAATTACCTTTGATGTGATCCGTGAAAAAAATGACTTACCCATTCCAAGTGTACTTCCAGAGCAGGTTACTGCAAGAAGTAAAAACACAGGATTTCAAATATACTTATTGATCTAGCTGAAGTGATAAAGACCAAAGTTAAGAAAAAGGAAAAGTAAACCAAAGAATGAATAAGGACCAGTTTGGGTAACAGAAGGAGAAACTACTAGCAGTATGACCTTGGGCAAGTCACTGCACTACTCTGTGCCTCAGTTTGTCTATAAGTGGTAAGAAAAATGCCAATTTCTCAGGGCTGTTATAGGATAAATTAATACATGTAAAGCCCTTATAATAGTGGCCAGTACATGGCACTCAATGAATATTAGACTTTACTATCATTTATAACACTGTCCTAATTATCAGAGTAAGGCATCACTGTCACTGAAAAGCAAAAATTAAACAACAAAAAATTTCCCCAAATGAATGGTTTTTACCTAGAACACTGAGCATTCAATTAGAAACACAACCTAACTCTGTCCCTTGACACAGGGCCATCCTTTGGGCCAGCTTGTCCTTAATGAAAAAATAAGGAATCAGAGCATGACAGCCAAGGGCAGTAAGAATACCCCCTGACAAGAACTAGCCTGGTTCCACATCTAGGAGCCCTCTTGAACCTACAAGTAATTGGAAATTTAAGATTCTGGTTATTAGTAAACATTTCTGAGCCAATATTTCCCCCTTCCTTTGTTTGAAGGCTTCCTTGCCTCTTTTTTACTTTTTCTTTTTTTTCATTTCTTTCTTTATTTCTCCCACCCCCCTTCTTTTCCCTTCTTTCCTTCCTTCCTTCCTTCTTTTCTTTCTTTCTTTCGAAGCATATGAAAAGCGATGGCTGTGCCCCTGGGCAAGGCAGCAGAAGGCAGGTGCTGGAATAAAGAGCAGGAGAATTGCTAATGCTTTTCTGCCAGCTCGGGTGAGATGCCACTTGCTGACAGTCATGTTTTGTGACCACATATTGCCAAACCTAGCTTATGATTTAAAAATTCATTTTTCTCATCCTCCAACTCTTCCTCCATCATAAGGCTGAATCTGTGCAAACAGAAGTTCAAGTATTTTTATATTCAGTATTGCAGGGTGTCTATCATGACTTCTAAGCCTGTGCCAAAAATCTGCCCCCATGAGCCCTGGCTGGCGGCACAGTGGTTCACTGGCCTGCAAACCAAAGGTCGCTAGTTCGATTCCTCAGCCAGGGCACATAACCAGGTTGCAAGCCAGGTCTCTAGCCAGCTCTGTAGCTGGAGGCAGGTGAAAGGCAACCATACATTGATGTCTCCCTCTCTCTCCCTTCCCCTCTCTCTAAAAGTAAAACATAAAATCTTAAAAAAAAAAAAAAAATCTGTCCCCAAATCTCATAGTAAATAGTCTTTACTATTTAAGCAGCAAGCCTCTGGTCCTTTTCTTGAAGGGGGAGAGAGGAAGAGGGAAGATAGAGTGTCTCCAAATCAAATAATAACAAACTATCACAATTACAAAGAGGAGGGGGGGGTCTTTGTAATCAACCTGATTCCAAGATGTAGAAATGTCACACCCTGCTTGACCTTCCTGCCCACAGGTCAGTTCTGGGTCTTAACTGTAGATTGAGTGAAGGGTTCATTTTAAATAAAGGGCTATAACTTGCTGTACCTGAATATATTTTTTTGGGACAGAAAGTCAGCTTGAGGCCCGTCTCAGCTACAGGTGAGACCATCACGGTGTACACGTCACCGCAGGGTATCTCGGTGACATCACAGAAACTGAGGCCTGCGCTTGGGGAACAGGTAAAGATGCCTTTGGAGCCGTAGAGGTCGGTGCTGTAGTTGGCGGAGCCCCTGGCGGCTTGCCAGTCGATCCGGACGCCGTTGGGGCTCAGCCTGTACAACTTCACTCCCAACGGGCAGCAGGCACCTGAAGGGTAAAAGCAAACACACAGAAAGCGCTTATTCACCCCATCACACAAACGGAGCCTTGATTGCTGTGGGGAGACAATAGGAGCAACTTATTCTAAATAATACATGGTTGGAGCAAGACTTTTTTCCATGGTGGGACATTTGGTGAGAAATCCATGTATAAAAACAGTTACGTAAAAGCACTATACTATAAAAAAGAAAGAAAAGGAAAGGAAAAGAAAAGACAAGACATCCATGGGGGGGAAGGGGCATGGATTTTTAATAGGAAACAATGATGAAATCAAGAAGTCCGCACTTGGCAGATACACACATGTTGTCTATGAGTCAAACCTCATGAGTCAAATGCACAGAATCCTTGTCAAGAGCTCTTTTGTTAAAGATTTTATTTATCATTTTTTAGAGAGGGGAGGGAGAGAGAGGCAGGGAGGGAGAGAGAGGCAGGGAGGGAGAGAGACATCAATGTATGGTTGCCTTTCACCCGCCTCCAGCAATGGACCTGGCTTGCAACCTGGTTATGTGCCCTGGCTGGGGATCGGACCAGCAACCTTTGGGTTTACAGGCCGGCTCCTTATCCACTATGCCACCAGCCAGGGCCAAGAGCCTTCTTAATGCCCTAGTTTCATATGATTTTACTGGGGTTGATTTAAATATAATGAATTGCTTTCAGCTTTAATCAAAAAGACCCATTGTGCTGAGCTGAGTAGCATGACACCAAGGAGCAGCAACTCACATGACAGGCAGATGACTGAGCTTTGCTGGTCACACTTCCTCCATGCCAGCTGACTGAGTACATTTTGTTTTTGTTGTTGTTGTTATTTGTTTGTTTGTAAAGATTTGTTTATTATTTTAAGACAGAGGGGAAGGGAGAGAGGCAGAGAGGGAAAGAAACATCAATATACAGTTGCTTTTCACCTGCCTCCAGCCGTGGACCTGGCTGGAGATCTGGCTTGCAACCTGGTTATGTGCCCTGGCTGGGAATTGAACCAACGACCTTTGGGATGGCAGGCCAGCATCTTATCCACTGTGCCAACATCCAAGGCCTTGGGTAGATTTTTCATCTTTTTTCCAAATGCCTTGAGGAGGTCACACATTGGGTGTCAAGCACAGCACCAAATGGGGGTTCCTAGGTAACTAAAAAAATGATGTGCTTGCATAATAATTTAAAAATTCCGTTATAAATAATCAGGTTATGGGATTTATCCTTTAAAACAATTTGGGGGAGGGTTATAAAGCTAAGCCTCCCAGAAGTGGATATCAGGGTGAGAACTCAGGCAGCACAAGCCTGAGCATGCTATAAATGTTCTCACGTTGTGATTATTCCTATTTCTCTTCCCAATGAGAAAACAGCAGCAGGAAAGAGAAGGCAACACAGATGATAAGAAGCCATGTCTTTAGACGCCTGGTTGCAGACTCTTTCTACTACCCTGGGGAAGGCAAAATTATGTTTCAACTTTCCTGTCCCATGCCCAATGACAGACAAAACCAACTGATGGCTGAACTCTTTCTCATTCATCCTGGGAGGCATCCTTAGTTGTGTGTGTGTGTGTGTGTGTGTGTGTGTGTGTTTTGTTTTTGTTTTTGTTTTTGCAAAACAGTGCTCCAAGTTGCCACTTCAGTGGACAGTCTAGAGTCACACTAAAGAAACCTGATTTGCTAACCATGTACCCCTTCTCTCTCTTTCTTCTCTCCATTCCCTGGTGTTTTGGTCTTTATGAAGATCAAGACACAACACTGTCAGTAGACAGTGTTCCTTTAGCTTGTGGGAATCAGAAACCACTGAAGGAGCTGGAGTTGAGGAGAGAGGTAGGAGCATAACAAGAGCGAGAAAACACTCAAGCCAAATAGGACGTCTGCTCTACCTGCGTTCTGAAAGCTCTGCCAGGCTGTGACTGTGACATACAATAATCTGCTTCCCTTCCAGAAAAAGGTGTACCAGAGCCCTGTTGCCAGGAAAGTTAATTCACTGACTACCAACAGAAGCCTCTGAAGCTTTGAGGTTCTAAGTCAAGAGAAAAACTAAACATTTTAGAAGGTGATCTGAATCTGCAATGCAAGGTAGGTAGAGATACAGCATGTTTCCGAGTGAGAAGGAAGGGCTCATGGCCACAATTACGATGGCTAGTCAAGGTCCTTTCCAATACTATAGAGCTAGAGCTGAGAATTCACTTACTAGACGCATAGCTTTGGTAGGCGCAGTCTGCAGTCAATCCGGTGGCGCTGATTGCTTTTAAGGCCACTGTGTAATTGACACCACATGTGATGCATCCCAGGAGGCAGTGGTTTTGATGAGTGTGACACTTCGATTGTCCGGTGGGTGACTCCAGAACTGTCACATAGGTTAGGGCTCCTCTCCCAACTGTCCAGCTCACATTGATGACTGACTGGGTGACCTGGGTTATTGTCAGATCGGCTGGACAGCATGGCACTTAAATGAGGAAGAAGAGAAAGAATTGGGGACTTATCTAGATGAAAGGTTATTTGTAGTGTGCCTGTGTTTCATTCCATAGCCTAAATACCTTAAACCTCCCCTTGTTAATGAAAATTTTCTTTTGTTAAGCAAAATTGCACTTTTTCTGATGCATCATGTAACATCAACTGAATGTACAGTGGGTGCTTTCCCCAAGAACACAATGCAGTTACAGGCTGTAGGTGATATGAGGTTCCCCCCAATTTTTTGAGAATAAGAAAACCGTTTGTTGTCCCTCAGCTTTCACAATTCCAGTTGTAAATTTCAAAGCAGCAGTTGCATGCAACCCTTCTCCCAATATAACATTTCACAGCATTTATAATGAAACGTATTTTGCATTTCATAGTATGTCATCGATATGAAAGGTTGAAATACTCCTACTTACTTAAGACTACCACAGTCAAGCCTCAAGTTTTTAGGGAATCATTATGTAAAATAGAGGGATAGCTAGAATCTTCCTGTGCATTTGGAGTTGTCTCTATTCTGTGGCTTTTTACATTTCAACTTTTATACTCCAAAATGTTGTTGTATGTGTATATAAGAGAAAATAATGTCCAAAGGCTTTGAGGAATTTGCTACATTTCATTCACACACAATACTGTGAAGCAATAACAGCATTCTTTCTTCCAGCTCTTCCTGCACAGCAGGCACTATGCCAAGGGTTTCGCAAAATTAAATAACTTAATATTCACAACCACCAGATAAAGCCACTACCCACCTTTACCCATTAGGAAACAGAAACTCGCAAAGCGTCCTTTAGAGGAAGGCTTGAAAGGGCTGGGCCAAAGAAATAAATAAGAAACCAGCTCATTTGGTCCCTGCTCATTGTTTTGGTAGAATGTGTCACGGGGGAATATGAATTCAAATAAATGAGCTTTCTGAGTCAACTTATTCTCCCCTTTGCTGCATGTATTTGTGAGAGTTAGTGTGTGCATATATTAGAGTCTCCTGAGGATATTTTTACAGAGCCTGTCCAAAAGTCGGAAGCGTTCTTTTCTAAGCTGGGGCTCTTGGAAAGGCCTCTGAGTTTAATGTATTTCTATCACACTTAGGGTAGATCAAGCAAAACAAGTTCGCGTCTTAAAACAATTCCTCCGGACCCAGGGAAGTCAAGGTTCGGGCTGGGGGGCAGCCGCATACCTGTTTCCAACGGCACGCTGTAGCTGGGCAGGCTGCGCCCCGCCTGCGTTTCGGCCACCGCAGTGACGGAGAACACAGAGCCACAGGGCAGGCCCCCCAGGGTACAGGACTGGCCCGCGCTGCGGCAGCGGTACAGCCCCTCCGGGCCCCTGGCCGTCACCGTGTAGGCAGCACCCTCGTTACTGGAGCTCCAGTGCACGCGAATGACGGAGAAGGCCTCCTTCGAAACACGTTTTATCTCAGGACTGCAAGGAGCTAAGAGAGTTTAGATTATTCATCGAAACAGTGAGGGTCAAAAACATCACCTGTGCCATTTGCTCGCTAACTGATGCTCTTGGCCCCGGCTGGTGGCTCAGTTGGAGCGTCATGCCCTGCACCAAAAGGGTGCGGTGTCCAGTCCCTGTCAGGACCCATACCTGGGTTGTAGGTTCGATTCAGGTGCACATACGGGGAGGCAGCCAATCCATGTTTCTCTCTCTCTCCCCCTCCCTCCATTTTTCTCACTTCCTTCCTCTCCTTCTAAATATCAATGAAACTGTATCCTCAGATGAGGATTAAAAAAATTAACAAAATAATATAAAACTGATTTTCTTCCCCTAGATAAGATCAGTATTGCTTTCCACCATACATGCCTGAAGGCCAAGTTCATAGCGTTGGTGTGGAAATCTTGCTGCCTGTTGATGTAGTTTTGGGCTCCTAGAGCTGGAACTAACTGGGAAATATTACAGTGTTTGGGACTCCAAAAGCAAAAATAATCAAACCAACATCTGTGGTCCTAACCTTCAGGGTGTGATTACGGGCAGGGCCCCCAGAGTAGGGAGAAGTGAATGGCTGACACCTTCCAAGCCCCAGGGTCTCCTGTTTTGTTGCCCTCTTCCACTTTCTCTTCTGCGGCTCCTTAACAATAGAAGGGTCCTGGCTGGTAGCACAGTGGTTAAGGCACGGGCCTTAACACAAAGGTCGCTGGTTCGATTCCCCAGCCAGGGCACATAACCAGGTTGCAAACCAGGTCTCCAGTCAGGTCTGTGGCTGGAGGCAGGTGAAAGGCAACCATACACTGATGCCCCTCTCCCTCTCTGCCTCTCTCCCTTCCCCTCTTTCTAAAAAAAAATGAAATAAAATCTTTAATAATAATAATAATAGAAGGGCTCTAAGGAGCTCCTCAAACAGAGGCCCTGGAGGGGTAGCTCAGTTCATGGGGCATCCTCCGTACACCTGGTAACAGGTTCGATTCCTGGTCAGGGCACGTTGGGGAGGTAACTGATCAATGTTTCTCACATCCATGTTTTCTCTCTCTCTCTTTCTCTCTCTAACAGTGAATTTTAAAAAATGCCCAAATTCTCAGGTGAGGATATAAAAAGAAGTGGTTGGTGGGAGTTAGCCTTTTTCTAGTTGTTGTTGAAGGCCAGTCCTGGGGGTGAGTGCAGCCGCAGCTGCCTCCTACCGGTGGTTATGAGTTGCGGAGCACAGGACGCGTTGCTGCCCCGCACTTCGCTGAAGGAATACACTGTGATGTTGTACTGGGTGTCGCACTCCAGAGCCGTGAGAGTGCAAGCAGGAGCGGTGTCCGTGCACGTGACCACAGCCAACCCGTCCACAGCCCTGGTTTCATAAAGTTCGGCACCACGGACAGGGGACCAGACGATCTCAACTCTGTCACTGGACACCAACACAGGGTTAATGTCACTGGGACAACAGGGAGCTGGAAGCAGGAACAGAGAGGGGATGGAGGTCAGGACTGGAGCAAGGCTGTTGGAGGGGGACACTGGCCTCCTAGCTGCCCTCCTGAATTATTGCAGGACTCTCCTACAGGCCTGTCCAGCTCTGAACTTGGCCCGACACCCACTACACAGAGGAAAAATCCTCTCAACATGACATGCAAGATCATCACAAGCTGTGATCAATGCATATGTTCAGTGGCATCTCTCCTGGTCCCCTGCCACAGCAGACTCCTCTTTCCTACTGCACCAGCGGTCACTTCCCTGACCTTCAAGAGACTGCTGCCCCTCCCTGCAATGCCATTCCCCTCTTTTGCCTGACTAAATGGTACTGCATCCAACTTCTAGGCTCTCAGTCTTTCCAGATGTTTAACCTAATAAAACTGGGAGGCAAGGAGGCCAAGCAGAATAATTATATTAGTAGATTTTAGAAGATACCCTACATTACCCCATGGACAAAGTGTGACAAATGTCTGACTCAGCTTGGAATTTCTCTGGGCTGCTCTCACCCCCACCTACATCCATTCTTAAAGATCTGGTTCAAGGTCACACCCTCTGGAAGACCCTTCTGTGCCCTTGAGATCTGGAAGCCTCTGACTCCCAATTTCAAAGACATTGACTATTTGACTCCCTCATCCTAATAAAAATGTATTATAGGCCAGCTAGTAATGCTTTTTACATATATTGTAATATTCTTAGCTATAAATATAGTTGATTAATTTTAAGTCACTCATTCCATTCATTCTTCAAAACTCAAGCATCTCCCGTATGCTAATGGCAATATGATTGATAAGCACTGAAGATGAAGAGATAAATAAAACATAATTCATGCCCTAGAAGATCCAAGCCTAGTGGAAAAGATTAATAATAGTAAAAGTAGTAATGATGCTAATAAAAATATTTGCATTATGCCTTATCACATATGAACACTTTTCCATATTCACCTTCTCATTATCATTTGTCCCATTCTGCAGTGGAGTATACTAAGGAACTAGTAAGGTACATGCCATTGTCCCCATTTTACAAATAAGTTGGTGGTCAAATTAGGGCTTGAAGCCCAGTGTCCTTCTGCAAAGCCCTCCATACTACCTAGCATCTTTGCATCTCTGTTTTCTGGTCTTGGGGAAAGAGTGAATTTCTGAGATGTAAGGATTTCATCCCCTTCAACATCTAGCAAGGCTGAAAATGTAGACCTTGGTGGAGGGTACTATTTTTCATGGCAGGGTTGAACAACTACATTCTTTCATCTCTTTCACTTTGAAACTTTGCATTTTTGTTAACCTTGGGTTTACAAAGCTCAAAGTGCCAAGTCTGGAAAGTGTATGAAAGAAGAGATTCACTGTTTGTTCTTGGTTCTAGAAAGAGCTCCAGGGGGCCTATATAGTCTAGGTAACCCATTATGCTGCTAAGTAGAATTCAGAACCCTCTTTGTAAGCAGCAAGTGGGACTCACCTGTGGTGTAATTGAACACATCACCCAAAGGACTCTGCCCTGCCTTGTTATAGGCAAAAACAGTGATAAAGTAGGTGAAGCCACATTCAGATAGGAAGTGGCACTGTGTGAGGGATGTGTTGCAGTGAACTTCCAAACCATCATCACTCTTCACAAAGGCCACGTAGTAATCTCCCAGGTCTACATTGGACCAAGACACAGACAGATGGCCCGGGGAATCTTCTTGGATTGTCACTCTTTCAGGTGCACAAGCAACTAGGGAATGATGAATAATAAACAACTGTGAGAGATTCTCTTTGCACCTTTGCAATTGTCCAAGATACCAGATGAGGGACCAGGAATACATCAAACAGTATGTGGTAAGCCAGCAAGACACTCTTGTATGTCCTAAACCTTATCTCACACAATGCATGCTAGTCTGTGTCAGAAACAGGCACAGATTGGCTCATGTTGTGATAACACTGTTTTTCTGTTCAGGGGATGCCAGAACTAGCACAGAGTGAGGTCTTCCGAAGGAATAAATTCAACTGAAGTTGATTCTTTCAAGCTCTAAGCTCTTAAAATCTAAATCATCTCTAATGAAAGTCTTCCTGGCTCTCCTGAATCTCCAGCTTATCAACTCATCCTGCAGACCCTGCAAATCACAATACTATATATATATTCTTCTGTTTCTCTGAGAACCCTGACTAACCATGCTACCTGCTTTGTGGAGAAAGAGAACAAATCTGAAGAGGCAGAAAAAAAGAAAGGATATAAATAACACATATTTTGCCAGCAAGTTTTAACACACCTGGGAAAAAGATATATTCATGGAATGTACTTTTGAACCTGAATTCAGAAGAACTCAGACAGAGATGTGGTAAAACAAAAGGATCAAGACAAATGAAATCTAATACTACTGTCAGTTTAATGTCCACTGTGTTTTATACAGTATCTTTTTGTTCACTTTGGAAGTTTTTACTAAAAATTACAAAAAATAAAGTATTGTGCAAAGATGTAAGGTTTTTTGAAACTTGAAATGCATTAATAAATAGACTTGATGAAATAAAAAAAAAAAAAAAAAAAAAAAAAAAAAGAAAGTCTTCCTAAACTATGCTACACAATTCTCAGCCCTAGGAAACACACAGAACTCTCTAAACAGGGTTCTTCATTGGTAAATCAAGGTCATTCCCGCAACTGTGACTGAAGGTGGTGTATACAGACCACGGTGGTGCCTCCTAGGCTGAAAACAGGAAGTCCTTCCTGTTTTCTAAAAATCCTAGCATCTAGAATCTAGTAGAAGCTTTTATAAACTATTCATAGCCTGTCTCCATTCCCAGCAACTCCATTTCACTGGTCTTCGGTGGGGCCTGAGTAACAGTACTTTATAAAAACTCTCCGGATGCTCTTAATGTGCATCTAAGACTAAAAAAACATTGGATGGTTCTCTCTGGGATTAGGTGATTAACTCAGAACTACTGGGCTTTTGAAAGTATATTTCTTTCTTTCTTTTTTTAGGACACAAAGTTTTATTTCAATATTTTTTTGGGATAAGGGGAACACCGCACTTCTACTTCATTAAGAGAAACACTGTCAACAGTACAGAGGTCTTTTATTTTTGTTGCACTCATCAAGCCACGAATTCTTAGGAAGTGGGTTCCAGCAGCCCAGGCTCCTTTCCACTGGTTGTTGCTAAATGTGCTTCGCTGGACAGAGCAGGCAGGTGCTTCCACTGAAACAGGAACCCTTCCCTTTGTCTTCTTTCTCTTTATGGTCATTTTCCTTCACACGTTCCATGAAGCCATCCTAGCTCTTGAAGTGTTTGATGTGCTCAATATGTACCTTGATGCTCTTGGCAAGACTCTCACCCTTAACTTGTTTGCTTATAACAGTGCCCATCACATGCTTGGGACAATGTAGATGCCTCCAATTCTACCATGGGAACATCTGTGGGCATTCCTTGTAGGACATTGCCTGATCCCTTCATGTCTACAATATCACCTTTCCTTCAGATTTGCATGTATGTGGCCAAAGGAAGAACTCCCTGTTTTCTAGAAAGCCTAGCATCCAGCAGGTGCCTCTCCTCTTTCCCTTCTTGCTGGTCATTTTGGCAAATTACTGGAAGATGGTGGTTCCAGCCAAAAAGCAAAGGGAATGTGTATTTCTTAACTTCTCCCTCACTGTCAGCTCTCCCATCCTCACAACTGTTTCCAACGTGCCATCCACATGAAATTAGAGTTGTTAAAAGAGGAACCAAGTAACCAAGTTGTTATCAGCGACTTTAACATAATGATGATTTTATTCAACCTAATTAAATTATGATTTTATTTTTGTGTGTACTTTTTTTTCTTGGGGAATAGAGTGTGTGTCAGCTTAGTGATGGCTCTTTTCCTCTCTGCTTCGGAGCCTTTTAAATTTAGAATGACATCATACCAAATTTGGGGGAAAGTGGACATTATTGTAGTCATCTATATTTTCCTTGCCTTAAAGGAATGAAATCAGGCAAACTGAGGCTTGAATTCCAGATGGTGCAGGAACTGAACATCATTGAGCCCTTGGAAAAATTAGTTAACTTCTCTGAGCTTCGGTTTTCTTATCTAATAAAGGGGATACTAGAACCTACCACACCGAGTGGTCACAAGAATGAAATAAAATGATGTATGTACAATGCCTGGGACACAGTAGGTCCTCAGTAAATGTTAGCTGCCATCCCCCAAGCATATAGATATTTCTAAACAGAGGAGTAAATGTTCACATCTGTATGTCTTTGATAAGAGTGAAATTGGGAAGATATCTGAACTCATATTCAGAACCACAGAGAGCCCATCTTTATCTTGAAAAATAGCTCCCACCAAGCCTAGGTCTGCGAAACATGATGAAAATAGGAGGCCCCTGCTTGTGCTGTCCCATTAAGAGATGTGCACTCCTTGGCTGGGTCCTAGAATTTTCCCAACTGTACAAATGACAGAGAAACTAAGTAAGGAAAGACCTGCAACAGGAGCCAGTTCTCCAAAATGTAAAGGTGCTTTTTCTGAAGCACCGTATCTGGCTTCACGGTCAATATTCCTCAAACCCATCCAAACATCCCACTCAATGCCTTCATTTATGCCAGGCTTTCATTTTCACTCCTTCCAGTGTGCTCCGGAGCAGTGTTAGGTGGTCACCTGTTTTCCCCATGCCGGTCCCTTTGGCTGGCCAGCCACACAGCGACTTTGCTCCAGGTTACATACCGGTTTTTAGTGTCCCTGCTGAAGTCGATGTGCTGGATCCAGCGTCGTTCCTGGCAATGACGGAAACCCGATACTCCGTTCCGCATCGGAGGGAGGCGATGGTGCAGGTGCTGAACCGGGTGCTGCAGCTGAGCTCGGAAGAGGTGCTCTGAGCCTTCGCTGTATAGTTGAAGGCGCCTTCCGCAGGGGCCCATGACACAGCCGCCTCCAGAGCCCCACTGTCATAAGAGACTTCAATGTCGGCAGGAGCACGAGGACCTGGGTGTTTGAGAAACAGGATTTTGCAGTGGCCTCAAGAACCCAGGTAAGATTTAGCCGTACAAGTGCTTTGATAGGATACACAGGCAGAGTGGCAGGAAGAGCGTCTATACCAGGCCTTGGAGGTGACTGGTTTCCTAAAGCTCTTCTCTTTGCTTGCTTCGCCATGTTTTAGGTTTTCAAGAGTTTGGGTTTAGCCTGACTTTGCTAGGACTGCTGCAACCAACTACCACATATTCAGTGGCTTAAACAACAGAAACGTATTATCTTGCAGTCCTGGAGGCTCAAAGTCTGAGATAAATGTGCGGGCAGGGTTGGTTCCCTCTCTGGGCTATGAGAAAGGATCTGTTGCAGGCCTTTCTCCTTGGCCTTTGTGCTCATGTAGCATTCTCCAAATTTCCTCTTTTTATAATTACATGGGGCAGACTGGACTAGGGCCCACCCCAATGACGTCATTCTAACTAATGACCTCTGCTATGAAATCAGCCATGTCTTCATTCATGCAGCGAGCATTTCAGCTACCAAGGGGAATAGTCAAGGCACTATAAATAAACTCATCATAAATTTTAAATAGCTCCTGCTAGCTACTTGGTAGTCATCACTTACCACTGCACTTGAAGGCAACCATGCACAGCCTCTCTCATTGATCAAAAAGGTGGGTTGGGGGCTGAGCTGAGAAGTCTTACTTGTTCTCTGATCACAGGTGGAGTCATCCCCAGGCATTCCGTTGGCATTCCACGCATAGGCCTTTATGGTGTAGAGAGTGCCCGGGTCTAAACTGGTGAATGTCAGGGTGGTGTTCGTGGTATTTTCCTTCCATATTCTACCCAAACCGTTGGCTTGCATGAGGGACACGGAGAATCCAATAGCCATATATACAGCTTCCCACTGCACAAGAATGGAGTCTGAACTTGGAGAGCTTACTTCTAGAATTGGGGCAGCCAACACTACAAAGACAAAATCACATGTGTTTGCACTTAAAAAGTTGGGTAGAGGAGAATTCATATTTAGAAATAAGTATTCTGAGGTTGGTTATCCATGTTATGGAATAATGATTTGCTTTGCAAAAGGATTCATGGTAGAGTTTCACTAGGAATTGCTATTTTTTTAAAGTTAAAAACCATGAGAATTGCTATTTAAATGTGTATTAATTATAAATAGCTCATCACAGGAATGGGAAACAGAGAAATTCTAATATTAGGCATTATTTTAAACTGGAGGATGGTTTTATTTAAGAAATTAAATAAAAACAACCCTGTATCCAGGGCTGGTGTGGCTCAGTGGGTGTAGTATAGACCTGCCCATGAACTAGAAGGACACTGGTTCCATTCCTGGTCAGGGCACATGGCTGGGTTGCAGGCCAGGTCCCCAGTCGATGTTTTTCTCCCTCTCTTTCTCCCTCTCTTCCCTCTAAAACTAAAACTAAATAAAATCTTTTTCTAAAATTATGTAATCATTAATTAATAAGTCAGTAGTGGAAATGATGGTTTATACCATTGTACCATGCAGACAACCTTTCAGAAATATACCTAGGTACAACTTAATCAAGTCCATTTAAGTTATGCTGATGTCAAACTCCAAATGCTTTTATTCCAAACAAGTCCCAGAGCAGCACAATCCCTTCTAGAGGGTTTTTATTTAGTAAGGATAATGGAAGTTAAAACAGAAATCCATTTTGCAGAGATTTACAAGCGGGGAGGCTTTAAAAGATGCCCAGGAAGGGTTATTTTCCAAAGCAAAGTATCTAGAATTTAAATATACCTTCTAGCCCAGGCTGGGTAGCTCATTTGGTTAGAGCATCATCCCAATGTGCCTAGGTTGCTTCTTCGATCCCCATTTAGGGCACATACATGAGTCAACCAATGCATAAGTAAGTGCAACAACAAATTAATGTTTCTGTCTGTCTGTCTGTCTCTCCCCCTCCTCTATTACTCTGAAATTAATAAATACGAAAATTAAAATAAATAGATGAATGAATGCCACCTTCTCCACAGATAACCAAATTCCCAAAAGATACTATTTGGTGGCTTTTACTCCAGGGCCCTGAGTCATAGGCGCTCATGTGACACAACACTACATCAGGCAGTTGCAGCCTCCATGTAACTGCTACAGAGGGTGGCATCCAGCTACCTGTCTTTGCCAGCTTTGGAGGGGATGCCTGGCTTCTCCCAGTGGCACCGATGGATCTGACGGTGATTTGGTACGAGGTGGCAGCCTTCAGGCCTGTCACCGTGCCTGGGGAATTGGCCACCATGGTTTCAATCACAGTGTTCCCATCTTTGGCTGTGAGGAGGTAGCTGGTGGCCCCTGGTACCTCGGCCCATTCCACAGTGATACTGTTGCTGATTTTTGAGTATGCCTGGTCAATAGTGGGCATTCCGGGTGCTGAAAGAGATTTTGAAATTGTACATGAATTAGCTAGAATACCTATAAGAAGTACTTCCTTCATCATTTTACTTTGCAAACTGTATCATTTTCGCACCATCCTTCAAACATATACTCTGCTCTTACCTTCCAGAATAAAAAAAGAAAAAGGAAACAGAGAAAAAGAAAAGAAAAGCTATTTTCCAGAAGAGAGTCAGAAAGCTCAAACCTTTCATTCAGGAATGGGATTTTAAAGAGGTTTTTCCTTCTTGTCTCTGGGGTAATTTGCATATTTTTGTATTTTGAAAAGCTAAATAAAAGTGAGGAATGATTGTAGGAAGAGATCTCTGAGAGGAGAGAAAGGGTCTTTGAGCTTTATTATTCCAGAAGATTCTGCTCTAGTTTGTCACCCTGGGAGTTTCCTAGCCTGCTTCGCCACTGTTGTACACTCCCTGCCCCATGACTACGCTACACGACCTTCAGCGAGGGTTCACCTCCATCCCCATTTCTGCCATGACTGTGTCTCCTTTCATGCCTTTACTACACTTCCCAAAGCGGCATTTAATTTAACAGAGGAAGCAAAGAGAACTGAGTTTTGTGATATAATTACACCATCGTACTTTCTTTCACATTATTAGAATGAGACCATTTTCAGGTTGTTCTATGTAAAATAAAAATAAACTTGATTCTCCCTTTATCAGAATATTTGCCTCAGCATAAAATGGGCCACTTTGGCCCCTCCCGACTGGGCACAGCCACGGTTAGTTAAGGAGACAGGAATGTTTCTGTTGCAAGGTCATATAAGGCATTCCTACACTTTCAGTCTGGGGTAGGAGACACAGCATGGTAATCAGATTTGCTACTTTGCAAAAACCCACAGGCACAAAAATGCCCCAGATGTAGATCTACAGTAAGTGGAAGAAGCCCTGGCTGGTGGCACAGTGGATAAGGCACTGGCCTGTGAACCCAAAGGTTGCTGGTTCAATTCCCAGCCAGAACATATAACCAACTTGCAAACCAGGTCTCCAGCCAGGTCACCAGCCAGGTCCATAGCTGGAGGCAGGTGAAAGGCAACCATACATTGATATCTCTTCCCTTCTCTGCCTCTCTCCCTACCCCTCTTTGGAAATAATAAATAAAATCTTTTTAAAAAATCGGGTTTCAGGTTCCAAACTGGCACTGGACCTTTCATGTTTAAGGTAGAACATTTGCTGGATTAAATCACTGCATGCCAAATTCAAAACTAAGGTGCAAAATGTAACTATAGGGCAAAGAACAGGAAGGGTAAACTGCAGACCAAGTATATGACCTGCCAGTGTCACACCCGTCCCCCAGCAGCTCCCAACTGCTAGATACCTACGTGCATGGCACAGGCAACTGACCTTCTCTTTCTGTACCAATAGTCCCGAGAGCTGGCTTTGACAGTATCTTAGCAATAGCTGTGCTGCAGGAATGAACAAAGTCTCCACTGTGCCCCGGCCAGGCATTCCTTGAACATCACCCAGGACTGTCTCCTTTGCCACTGAAGGAAACGCATGATGATTTTGTATGCTGGTGGGAAGCTGAAGCTACAGGCCTGGCCATCTCAGCTTAGCCACTTGCCAGCAGAAGCTGACTCTGCAGGAGGTGCTAGGTCTCTCACTGCAGCATAGAAAGTCCCAGCAGAGCCCTGGCCAGGTAGCTCAGTCAGTTAGAGTGGCAGCCAGATACACTAAGGCTGCAGGTTCGATCTTCGGTCAGGGCACATTCAAGGAAAAACATCCAATGGATGCATAAGTAAGTGGAATAACAAATCAATGTTTCTCACTCTCTCACTCAAATTAATCAATTAAAAAAAAGAAAGTCAGCTCTGGCTGGTAGCACAGTGGATAAGGTGCCGGCCTGCAAACCCAAAGGTCGCAGGTTCGATTCCCCAGCCAGGGCACATAACAAGGTTGCAAACCAGGTCTCCAGTCAGGTCTGTGGCTGGAGGAAGGTGAAAAGCAACCATACATTGATGTCTCTCTCCCTCTCTGCCTCTCTCTCTTTCCCTCTTTCTGGAAATGATTAAATAAAATCTAAAAGAAAGAAAGAAAGAAAGAAAGTCCCAGCAGGGACTCCCCATCTTTCCCACTGCATTTGCATCTTTTTCCTGCTCCCCAAGTTATTTGTCTTGTGTTACCCACCCTCTTTCCCTAAGTCTGTGGTGTCCCTCAGCTCCTTCTGTCTCCTTTGTCCCCATAAGTTCATATTCCATGTCAGCCAGTCTTGCTCATTGGAATGAAATAACTTCCTGGGACAGTGACAACCAAACTAGCCCCTGACACAGGAGGCCTGAGAGTGCCTTCATGGAATGGCTGGAAAGGAACACAAAAGTCTAGCAGGTCACAGACAATTCCCCAAATGACTGTCAAGGGGCCTGAAGATGCCACAGAACTCGCCCTGTTGCACTGAGCTGGAAGAGGCCCATTTGCCCAGGGAGGTACGGCATGAGGCCGGGGCCAGCAGGACAAAACTCAGGGTCACCGGGTGCAAGAAAACAGCGAAAACTATTTTGAATCTAGGAACTCTAGGTTTGAGCCGTTTGCTTTTGTGCGCGAATGTGTACAGGTCATTTAACCTCTTCTAGTCTCAGTTTTCTCCCTGGAGAATGTGGAATAGTCGTAATAGCTCCATATTAGGATTTGCATTGAGATGTAAAATACCTACCTCTTAGGACTGCGGTAAAGATCAAGTGACCTAGTTGATGTAAGGGGACTTTGAAAGGTAGGAAGAGCCAGTGTGTGTCCACGTATGCCTGTGTGTGCCTGTGTGTACAGAACAAGCAAGTTTGGGGTTTGGAAAAGCCAGGCTGCATGGCACTGCCACGCAGGGGTGCCAGGGAAGGTGAGATTCTGGGGAGTCTGGGGAAAGCCCAGGATGGTGAGACAGATTCCGGTTCTGCCCGTTTTTCACTTGGTTCTAGGACAGGATGTGAATAGGAACAGCAATAAAGGAGATCAACACCTCTGTAGGTTTCCCTTAAAGTGAAGAGCAACAAGGTTCCATAAATTAGCAGTGTCCCACTTTTTCTTAGTTCTGTGTTTGGCTCACTTTCTCACTGAGGGAAGAGAAAACATTCTCCCCTAGAGGTGCTACCAGCCCTTCGGTTGAGTCAAACCTGAAAGACTTTGATGCTCCGCATCTGCGCCTCCCACCAGCACAGAGATCTAAATTAGCAGGCCCAGCACCAGCACCCTGACACAGACAGCTGATGCCAGAACCCAGGGAGAATCAAAATAACACACACCCAAAAGGAAACCTCCTACAGCGATGTTGATAAAAGATACCCATTTAGAGAAAAGCCAGGACGAATCAATTCTCAGCCTCACCGGTATCTCAAAAAGATTGCTCTGTATATGGCCCAGCAGTCTTTTTCACAGCTTCCTGCTCAGATCTGAAGATTTCTCAAGAATAAGTTAAATGAATAGAAAAAAGCATTAGGTAGCACAGTTGGTTGCAGGGTTGTCCTGATATGCCAAGGTTGCAGGTTACATCTCTGGTCAAGCAACATGGGGAAACCAACCACTGAATGTTGTACTTATTTAAGTAAACCAGTAAGAACAGATGTTTATCTCCCTCTTTTCCTCTCTCTCTAAAAGTAATCAATATTTTTTAAAGCATGAAGTGACTTTTTAAAGCCTATTGTACATGCTTGCACTTTATAGCTCAGCAATTTGTCTAATATCAAATTTGAAATTGCCTTAGATATGTATACTTCCTTTGCTATGGTATAGATAAAATAATAAATTAAAATTGTTGCTGTCTTGCTGGATGGCTCAGTTGGTTGGAGTATTGTTCTGTGCAACAAAAGGTTGAAGGTTCAATCCTGAACACATACAGGTCGATGTCTCTCTCTCTGTCTCTCTCTGTCTCTGTCTCTGTCTCTCTCTCTCTCTCTTCCTCTCTCTGAAGTCAATAAACATGTCCTTGGGTGAGGATTTAAATGTTTAAAAAAATTGTTGTTATGTTGAATTGGTATGAGAGTTTACTGATGATATAATCAATGTTATAAGGTCCCTCCAGATAATCTAAATCCCACTGAATATAATTTTCCATTCTGGGGGCTTACATTCAAGACCTCTAGAATGTATTAGCTAGGAGAGGCCTCTAACGAAATTATCTGTGTCTTCAATAGTTTATTCAAGAAAAATGGTAATGAAGTCATTTTAAAAGAAAGCCTTTTCCCATCTCTGAGTTACCATTGTCTATATTTTAAGGATGGGATATCAGAAGTGTAAAACCTTTTTTTTTTTTTTTTCAATTAGAGAATCTTGAGATTTTAATAAAAAGCATTTTTAGTTTTCTCCCTAATTCCTCAGAAGACAAATAAGAAAAGTTACATTAAGTTAGGCTTTTCACCATTTATAACTAAAATTTTATTTCTTTGACTGAAATGATGGTCATTGTAATATTTTACTGATGGGTACCCCTGTTAGAGAAAATCCACAACTACATGACTCTGTACATCTCAATACTCAGTAAGAACATCTCATGAGAATTTATCTTTTAAATTTGATCCATGTATTTGTCTTACCAGTTTCATTCATGATATGAGTGCTCAGAAAATGTTGGATATTTTTTCCTAATATAACCTCTATCTTTCAGGGTGGTTCAAGAATTCACAATTAAAATGAAAATCAAATATGGGGATTGCATTTTAGAAAACTTTACCTGTTTTTGCTGAAGGCACCTGAAAAGGAAAGTTGAGAAAATTAGAACCATAAAGGAAAACACCATTTGGGAAAAGGTAAGACATCAATCGGAGTGGTGATACATTTATCACATTTTTACACATAATGTGAGCCATCTTTTAGTCCGTGCAGAGCATTTATTTGCATAAACCATGTCCCAAAACTCAAATCTACCACAAAGCCATCCTAAATAGAATTTAGAGGCTGGAAGCAGATCACATTACTATTTCATTTTTCTCCCTGAATCTGCCTATTGAAACTAACTCAGCAGCTGCTGACAGATTTTTCAGAAATCTTTGTTCTGAAAATAGAATGGAAATTTTGTTCTTTAGTAAACTGCATCACATTTCAAACACATAAACATACATAATTTGGTGTGGTTCAAAAGTATTTTATTTCTATCTCCTCATCTTCTAGGCCCTAAAAGAGAAGGATAATGAGTATCCACCTCCCCCCACCCCCGCCAAATAGTTGCAAGTAGGTCTGAATGGCTAACTCACCATTGTAAGACAGAGAATACTGAATCCAATCAAACACAGATATTTCTTGGGTCCGCCAGCCATCGCGATGGACACGGTGCTCACAGGGCGCACAGCAGAGTGATCAGGGTCCTCTTTGGTCCCCAGGAGGGCAACAAGGTAGGTCGCTGGGATGTGAAGCTGTGATGCTGGGAACAGATCCTGGCAAGTGGCTCCTCCCCTTCTGTGTGGAGCGGACCTTCTGTGTGGCACCTGGAGACTGGCAGGAACAGGTACTGCAAAGATGGAGGGCGGGGGGAGAGTTGAAGAAAGCCGTGCCTAACGGGCCAAAAAGGTAGCCTAAGCTGGGTTTGACTGCTCATCTTTCCTTTTAAAAACTCTTTTGTTTCTTAATAAGAATGTTACAAGGCTGTATAGAAAGTCGTGGAGATAGCAGAATGATCATTTTCAGCTTGGGGCTCCTGACCAGTTTTTTTTTTTAAGATTTTATTTCTAGAAAGAGAGGAAGGGAGAGAGACAGAGAGGGAGAGAGACATCAATGTATGGTTGCGTTTCACCTGCCTCCAGCCACAAACCTGACTGGAGACCTGGTTTGCAACCTGGTTATGTGCCCTGGCTGGGGAATCGAACCTACGATCTTTGGATTAGCAGGCCGGCGCCTTACCCACTGTACTACCAGCCAGGGTTCCTAACCAGTTTTATTTATCCCTTTTTACCTTGGTTGTCCTTGCTGTGGTCTCTGTAGGAAGGGATCAGTGTGCTATCCAGGGCCATTTGCTGCAAAACTTCAACACTGAAGGTGACGCGGGGGTTGGGTGGCGGCGAATGGGCTGGGGAATCGGAGGTGGCAGCTAAAGGTACAAACTTACAGCTAGTAGATATATGTTTCAATGTACAGCCATGGTGATTGCAATCTGCAACATTATATTATCAATCTCAAAGCTGCTAAGAAGCTAGATCTTAAATTCTGTACACAAAGAATGATCATTCGGTGATATGATGCAAGTGATTGACTAATGCTACTGTAGTAATCACATTGTAATACATAAAGTGTCAAACCAACACATTGTATGCCTCAAACTTATACAATGTTGCATGTCAATTACATCTCAAAAACAAACAAACAAAAAAAATGCTGAACCAGCAGGAATGTGTCCTTGCGCTGGGAAAGATGGCAGGAGGCCCCTTGGTAAACAGGGTAAATCCCTTTGTTCCCAGTACCACCCTGCAGTTCCAGCACCTTTCATTTCCAGAACCATCTTCCCCGGTTCCTGCTCTTAATAATGATGAACATTTAGTCCAAGCACTATAATATTTAATTTTAACAGTGCACAGGTACATAAATGACTAATAAATATTATTAACTGCCTTGTATGAAATCGCAAAAGTATTAAATGGTGGAGCTGGTGTTAACTCATTGGTCTGACAAAAGAAGATATGCACATGAAAAAAATAATTCTTACCACTATTAGTCATTAGGAGAATGCAAATTGAAACCACAACTAGATACCACTGTATACTTATTCAATATCTAAAATTAGAAAGAAAACTTGGCAAGGATGTAGACCAACTAGAAACATAACAGGTGGGAATGTAAAATGGCACAATTATAGAACAATTTGGCTGTCTCTTAAAAAGTTAAATATATACCTACCTTTTACTTTTTTAAATGTTCATTTATTGATTTGAAAGAGAAAGAAACATTGATTTGTTTCATTTGCTCATGCATCATTCTTGATTCTTATATATGCCTTAACCAGGGACCAAACCCACAACTTTCGTTATGGGCACAATTCTCTAACCAATTCAACTACCCAGCCGGGGCAAACGTACACGTATTATATGACTCAATAATTTCGCTTGTAAGTATTTACAGTGCTTTGAGGCTGAAGGAACTGCAATGGAGAATGAAAAGTTTTTAAGGAGCAATAGATTAGACAACCCAGTGGAATTACAAAATTGTTGGGAAGGATATGAGATGAAGTAAACAAAAAACATAGGAGTTGGTGATTAGAGAATGGGATGTCTGAAATGGAAATTGGAGGAGTCTGAATTATTGGTGACCAGTTAGAGGATGTAACTGTGGGAACTGGCAGCTAAGTTTGGGTGGAAGGAAAAATCATTGGTGGTCAAGGGATGCAGGCATTGGGAAACCTGAGTATTGGAAAGATTGTTCAGTGGATACTGGAATCACAGTTATGGCAGGAGTTGTGAGAAGGTATTAAACAATCTGTTTAACTCTTTAAGGACACATTGAAGTACTAGGGGAGTATCTTTTGAGATATGTGGGTGACATGAACGGAGGGACAGTGGGTGTTATAATCTGATGACATGAACTTGTGTAGTTAGGGTTAGGTTTTGCTGAGTAAGAGAAAACCTAGAGAGACAGTGGCTTAAACAGAAGTTTCTTTCTCATATAAAGTAGTGGAGGCCAAACACCCAGAAGCCATCCTGCTTCATGAAGTCTGCAGACCATGCTCTTTCCCACGCTCCTAGTCTGCTGTCTCTTACTCTTGGTCTGAGATAAAGCTCCAGCTAATGTATCAGGGAGAAGGCAGAAAGCTTGCAAATTTTTAACCTGAAAGTCACTGTGTGTGAAATGAGGGTGAGTGAAGAGGTAGAGTAGGGGACTTAGCAAATTATCAAAAATTTAAAATAGCCCCAGCTGGTGTGGCTCAGTGGATGGAGCACTGGCCTGCGAACTCAAAGGTCACTGGTTTAATTCCCAGCAAGGGCACATAACCAGGTTGCAGGCCAGGTCTTCAGCCAGGTCCGTAGCTGAAGGCAGGTGAAAGGCAACCATAGATTGATGCTTCTCTCCCTTTCTTCCTCCCTCCCTGTGCTTCTTTCTAAAAATAATATTTTAAAACATTTTAAAATAGCCATTTTAAGGCCCTGGATGGATAGTTCAGTTGGTTAGCATGTCCACCCAATGCACCAAGGTTGCAGGTTTGATCCCTGATCAGGGCACATAAAATGCTCAACCAATGAAGGCATTAATAAGTGAAACAGCAAATTGTCTTTATCAATTTTTTCTTTATTCTTCTCTCTAAAATCAATAAATTAAAACATAAAAAAAGTAAGCCCTGGCTGGTGTGGTTCGGTGGATTGAGTGATGGCCTGTGAGCTGAAAGGTCTGTTTGATTCCTAGTCAGGGCACGTGTCGAGGTTGTGGGCCAGGTCTCCATTTGGGGATGTGCAAGAGACAACTGATTGATGTTTCTCTGGCACATCTCTTTCTCCCACCTTTCCCCAGCCCTAAAAATAATTAAAATCTAAAAATAAATTTAAATTACCTTAACAATAAATACAATAGCCTTTGGAGGGAAAATCAGAAATATGGGGTAGGATCGATGGTTCAGGGAGATTGAACAGAAGGTTTATGGTGGTCCTAATTCATACTCCAGTCTTTTCACACCTGGGCATCCCCAGGGCCCTTGGACAGACTATGCCCAAGGGAAAGGAATTGTACCTAGAATGCGTTTTCTACTTCTTTGCCAAGTCCAATAGAGGACATTTTCTTACTGGTGCTGAGCAGATAGATAAGAATGAAATAATCAAGAAAATGTCAGACCTTCACTGAGCAGGGGTCCCTAGAGGCTCTAGTAATGGAACCAGCTAGCCTGGCAGAGTCCAAGGAAGAGAAAATCAGGCTGTATTAAAAAAAAAAAAAAAAAAAAAAAGAGGATGGGTAGCCTCAAGTGACAACTATGCAAGTGTTGACTGAGAACATCACTTTTTCGTTGTTCTTAAATTGTAGAAGCCAGTCTCATTCACTTAGATAATTGTCAACCAACTTTTCTGGTTGAACCCTCTATACTGGACTACGTTAGGGGTCACCAGCCAGCCTAAGGAAGTAGCACCCTTAGGACCTTAGCCCACTGGATCAGCCAGGGTCTGGTCAGGAGACAGAGAAGGTAGTAATTTCGACAAATTTTAAATCATGAATTACTGTGTTGGCCAGTGTGGCTCATTTGTTTGGAGCATCATCCCATACAGGGAAGGTTTTGGGCTTGAATCCTAGTCAGAGTACACATGCCTGGTTTGCAAGTTCCGCCCCTGGTCAGGGCACTGACAGGAGGCAATGTAACTATTTCTCTCTCCCTTTCTCTCTAAAACCAACAAGCATGTCCTAGGTGAGGATTAAAAAACTAAAAAAGGACCCCTGGCTGGTAGCACAGTGGTTAAGGTGCCGGCCTGCAAACCCAAAGGTTGCAGGTTCGATTCCCCAGCCAGGGCACATGACCAGGTTGCAAACCAGGTCTCCAGTCAGGTCTGCGGCTGGAGGCAGGTGAAACGCAACCATACATTGATGTCTCTCTCCCTCTCTGCCTCTCTCCCTTCCCCTCTTTCTAGAAATAATGAAATAAAATCTTAAAACAAACAAACAAACAAAAAACTAAAAAAGGAATGGTGGCTGTAGAAATAGCCATTAATCTAAGCAGACCTGAAGAAGGGACAAACTCAGAACAGGTCCCCCATTCAGACTTTGTTGGAGAGTGACTGTGACCCCCTCTTCACTGAGGTACTGACATCTGGGGCTGGAGACGAAGAGTGTCAACAAAACTGGTTGGGAAGTCACCCACTGGGGTGTCAGTGAGACTTACTAGGAAGTCATCTGCTGAAGCACTATCAAGACTTGCTGGGAAGCTTGAAAGGGGGAACCAGAGGACTTGCTGGGGAACAGCTCCCCCCATGCCCCAGGTGCCGGGGACCTGCCATCGGCCCTGCATTGTGGAGGAACAAGCCACCGGTGGGTAGGTTTTCTTCTGCTGTGCCCCTCAAGCATCATTGACCAGCGCAGCTACCATGCCAGCAAAGAGAAATATTAAGGGCTCAGATCCAGCAGCATAATGCAGAGCCGTTAAGGGTGGACTTGAGAGCTGCGGCTGTTTACCTAAAACAAGCGTAATTCGCGTTTGCAAAGGGCTTCAAGGCCTTCCCACCCACCCTCCCTGAACACACTACCTGCGCAGTACTTTGTGGATCATGACTGCATGTCACAGAAACTCCTCAGCTATCCCAGTTGAGAAACAGAACCCTGGGTTTTAAGTCAGCTGTGATGGTAGTTTTCCAGCTGACTGTCTCTATGCTGTCATGTTTCCTACAGAACTGATGTTGACAGCCAGGGATGCTAAAATGAAAACTATCACTTCAGAAGTCAAAAGAGCTGGCACACACCTCATAGAATATTGTAAAAAAAACTCCTGAATATATTTGACATTAACTGGTATTACATGTTCTATCAAAATGTTCCTCAAAAGAACTTAAATATCATAGGAAATCAAACACAGCTTGTGATGGAACTTTTCACCTCCATTTGCAATAAATTCTTTCCACATTTCACTTAATATACAATGTTGCATTAACACTTTAGGTGGCACTGGCTGGGTAGCTCAGTTGGCTGTGGAGTTTTGTTTCCATTTGCCAGGGTGGCGGGTTTGATCCCTGGTCAGGGGTCAGGGCACATACAAGAAGCAACCAATGAATGCCTAAGTGGGAGAGCAAATCCATGTTGCTTTCTCTAAAATCAATTAGTAAAAAAAAAAAAAAAACTTCAATGAAGTTTTCTACTTTCTACGTGTCTATAGTGTTAATTCAGACAACTGAATCTTCTCTTAAAAAAAAAAAAGCATAGCATTTCATAGAGAAATTTCTTCATTTAATGAGATCTTTCCGGAGTTAGGTAGGTACAAATGTTAAGCCCACATGAGGGGCTCTTCAGTACTTGTTTGCTCCACTGGACACTTTGCCAGGCGGCTTGAGTGCCCGTCAGTTGGCCAAGATCAACAGTGAGATCCAACAAACGCTAGTACGATAGGATTTCAGGAACACTCAACGTTAGTTCTGGCAACTGTCTGAACAAAATCACTTTGAGCCTGAGTTAACTTATAAAAGTTACTTTAAGTCCAGTTATGTAATCCAAGTGCAAAGTACCTCAATAAGCACCTTTGATATGAAACTAAGTAACCACCCAACCCAAAGAACAATCCAGTAACACAATACCCACAGACAGAGGGAGCTGTCATGAAGAACTCATTAGGATTACTGAGCATCAACATGTCTAATTGTAGTCTACACACTTAAAATTCACTGAAGTATCTCTCTATACAAAGTGTGACTACTAACATTTTACCAGTTTCCACACAAATACTTAAAAATATTAACACATAGGGGAAAAGCCAACACCCGGGATAAAGGATTTAATCCAGTATTTATTCCACACTCATGATCCTTCTCCATAATCAGAATACAAATCATAAGAACAATCTATCAAATAATTTGCCAATAATCTTAAATAATGCAGCATAGCATTACTTTTAATACTTCTCTTTTCTAGATTAAGTTTAAAAACTCAAACAGCAATCTTCATTATCAATAAAAAAGTTTTGAATTTTAAAAAAAGGACACTATATCAAGCTGTTTTATAATTTAATTATTTTTCATTTATAAAAATGCTTTGGAAGCTTGAGGCTGGAATCTATTTCTCTACTCATCTGCCCCACCCTCTCCCAATTTCACGTTAGTGTAGGGTTGCTGCGAGAATGCTAGGCTTCAGACATTTTTTCCTTTAACATAGTACTTGAAAATCTGAGAAATTCAAGAAAAAACAAAAAGAATACATGTCATGTACTTTTTTCAAATAGAAAAAGAAAACTAAGTGGATATATTTTAGGCATACTAACAGTGTCCCTTTGAGGTAGAATGCTAAAAGGACTTTTCATCAAATCACAGCCTAATTTAAACTTCTGTATCAGAAACTACTCGTAAATTCTCTCTAAAGTTAACTGTGGAGAATATGAAGTGTAACATATTAACAAGAGCCTTCCAAGGTAATATACAGTGGACAAGAATGTTAATCCTACAACTGTTGCTTTCATGTACATTGAAAGCACATCATCCTCCTACAATAAACATTCAAGATCCATTCTCCAAGTCTTTAGCATTCTATTATGAAAAGCACAGCCATGCTAACTTCAGTACACAAACCATAATCCCACACCTACAGAACAAAAAAATAGAATTAGTGGCAGTTTATTGCCTTGTACAAATTTAACCAACATGGCACCATGCCAAAGAAATTAAAACATTTTAAGGACATATGTACAGACTGTACACCTCAGAAACAATAAAAATGCAAGAACGACCTGTGCATTGTGTATCAAACTCAACACTGGGTGAAAACATCAATGCAATGGATGGGATTACAAAGGCACTTCCCTACACGCAAGAGAAAACGAAAATGCAGCCTACAGGGAGCTGGAAGAGTGCGCACTACTGCAACAATCTCAACTCGGGAAGGGGAAAAAGCAGGTTTAATCAAACATTTATAGGATTCAATGTGATCCACTTCCACAATGTTCACACAGTCTCGTCTTTGTCTTTGTGTTGCTTTTCTTGGCTCTCTGGTTCTGTACTTTGGCTCCTTCGACGATCCTGTTTGTCAGCCTGGTCCTTGCTATCACTGTGATCCCGCTTGTGGGAACGTTCTTTGCTTCTGCTTCGCTTTCTAGGCTTATCCTTGCAGGGGCTGTGTTCCCGTTTTCTTGACTTTTCAACACTGTCAGTTCTTCCTTGACTGCCACTTCGACTTCGTTTATTTGACTTTTCCTTGCTTTCACTTTTACGCTTGCCTGACTTCTCTTTGCTCCTGCTTCTACTCCGTTTCCCTGTGTTCCTACTTCTACTCCTACTTCTGTGTTTCCTTTCTCTGCTTCTGCTTCTACTGTGTTTCTTCTCTTTCTTGGAATCTTTTTTGTCATCCCTGTGCCGTCTATCATCTTTGTCTTCTTTATGTTTCTTTTCCTCTGCCTCGCCCCTACTCCTCCGCTCCTTGGAACGCTCTCTCGATCGATCCCTCTCCTTTTCCCGGTCGTCACTTCTTTCCTTATCATAGTCACGATCTCGCCTTCTACCTCTCTCATTTTCTTTCTCTCTTTCCCGATCCCTGTCCCTTCGATCTCCTTTCCTATCACGACTTCGACTTCTATGTCTTTCCCTACTCCTGCTGTGCCTGCGGTCGAAGCCACGATCAATGCTTCGGGACCTTCGCCTTTCTTTCTCTCTCTCTTTAGCTTCCCGCTCTAGTCGCTGGCGTTCTTTCTCTCTTTCTAATTCTCGGTCAAAACTGGAACACCCATGGCCCTCCCGATGGTGGCTTCTACTTCTCGATCTTCTTGGGGACCTCCGTGGGCTCAGTGATCTCCTTGGAGACCTAACATTTAAAATAGGGGGAGGAAAGAAGAAAATCTGAATCAATTAAAACATTCTATAAAAATAACTTAACTGTCATCAGTATAACTTATTTAGATCCCCAGCTTAAATAAACATGCCACAAATGATTAAAGAAAAAACTTGTGTATTCACATTTACAGATGGTTAGTTTTGTTGAAAATGCCATGAAAGGCAGAAAATGACTTTTGGGAGAAGAAGGGACACTCATAAAATAAACACTATATACAGAAACTTGCCACTGACTTCCAAGGATCTATGTAGAAAGCATGATTTTAAAATAAGCTTAATTTGAGAGCCACATTACCTTGAACGCCTGCGTTCAACATGTCTGTCTATTTCCTCGGCGCCCTCCTTCCCATCTTTCTTGATTTTCCTAGGCCGGGTTTTAATCTGTTGATCAATATTCTTCTGAACTGGAACTGGAATTCTTGGAAACAAGGTAGAGAACCACTCCAGCTTTGTGAGAAAAGACCGCAGCATTTCTCCAATGGTCATTACACAGCCTCCACCAGCCTTCACGTCTAGGTCCTACAGAAACACAAAAGATACCCTAGCCGTCAAAAATAATTATTTCAATATAAATGTGACTACTATAAAAAAATTACCATCTTTGGACACTCAAATATAAAAAAAATTCTAAAGGAACAATTTTAATTTGTGTGCCCTTCTAATCTTGTAATGAATGGCAGAGAAATACTTGGGCTTAAGTGTGTGCATGCAGGTGCGAACAGACCCTGCCACGTCCTGGGCATAAAAAGAACGGAGCAGCAGTATTATGAAACAGCCCCTTATGTTACTTGATTATGTGGAACAATCATCTTAAGTTTGCATTCCACAAACCTACTAAGTAGACATTTATTTCTGTGGAAATGTTTGCACACATCATCCCTAGCACTGTGGCCTTGCTACACGGGAACTACTTAAGACAATTCCTGTCTAACAACTATCTTTTAACAGCACTAATATAAAATGAAGCCCTAATAAAACTGGAAGCAATAGCAAACCAACTGCCATGAAGCAGTGAGGTTTCTAATTTAGTCATGTAGAAAATAAATAAATGAACAAATAATTGGAAACGCATAATCCATGATGACCATTGTCTCTGAAAAGGGTCATTACCGCATGGAGGCCTTCTTGCTATGCCCTCTCACAGCTCAGGACATGTTAGTCAGCTATTGTCAGTCCCAAACCTATAGTGCAAGCACACAAGGAAAGTGAGATTTGTTATCTAAACAGGAAAACAAGAGCTACAGGTAAAACTGCTTGCACTCACACACATTTAAGTGTTCAGATATACAGTAATTCCAAATATAATCGCTGCAGATATCTAAGGAAGAAAACAATAAGTTAGCTTAAATATAGATCTTCAGGTTTGTAAATACAATTAAAAAAAACCATTATGCAGAAGCAATCAAACAAACCTAGTACAATACCAATTCTTTAAAGGGACATGCTTTTAAATATAAAAGGGAGCCCTGGCTGGTAGCACAGTGGTTAAGGTGCCGGCCTGCGAACCCAAAGGTCGCAGGTTCGATTCCCCAGCCAGGGCACATGACCGGGTTGCAAACCAGGTCTCCAGTCAGGTCTGTAGCTGGAGGCAGGTGAAACGCAACCATACACTGATGTCTTTCTCCCTCTCTGCCTCCTTCCCTTCCCCTCTTTCTAAAAAATAATGAAATAAAATCTTTTAAAAATAAATAAATATAAAAGGGAGAAGTGCTTCAGTCTAAAAATTCTCATCTGGAAAGAAAAAACTTAAAAGAATGTGGTTTATCACCTAACACATTTTGCTCCTTCTGAAATACTGAAAAGCTCAGTTAAAAGACCAAAAAATAGAACATAAAATAAATTAAAAATGCAGATAAAAATTTTCCACGTTTGCCCTGACCAGTATGGTACAGTTGGTGGGGCGCCATCTTGCTAAGTGAAAGGTCGCTGGTTCAACTCCAGGTCAGGACACAAGTCTGGGTTGTGGGTTCCGTCCCCAGATGGGGCACCTATGAGAGCCAAACGATCAATTTCTCTCCCTCTTTCTCCCTCCCCCTCTCTCTACAAAATAAAGGACTGTTTAAGAAAAAATTTCCATGTTTATATGAGTGAGATTTTTTTTAGGTGTGCACATAATGGTAGTTAACACACTACAAAGATTTCCTCTAAAACTGTCCTTTAATTCAACAAATTCTTTGGATAAACTTTAAAAACAGGGCTGCTGACTTCTCCTGGCCTATGCTTTCTTCGCTCCCTCGCTCAGCTGTAACACAGGAGGTCAGGCAGGACACACCGCGCGACCTCCTCCTCAGTTTAGAAGGGCCATCCCAAGTCTAGGGCTGGCTATTAAAAGCACAAGAGAACAAGTAAACAAAAATAAATCAAGTAAAACCGGGACCACATACCACTCAAAGTTTACTTACGAACCTGAGACTATCAGTGGTGAGGGTATACACACGGACAATGCAGCTCACTATTTAGTCTCTTTTGAGCTCTTGGGCTTCACTAGGTAAGCAAATTAATATATGTATGATTTAAACCTGACAAAGTTCCCCAAAGTAATTTTGTTTTTTGAACATATGTAACAAGATCAATCTTATTAAGGCCAAATGGTAAATTAAGCTTATAATGAAAACAAAATATAAAGTAACTGAAAGAGGTTTATTAGTTCTGTGAATATGTACAGTACGTTAGAGGAGTCAGAAAGCTAAAATTAAAATATTCTGGTCACCTGAGCAAGTCATCCTAACCTCTCAGCTTATTTAAGCCCCACCCAGCTCTTTAGTTCTACCCTTTTATATAAGCAAGAATATTAGTATTTGGAAAGAGTTAGAGGGTACACAACTAAAAAGTTCCAGGGAAAACCCTGTAATTAGTATTCTACGTGCATATCTTATCTCTTCAATCTTGAGCAATGGTCCACCTTCAAAAGTCACTATTGACTACGCAAGTCAAGATCAATAGCATTCGCACAACGTAATTAGAAAGATTATAAAATAACTAAATGTAAAAATATAAAACTTAAAAAAATTAACCTAAGATATACAAAATCCACCAAGTCTTAGTAATAACTCCAAAAGTAAGAGTGAAATAAATTTTTAACTATTGAAAATTCCAGGAGACATTAAACGCCTAATAAATAAAGAGATGATGCAAACATCAAAGTAATCAAAAGAAAACTAATTATTACCCTTGGTGACATACCTCTTCGTCATCAAGGAAGGATTCAAACCAGTCCCACAGATCTGTAGGGGGCTGTGTGTACCTAGAATCACAAAAGATTGGTTAGGCTTATATGAATTAAAATGAAATACTAATGGAAATATGTAGATAAATGCACACCCACCTTATATACATAAATCCAAGGGCTCTAATATATGGTGAGTCTGTGTGTGTTATGAGACCCATCACTTGTTTGCGAGTTAACTTCAGAGTAAACAGTTTGTATAACAGACAAAAAGCTGTTGAAACAATTCCTCCTGTTCCAACACCTCGAACCTTTAAGGGGAAAGTTTTAAAAAGAGTAGTAAAATAATTAAGTTACTTAACATCAAGTGATTATTCCTGATAGATATTATTATTAATGAGATATAATCCAGAACTAAGACTGGAGCAAAAAAAAAGAAAAAGAAATAACTGTTCTAACCCCATTCATTGGATATCTGAATTTAGATGAAAACAAACAAACAAACAAAACCTAAGTTTCTAAGATCTGCCAACTGTCATCTGAGTGTTTAACTAACAAAAATATAAATTTATTATCAGGCACAGAAAAACTGAAAAATGCACGTACTTCTACTTACCCCTCCGCACATCCCTGTCTGGCCCGCTGTCTTCCTGCTTCCTTTCTCCCATGGCTCAACATGTGTGACCTGAAAATAGAAAAGAGGAACACAGCAAACATTCATACTTGGAATTTTTTACAAGTATGATTAAAGTAAACCCAAGTCCACAACAGAGCAGCTCTTCCAAAAGTTTGGACTGGGTATTTTGACAAGGATATATTTTGTTTACACACATTAAGTATGTAAATAATCTTTCTAAAAAAGCTTAGGTATTTATTTTTGAAGAGCACCAATAAAACTACCAGGGTTTAATATAATCTCAACAGCTTTATAGAGCAGAAATCCCATTAGCTCTGTAGGGAGCTGGTACACATGGAGCCAAAACATTTTCAGTTTCATACTTATGAAAAATATCCAATAATACACCAACTTTATCGATTTTTTATGAGTTGCTCAAAAAACAAAAATTCTCATTTTAAAATGGACATAAACATTCACTTAAAGGAAAATAGTTGATTAAGTATTTGTTTTAAAAAATATCTTTATAATAACCTCAATAGTTCAATTTTATGGTGATTTAAAATTCAACGTTAATATAAAGAAAAGTGATTTGAAGAAAGTATGCTAAAACAATAACAAGTTGTTTGATGCAAAATTATGCAATTTTATTTACGTTTTTACCATGATCAGACATTATATTCATTCCTGATTAAAGATGAAATTACAAAGACCACACCTATACAGATCATTCCTGTTGGCCAATGTGTAAATTTATTTTCAACCTAATTAGTGAACCAATTCATTTTTCTCCCCAGAATATAAACTGTACCAAAAACTGAACAAACACAATTAGTTATTACACTAACTATACCCAAAGATTCAGTTATTATCTTTGTTAGATGGGGACCCTATACAACCACATACTTTACCTAAAGCACAGCAAAAATAAAAATTAGTTCTACAAAAGATGTAACTCAGGAAGTCTTTTTGGAATGACAAGATCCACTGTTTCTTAAAAACAAAACAGAATCCTTTTCTCTCACTATGTATTTCTGAACATTTTTGCCAGCCACAATGGTTGGTTCTATTTTAGTCTTTCAGTGGCTTCAAACAGAAAAGCATACATTCAAATGTAAAGCAAATGTAAAGGGCCACACTAGTTGGGGCTTTACAGTTTCATTTCTTTCCTTCCCCCAGTCTGCTGCATGAAAATATTTCAATTCCTTCACTGCTAGCCAAACCAAAGGGGTGGTGGATGCAATGCAAAATGGACTTACAAAGTTGGAAGGCCACACATTTCAATGTTCATCTGATATGTAATGTCTTGGTGAGAACCTGGGGCTTTAGCTTTATAACTAAATTTAAATAATTCCTAGTAGAATCTTAAGTGGTTTCAAAACACAGTTTTTGACATTAGGAAACAGGCTTTTCTTCTATCACATTAACATTTGCCTGATATTACACAGAACCTGCCACAAAAAAAAGCAGGAATCCTATTTTCAAATGTTTGAGGTTGGCTACTAAATAAAGCTAAGGATTGAATATTCACTACACTGTATCCATGCTGAAAAAAAGCCTTATATTTAAAACATTAAAAAAAACTAGTTAATAGTATTACAATACTCTTGCCAGAAGGTATCAAAATTTCAATGTACTTTTTATACCCAGAGTTGAACGGTATTCTCACAATGATTTTCTTTTGAAAGCAATTAATTTAAAAAAAGACAAAAACCTTCAATAACCTAGTCACTTAATTGAGGGAAAGGTGAACAAAACATAACCTAACAGCAAATTTAAAAAATTTACTTTTGTTAACCCCTCTACAGATATGTTAGCTCACAGAAAATACTGTGGTTTGTGAAGTGTTGAGTCAATATAGACAAAACGAATTGTATTACATTCAATGCTCTAGCTAAAACATTTAAAAGACCGGTAAGGCTATTATAAATATTTTTTAAAATATAACGTTAGGAGGCCCGGAAGAGATTTTCTTAAACCTACATAATTTGCAGGTAAGTGGAGAAAACCTAGCTAGTTATTAAAGACCAAAATTAATGGCCAGAAAGATCTAATGAGCCGTTCACGGAACCCAGGGAAATGCATTTATGGCGATCGAGCATGATTAATAGTGCATACCTCTACCTGCGACCCTGGGCTGCTCCGAGCCTCGCTGCAAGACTGAGTCAATCCTGCTAACGAAACAAGAACTGAGACAAGAGTGCAGTGAGGAGGCGGCAGGTGAGCTCCCCAGCACAGCCAAGCCAGCACCGACCCTGCCGCAGAAGCCCAGGGCCCAGATCACTCTAAGACGCCCAATGCACAGGTAACCGAGACTTACTCCTGACTTCCTGCCGGGAAAATTTCCAGGCCTTAAGTACACCTCTGGTACTGGCACCTCTCCACCCTCAACCCTCCTACCCCACCCGCACTGACCATTATTTCTGTCTGGACAGTCAACACTCAATACCAACAACACGAGGCCAACACTGATGTCAATACACGCCCTGGCTCGGGCTACGCGGGATGACCACCACCAAGTTGGCGCGGAGTAGATCCGCATCAAAAGGAATAATTTTAAAGCTGTGAACGGGAGAGGCGTCAGTTAACTCTCCCCCACCCTTCTCGTCCAACTCCCCCCAGGGGCGGGCAGGAGGTGCGGGGAGGTGCGAGAGATCATCGGTGGCGGGCTCCGAGGCCCGAAACATCTGAAAAGGAAAAGAGGGCGGCCCCCGTCTGACCTCTCCCTGGCCGACTACTGGCCACCGCTCCCCCCATTCACTGAGCCATCCCCCTCCCGCCAACCTTGAGATCTCGGGGGGCCGCCCCCGCCCGTTTCCTCCGAACTTAACCCCTGCCCAGGCCTAGACGCGCCGCACCTTAAAGTAGATCTCGTCCACCACCTCGTGGTAGGTCTTGAGCTCGTAGAGCTGCACTTTGAAATAAGGCGACGACAGGATGTTGGTCAAGATCATGGGGTTGAGGTTCATCGTCTTCTCGTTGCCCCAGAGCGGCAGCACATTGCCCTGCTTGCCCGAGACGGCCGGCTTGGTGGGGGCTCCGCCGCCGCCGCATGGCGGCGGCTGCTGCTGCTGCTGCTGCTGCTGCTGCTGCTGGGCTGCGGCCGCGGCCGCCTGGTGCTGCGGCTGCGAGTTGCCCGTCAGCGCGGGGCTGTTGTTAGCCATGTTGCAGCGGAAGGAGGGAGGGAGGGAGAAGGGGGGGAGGGGGCCAAGCTCGATCTCGCTCTTCGGGACAACGGTCCGGGACCCTACTCCATGGAACGCCGTCCGGAGAGAGGGCCGCCTCGCTGTGCCCCCGGCTGGGTGAGGGAGGGCGACGAAGGCGCCGACAAATGGACTCCGGGTCCACAGCAGGCGCGGAGGCGCGGGCCGCGAGAACTCACAGCAGAAGGCCAGCCGGCAGCCAGGGAGCTCGATCTCTTCCGCCAACTGCCCCTGGGAACAAGATGGCGGACGGCGGAAGTGACGCCACACGCCCCGGCGTCCCAACCCTGCGGGGCAACTCCTCCGACGTCCGGGTCAGCTGGAGACCCCTCTTCCTGCTTCCGCCGAGCGTCCTCCGCGCGTTACGGGTGCAGCTCGGGTGCGGCTGCGTTTTGCGGGGCCCTGCTCGGAGACTCACGCTGGGAGTTTGGGGGTCTGGGAGGCGTTCGTTGTGGGTCCAATTGGACTGTCCCAGTATTCGGGCGGAGGCCCTAGTCTCTCCTGTCGAAAGCCCGGCAGGGGACGGCTCGCGTGGCTTGTGCTTGCTGAGTCGGGACTGGGACTCGTGCGGAACGTCCGAGTCTAAGATTCCCTGGAAGGGATAATAGCCAGACCCCCAGGCCTCCTTGTGATTACGGATGCTAGGTCTCTCTGTCTTCCGTAGGCTATGGTGTTGGATCAGTAGTCTTGTTTGAGCTCAAATTAAATGCAGTCAACTGAAAGATCCAGATAACATCTTGTCAAGCCTTAAAAGGCGCTACAATGCCTGGAGGCCATAGTACAATGCTCCTGGCATTTGCTAAGCTGCGTTTTCCTCCCTTTCTGCAGAAGCACTATTAGTCAACGTTGGACAAGACACCCAAACGGAGTTAGGAAGGGCGGGAGAAGGTGGAGAAAAGTGAAGATTAGTCAGAATTGGTCTTATCTCTCAAAAGCAACTGTTAAGTTAGAGAAAACTCGTGAGTTTTTGAGAGTTAAGATAAAGAGAATGCTACAGAAGGCACTTAAATTTCTGCAGGTGGGAACGGACTGGGCAGTTTTATCAACAGGATAGCCTCAATGTACATAGAAGTAGGGAAGATCAAAGCTTGTTAGTAAACAGCCTTGATGACTCAGCCAGGCAATACGCTTATGGGGGAGTCATGTACTGGATCGGAATTGGGACACTGAAGTACCTAGAATGATAAGCTAAAACAGGAATTTAGAGACATTGAAATCCAGAAGGTCTCTGAGTCTAGAGCACTATCCTACTCTTGAGGGCTCAGTCTTGACTTAGCCCTCCTAAAGGCCCCACCTTCTAATACCATCATCTTTGGGGTTAGGATTTTAACATGAAATTGGGGAGAACACATTCAGACAACAGCACACTGTAAACCATCGCCGCAATCCTGTAAAAATCATGCCCCACCCCCCAAAAGGTCTGTCTCTCCAACTTCATTTTCCATCAACATAGTTTGCATTTTCTCGTATTTTAAGTGGAGTCATACACAGTTCTTTTTTGCCTGGCTTCTTTGACTCAACATAATTTGAAATTCATTCGTTGTTGCTTGTACCAACAGGTTATGTGACTTCTTTTTATTAGTAGTATTACAGTATATGCATTTACCACAATTTGCCTATCCACTCATCTGTTGATGGCCATTTCAGTTTCCAATTTTGGGCTATTACAAATAAAACTGCTATGAACATTTGTATTCTAGCTTTTGTGCAGATATTTTTTTTTTCCTCCTGGCTAACCACCTAGACTTAGAGTGACATGTTCATGTGATAGTTGTACGTTTAACATGTTAAGAAACAATCAAGCCCTGGCTGGTAGCACAGTGGATAAGGCACCGGCCTGCAAACCCAAAGGTCACTGGTTCGATTTCCCAGCCAGGGCATATAACCAGGTTGCAAGCCAGGTCTCCAGCCAGGTCGGTGGCTGGAGGCAGGTGAAAGGCAACCATACATTGATGTTTCTCTCCTTCTCTGCCTCTCTCCTTTCCTCTCTCTCTGAAAATAATAAATAAAATCTTTTAAAATAAAAATCAGAAAAAAAAAAAAGAAACAACCAAATTGTTTTCTAAGGTGGTTATACCACTTTATATTCCCACCAGCAGTATATCAGAATTCCAAGTTTGGTATGATAAGTATTTTTAGATTTTAGCCTTTTGAAAGGGTGTTGTGGTTTTAATTTACATTTCCTTTACATACAATTAATTATGTTGAACATCTTTTCAGGTGTTTATCATTATTCATTCATCATAAAATAACTTCAAACCATTTGTCCATCTTCTTACCTTGGCTTATCTACCAGGCCAGGGCTGGCTTTTAATTTTCTTAATTGTGTTTTTCAAATAGCAAATAATTTTCTATTTTAATAATGTCCAAGTTATCAGTCTTGTTTATGATACATGCTTTGTGTTCTAAGAACTACCAACCCCAAGGTTGCAATGATATTTTTTCTTTTTTTAACTGTTTTTTTTTTTAAATTTTATTGTTGTTGTATTACATCCATCCCCTTTTTGCTCCCCTCTGTCTCCCCCCCATTCCCCCCAAAGTCAATCCCACCTGTTGTCCATGTCCATGGTTCCTTTATACTAGGTTCTTGTCTAAGCTGCTCCCCTTCTTTGCCTCTACCTCCCCCTCCCTCCTATGATATTTTTTTCTTTTTAATCTTAGAAAGAGAAAGGGAAACATTGATTTGTTGTTTACTCTTTTATGCATTCATTGTTTGCTTTTTTAAAAAAATGTTTAATAAAAGATTTTATTCATTATTTTTAGAGAGACGGGCAGGGAGGGAGGAAGAAAGGAAGAGAAACATTAATGTATGATTTGCCTCCAGCTATGGACCTGGCTGGAGACCTGGCGTGCAACCTGGTTATGTGCCCTGGCTGGAAATCGAACCATCAACCTTTGGGTTTGCAGGCCTCCACCTATCCACTGAGCCACCAGCCATTGTTTGATTCTTGTATATGCCCTGATGGGGGATTGAATCAGCAACCTTGATGTACTGGAATGATGCTCTAAACAACTGAGCTACCCCGCCAAGGCCTTTTCTTATGTTTTCTAAAGTTTTATAGCTTGGGATTTTACACTCAAGTTCATGAGCATTTTGAGTTAACTTTTACCCATGGTGTGAGGTAGAGCTGATTTAAATTTTTGTCCACAAATATTCAGTTGATTCAGTACCATTTGTTAAAAAGACTTTTCCTATTGAATTGGTTTAGCACCTTTGTCAAATATCATTGAACCCACCATATATGGGTCTATTTCTGGACTCTACTTTTTCCTCTTGATCTTTATGTTTGTTTCTTCACGAATACCAAGCCATCTGGATTACTGTAGCTTTATAAGTTTTGAAATTAGGTAGGTTAAGTTCTTCCAACTTTTTCTCTTAAAAAATTGCTCCTGCCCTGGCTAGTATGGTTCAGTGGATTGAGCTCCAGCCTGCAAATCAAAGGGTCGCTGTTTCGATTCCCACTCAAGACATATGCCTGGGTTGCAGGCCAGATCTCCACTTGGAGGTGCGTGAGAGATAACTATACATTGATGAAAAAAAAATTGCCTTGGTTACTCTAAGTCCTTTTGTATTTCCATCAGTTTCCTTTAAAAAAAGAAAAAGCCTATCTGTTGGCATGTAATCAGTGTTCATGAATGAGTAAATGAGTAAAGAATTAAAATAATTGCCATATGGAACTAATATAACCAATGTGCTAGTGTTCTGAACATTTTATTATTCAAAACCACCATGAATCTAGAGTAATTGAGGAAGCCATTATATAAAGTACCACAAAACTGAAAATCTGATACATTGGTGGGTTGTTCTGAACAATCGAGGGTGTCGAATAAAGCTACTACTGTTTCTTTGGTTATGATAGCAAAGCACCGAATCAGGTAAAGTATGAGTTGCAATTTAAGAATTATTTGGAGTTACTAGGCAGATGAAGAGGAAAGAGGGTAGCCTGTGCATAGGCTCTGAGGCATGAAAGAACCGGTCATGTGGTCAGGTAACTGTTTCTATTATAGTATTTAAATTTGTTTCAAGGATGACAGGAAAAACCAGTGAGCTGTACAATTAACACACTGGCTGAATACTAGCCCTGCAAGTACTGTAGTTGTATGTTCATTTGTCATCTTCTGCCACTAGAGGGAGGCTCTATGCCTTTTAACTAATCATTCCCACACTAGGCACAATGATTGACACTTAGTAGGTACTAAGTAAATATTGAAAACTTTCTGTACTCACAACACTTGGACAACGAATGTGTGAGGGTTTGTCTCCCCCACCAACTCTTTGAATACCAGCTGGGTGGCCTATAATTTAATTGTGATATTAACTACTTGGAGTTAGCAGATGGCATAAATCAAGGGCTCAGCTGCACAAGGCTACATGCAACTTCAGACACCAATCATAACAGGTGGGTCCCCAGGTCACCCATACTTCTGTCCTTCTTGAGTATAAATTGGGGGTTCCTGTGACTCCTTTGTCAGGCTTAATAATTGGCTATCACAACTTAGGAAACTCAAGGCAACACTCCAATTCCTGTTACAAGGAATATCATAAAGGAAATTCTCCTTTATTATAAAGGATACATATAAACCTGGAAACTCTGTGAACCTCATTGCTGAGGGTTTTTATGGTAGTTGTTAGAGTGACAGGCTGATTAAATTGTGTAGTTACGGGAAGGGCTAAAAGTTCCAACCTTCCAAAACTAGGTTAGATTTATCTGGCAACCAGCTCCCACCTGAAACTGTCTAGACTCACCTCATTAGCATACAAAGAACTGAATTTTATCATTGTAAACATTGGCTGGGTCTTAGAAGCTCTTGTTTCAGGAACTTGGGGATAAAGATCAAATACACAGATGATCCTTGATTTATGATGGGGTTACATCCAGGGAAACCTATTGTAAGTTGAAAATATTGGAAGTCAAAAATGCACTTACAATATACCCAACCTACACTTCAGGGTTTATTTTTTATTTTATTTTATTTTTTAAAGATTTTATTTTTAGAGAGAGGGGAAGGGAAGGAGAAAGAGAGGGAGAGAAGCTTTGATGTGAGAGGGAATCATTGATCAATTGCCCCTTGTATGTGCCAGTTCTAAGCCTCACATGGGCCAGTTTTGGTCATGCAGGTATTTCTTTTTCTTTCTTTTTTTAAAAGAGAGAATCTTTTTATTTTTTAAGATTTTATTCATTATTTTCAGAGAGAGAGGAAAGGAGAGAAGCAGAGAGTGAGAGAAACATCTATGTGTGGTTGCCACAGACCTGGCTGGAAACCTGGTTTAGCAACCTGGTTATGTGCCCTGGTTGGGGAATTGAACGAGTGACCTTTGGGTTTGCATGCCGGCGCCTTAGCCACTGTGCTACCAACCAGGGCAGGTATTTCTGATAAAGGATCCCTTTGTGGTTGTCTGAGAGATTAGGTGAGATTTTAATATCCTATAATAAATTTCTTGCAACTGTTATGAGAAAAACTTGTTTCTTCTTGATGGCGCAGTAAAGAATTACAGATCTGCAAACCTATTAGCATGTAAGCAGAGTTTATGAGTGATACGTTCTCATGGAAGCAAACAGGCCTTGCCCAGGTGCAAATGAAGCTTGGGCGGCAAGAGCATCAGGTCCTTTGTTCTGAGGACTTATGTAGTTGACCAGATGGGGTGAGGGACTTACCTATCGATTTGGTGGGTAAAGGTGGTGCCAGCTTCCCCCGGGGCATGTGACTACCCAAACATATGTTTTCCCTGAATCCTTATCTTGCTCTGGACCACATTTGTTCATCTTGCTCTAAAATAGATATGTGATACGAGGCCCTGGCTGGTGGCACAATGGATAAGGCGCCGGCCTGGGAATCCAAAGGTGGCTGGTTCAATTCCAGCCAGGGCAACATAACCAGGTTGCAAGCCAGGTCTTCAGTCAGGTCTGTAGCTGGAGGCAGGTGAAAGGCAACCACACATTGATGTCTCTCTCCTTCTCTGCCTCTCTCCCTTCCCCTCTCTTGAGAATTATAAATAAAATATATATATTTTAATTTTATTGTTGTTGTATTACATCCATCCCCTTTTTGCTCCCCTCTGTCTGCCTCCCCACCCACCCATTCCCCCCAAAGTCAATCCCACCTGTTGTCCATGTCCATGGTTCCTTTATACTAGGTTCTTGTCTAAGCTGCTCCCCTTCCTTGCCTCTGCCTCCCCCCTCCCATTTTTTAAAAATTTTATTGTTGTTTAAATTTTATTGTTGTTGTAAAATCTTAAAGAAAAAAAGAGATACGTGATACGAGGCAGTTAATTAAAGTTGGGGCAGTTACCCAAAGCTATTTAAGGGCTCTTTCTGTAAGAAGTAGGGACCCCCTTTTAAACAGAAAGGCTAGAAGCAGGCAATTAAGTAAAGTCGTTTTATGGGCTGCTTCTTTGGGCACTGTGGACCGCTTCCTCTTTCCCTTTTAGACCCTGGGGTGAATGCACAGTTTCTAAGGCTTTCTTTGCCAGGTAGTGGAAATGATACATATAGAAGTTTTAGGAGTTCCATCCTTCGTGTTAGTATGGTGTTTCCTGTGATGTCAGAACACCTGGCAATCTTACAAGACCAGGTTCAGGACTGCTGAGTTGGTGGGTGAGTCATGCCTCCCTCCCTTCCTGCCTTGGTTTACTATCTATCCTGCCTAACACAACTAAGAACCCTGACTTAATCCATTTCTAAGTTAAAAATATCAGAAACCTTTCTTTTCATTCTATCTAACTTACCTTTGTGATCAAGTCACCAACAGGATGTTAAAAGTTATTTTGGTTTTAAGAACAGCTTACATTTATGCCCTTCTCTACGTGTTTTATTTTATGAAAAAAAGAGATTTTATTCATTATTTCCAGAGAGAAGGGTAGGGAGGGAGGAAGAAAGGAATGGTAGATTGCCTTTCACTTGCCTCCAGCTAAGTATCTGGCTGGAGACCTGGTTTGCAACCTGGTTATGTGCCCTGGCTGGGAATTGAACCAGTGACCTTTGGGTTTGAAGGCCAGTGCCAATCCACTGAACGTGTGGCTCTACACATTTTAATTCTTCACCTTAATGACCCTCTGAAGTAGGTTGGTTAGATCTTATTAATCTTCCTCCCACAGATGAGGAAACTAAGGTACCAGGAAACAGGTTAAAATGGAAAACTCAGTACTCGAGGGCGTCCAAAAGTATCTGTCAAGTTTCCTCTCCTGCCATACTCCTGTCCCAGAAGTCCTGATCTCCCAAGGCAGCCCCATTCCCCAGGGAGCTCAACTGCCACCCCAGCTTTTACATGTGACTGACCCAGGAGTGGAGACCTGACCAAAACTGACCAGATTTCCTCTCTTGGAACCGTGAGACCTGAAACACAGAGACCTCATCTATTCCGTGCGAGAACTACCAACTGCCCCAGGTTCTGTCCCACTGTGTTGGGAGGCTGGGCTCAAAGTAATTATGCTGCTGTGGAGTGCGGTTCCCTCCGATGCTGATCTTGGCAGGGCAGATCCAGGTTTTGTTGGCTTAGACAATGTGGAGGCTTTTGTTAAGAATAAAATATTTTCTTAAATTATGAATATAAAATTAAAAAACTACTTTAAAAAAACACTTTCTTTTTAAAGATTTAAAAAATTTATTTTTTCTAGAGAGCGGGGAAGGGAGAGAGGGAGAGAAACATCCATGTGTGGTTGCCTTTCACCTGCCTCCAGCCATGGACCTGGCTGGAGACCTGGCCTGCAACCTGGTTATGTGCCCTGGTGGGGAATCGAACCAGCGACCTTTGGGTTCACAAGCCAGCACCTATCCACTGAGCCACCAGCCAGGGTCTAAAATTTTTTTAATTAAAAAAAACTGTTAAATTGATCTTAGAGAGAGAGAGAAACATAGATTTGTTGTGTCACTTATCTATGCGTTCGTTGGTTGAATCATGTATGACAATGTGCCCTGACCAGAGGTTGAAACCCCAACCTTGGCCTTTCAGATTGGTGCCCTAACCAACTGAGCTACCTGGTCAGGGCAAAATTATGACTTAAAGAGAGTGCAGTTTATGTTTCACTTGGCTTTCCATGTCATGTCTTGGATTTGAATTCTTTTTTTTTTTTTTTTTTTTATTGTTGTGTCACTTATCTATGCGTTCGTTGGTTGAATCATGTATGACAATGTGCCCTGACCAGAGGTTGAAACCCCAATCTTGGCCTTTCAGATTGATGCCCTAATCACTGAGCTACCTGGTCAGGGCAAAATTATGACTTAAAGAGAGTACAGTTTATGTTTCACTTGGCTTTCCATGTCATGTCTTGGATTTGAATTCTTTTTTTTTTTTTTTATGGAACGCTTCACGAATTTGCGAGTCATCCTTGTGCAGGGGCCATGCTAATCTTCTCTGTATCATTCCAATTTTAGTATATGTGCTGCCAAAGCGAGCACAGGATTTGAATTCTTTAAGACCCCAAATAAACTTTTTAATTGATTTTTTAAAAAGATTTTTTAAAGTTTCATTATTTCTAGAAAGAGGGGAAGGGAGAGAGGCAGAGAAGGAGAGAGACATCCATGTATGGTTGCTTTTCACCTGCCTCCAGCCACAGACCTGACTGGAGACCTGGTTTGCAACCTGGTTATGTGCCCTGGCTGGGGAATCGAACCTGCGACCTTTGGGTTCGCAGGCCGGCGCCTTACCCACTGTCCTACCAACCAGGGCTGATTTTTTTAAAATTGCAATTTGATATGTCTGGTTACTGGAACATTGTACACTTCAAATCTTATTTCTTTTTCTTTTCTGCCTACTAGGGCTCAGAGCTGTGTGGCCTATAAGACACGGTTATGTTCTGATCTGATCTCCAACTCTTCACCCTCCTGTCAGGATGGCAAAAAGGTCAGTGGCCATCGTTATACCAGGACAGCTAACAATAGCTTCACTAATATGCAGAGAAAATATTCAACACTTGAAAACTGATTATCACATAATAAGTTAATATCATGCCAGTGTAGTAAGCCTGCCTCACAGACATCTGACTCTCTAGGGGGATTGGAATTTTCTCTGAGTTACTATCTACAGGTAAGAAGCCCCAAACAATTTATGGCCCTGAAAAGTTAGAGATTAGAGATTAACTTGTAGAAGTTGATAAGGTGGAATAGTTCACTTCCTGCTTGATAACAAGGATACTCCAAAGGTTATGATTTTATTGGTCAGTGGGATATTAGGCAGTTTTACATCTAACTTAGCAATCTTACTTCATTCTTTCTTTCCCTACCAACAATGGACACCCCAGTTCTTCTGATCCTTTAAGCAACTTGGTCATCCTGTTGGTTCTCACAGGTGACTTAAATAAAACTCTGCCCCATGGTCACAATGTACTTGTATTAGAATAATGTTTTGTTTTTTTTTTTTTAACTTGAGAATTGTATTTCTCACTGTACACAGAAGAGACTGTGAAATACATTAAGTGTATCTCTAAATCACCTTCCCCAAAATGTTCAGTCACTTCAGTGCTACCTGACACCAGTGGGAACATGACAGATGGGTGTGAGAGTGGAAAAGAGAACCTTTATCAAATGCAGTTAACAGCAAAAGTTACTTTGAAGATATGACCATGTAACACATGTCAGGGCCTCTCAGGTCCTTGGGTGGTTCAAGTGAGGGTAACTGGATAACTGAATGAGATTCCTTTCTCTTCTAGCTTACCTAACCCTGGCTATTGTGCAGTAAATGACTTTTTCTTCATAATGACTCCACATTAATTACGTGGAAAGGTTTAAAAATAACCTTTACGTAACAATCAATCCTCAAGCACTCAGTGTAATGCCCTGCAGGGGATTCTCTATTATGAAAAAGCATTGCTATTCATTCCTTTATGACTTGGATTAATTTGTTTTCTTCCCCTGCAAGGCCCTTCTTCACATTTCATCCTATAAAGCCCAGCTGAGAGGCGACCTCTTTCTTCCTTGAAGATTTCTCTAACCCACCCCCACCCAAGGCGGAATGAACTGTCCCCTCATTCATGCTCCCGCTGGGTTTTTATATCTCTCTCACAGTACTTAGTGCATGCACTATCATCTACATCTTTTTTCTGCAACCAGGGTCAGTGGAGGTACTAGGGAAAAACTTCAATAATAATATCAAGAGAGGGCTGTGGCTGGTGGCTCAGTGGATAGGCTATGGCCTGCAAACCTAAAGGTCGCTGGTTCGATGGCTTCCCAGTCAGGCATATAACCAGGTTGCAAGCCAGGTCTCCAGCCAGGTCTGTAGCTGGAGGCAGGTGAAAGGCAACCATATATTGATGTTTCTCCCAATTTCTTACTTCCTCCCAGTCCTTCTCTCTGGGAATAATGAATAAAATTAAAGAAAATACATCAAGAGATATCAGGAAATACTTTCTAAAGGAGGCAACCTCCTGCACATGCATAGGCCCCAAATTATTTCATCAGTAAACATAGTTTTTGAGTAAATATCATGTACCACAGGAACGTGCAGTTGAAGGAAGATTTCATACCTACCCTCAATCACCAGGTAGTGCTTTATGTAATATTGGCCATTGACACACATTTGTTGAAAAGAGATTCCAAACAAGAGTGACATATAAGAGGACGAGTGGTAACACATGTCTTAATGTTCTTCTGTGGTGAGTGGACTGCTGAATAGTTTTTGCCTGTCCTTGAAATGCAGCTTATCCTTGTTAGGCAGGGCAAGTGACTGTCTTTGCACGATCCCTTCCTGTCCATTGTTTAATTTGGTCAAATAAGTTTACCGAACACTTTCTGGATTTCAGGCCCCAATGCTGGATTGTAAGGTTAAAAGGCATTGGTCCTTGCCCCTGCCTAGGGGAGATGCATATGAGCAAACAGTTACGTCAGCTGCAATAAACACAGCAGCGTAACCATGACCACTGTGCCTCAGGAGCCCAGAGGAAAGAAGGAACTTCTGCTGTGGCAGTCGGAGGTCTCTTAGGACAGGTGACACTTAAGCTGGATCTTGAAGAACAAGTTAATCAGAGAAGAGAAAAATAGGCATCCCCAGAAGAAAACAATGAAAATCATAAAATTATTTCAATTATCTTCTGGGCCCATCACATTTTATTTAATTATACTTTTTAAAAACATTTAAAAATACATTAATTTGAGAGATAAGAAGGGGGAGAGAGAGAGAGAGAGAGATTGATTGTTGTTCCACTTATTTATGCGTTCCCTGGGTGTTTCTTGTATGTGCCCTGAAGGGAGATTGAACCCACAACTTTGGTGCATTGAGATGATGCTCTAATTGAGCTACCAGGTCTGAGCATGGCTAAGAAATATTGAAATATTGACTTCTTTGCACCTCTTTACATTCGACCATACCACTATGAAGCCCTGTGAGTTTTACCTTCAGAATGTATTTAGACTCTGTCTATACCAGTCCATCTTCACTGCTGTCACTAAGTCCAGGTCACTACCACACCTTTCCTAACTCATTGAAATGGCCTTCTAAATGGTCACCTTGCTTCCATTTTTGACACCCTCTGATTCATTCTCCACAAAACAGCCTGAATGGCTGACATACAAGGGTCCAGTTCCCAGAGCCTGAGCCTGAGCTAGGAAGATCTATGTGCCAGTAACCTTCGCAGGAGAAGCTGGAAAGGGAAAGGGGAGGCAGGGCAGGGAAGAAACCATTGCAAAGGAGAAATTTCGGGTCAAGTCCTGCGGATAATGGCTTTAGCCTGTACAGCAGGGGAACCCTGTAGCATAAATTATACCCTATTGTTCTAAACTGACGTTCCCAGTAAGACAATAGCAATAATAGGCTACCTTAGAGGAAGGTAAATCCTCAGACACTCCAGCTCTGGGTGCTTGTGGGTAAAGATGCTCTAGCAGCCCTCCAGCAGTTAGTTAGCCAAAAAACCTCAGCTGGGGCTGGAGGGTTCCCTTCCAAGCAGGGGGCTCGCAAGAGAGGCTGACGCTGGCAGCCTGGGGTGAGGGTGGGGCACGTCGGGTTTCTCTCCTTGTGAGCTTCTGCCTGGGTCTGCCTGTTCTTCCATACAGCCTGGCACCTGGATTCCAGGCCTAGTGTTCCAAGGGGCAGGTAGTGGAAACGGCCAGTTTCTTAACAGTGGGCCTGCTATGGGCACTTCGAAACCGTTGGTGAAATCACAAAACCCATCCAGACTGAAAAGGAGAAGAAACAGACCAGGAATTTTTGCATCTCTTTTTTTTTTTTTTTTTTTTTTGAATTTTTGCATCTTAATCAGTTGCTATTTTCCTTCTGGCCCACGGACTGTTTCCATTCATTCCTTTTATATGTAGAAGACAAGGGCCTTCTCTTGAGTCCTCCGAATAGTTCATGCTGATTTGAATATCAGGCTCAAGCTGCTACATAAGGTAACTTTTGGTCATGTGTTGCATGGCAGACACACCTGCTGGACTAGAAGAACCATAGGGGAAGGGCTATTATCTATTTCTCACTCAGACCAGTACTTGGTCCATAATAGGTATGCTATACAAGGTCTGTCCCGAAAGTATCAGCCGCACAAGCTTTTAATTATGTTGACATTGGCTCGATACTTTTGGGACAGAACTCGTACAAACTTACTGAATGGGTAATCTTATTTAATTCTCATTTTCAACTGCCTGAATCAACACCCAGAGAGGGTAAATTTCCAGAGGTCAGAGAGTAATAGTCAAATCAGTATGTAAGTTCTGTTTGGCTTAAAACTCCTTCTGTGGCCCTGGCTAGTGGCTCAGTGCATAGACACCAGCCTGCAAACCCAAAGGTCGCTGGTTCGATTCCCCAGCCAGGGCACATAACGAGGTTACAAGCCAGGTCTCCAGCCAGGTCCATAGCTGGAGGCAGATGAAGGGCAACCATACATTGATGCCTCTTTCCCTTTCTTCCTCCCTCCCTGCCCTTCTCTCTAAAAATAACGAATAAAATCTTTAAACAAACAAACTCATTCTGGAATGTGTAACTGTTACGGTGGCACCTTACCCAAGGAGACCACTCAGAGACCAGGCAACAGGGAAGGGAGGGTTTATTAGGGAGGCACGGGGGAGGGGAAGAGGGAAAAGGGAAAGGTGAGGGGAAGGGAAAGTGTCAACTTTGTAGTCACAGCTACTGGATATCATGCTGTAGGCAGTCTATTGGGGTTTTTATACCTCGGTCTTCCCTGGTTAGTATAGGCTAGCTGAGGTATGCAAGTTTTGTGGTTTAGCTGCAGGGCCTTTGTTTCCATTTCAAGCACAGAGTCTGCAAAGCTCAGCCTGCAAAGCCTGCAAACCTGAAAAGCTATGCTGTTACAACTGCAAAAATCTGGGTTCAATAACCCCACCAGGGTTTTCTACCCTGTGCAGACGATTCACCTTACTGTAATGTGGTCTGTATCTCAGTGGGACTTAGAATCTGGTGGAGGAAGGTAAGATCAGGTATCATGAAATAATGAGGATGACAAGGGGAAGCTAAAGTATTGACTGTGGGAAGGAACAGATGCAACCAACAGCTTGACCAGGTCAGGGTTTGGTGAATGTCCAAGTGTGGGGAGGGTGGAAAGGGATAGAGCCAATGATGATCCCCAGTCTCTGAAATAGCAGGAGACCGGGAGAATGATGAAATAGATTCATTTGGAGAGAGAGCTGGGCATGAGAATTCAAGTTCACGAAAGAGCCAACTAGCAGGGAGATCAAAAATGTGTGACTCACAAACTGTCCAGATCATGAACCTGCAATGTTGGTATATGAGGATGACACGCTAACCAACTGAGTTACCCAGCCAGAACTATTAAAACTTTAAAAAAAAATATTTTAATTAGAACTATTAAACTTTTAAAGGTTCTATTTAAATTGCATTTTCTGTAACAAGGACTATGCTCTTTTAATAAAGACAGTCTGTTAAACTGCTGTGTCCCTGGGCCAACAGGAACCTCTCGGTGAAGTTAACCCTGAGTTGCTTTTCAGTATGAGCCTAGACTCTTTCCAACACAAAAAGCAATAGTCATGTAATTTCTTTGTGATACCCCAAAGCTGTTTGTACTGTGCTTTGCATATTGTATTATTTGAAAATATACTTTTGATATATTATTTGTGGTATATTAATGGGTCATTAAATCATTAGTAAATGCCAGCTTTTGTCTTTTAAAATAGGACGAAACAAAAATTTCCCCCAAAGATGGCAGCTTCGCTTCTTCTCTCCCCCTCCTTAAACTCTTCCATCACATACAAAGAAATAGAGATTTATAGTGTCTGAGCCCTGGACCGGTAGTTCAGCTGGTTAGAGCGTCATATCATAGTCAAGGTTGTGGGTTCAGTCCTGGTCAAGGCATATACAAGAATCAATCAGCCCAGGCTGGTGGCTCAGTGGATAAGGTGCCGGTCTGTGAACCCAAAGGTCGCTGGTTCGATTCCCAGCCAGGGCAACATAACCAGGTTGCAAGCCAGGTCTCCAGCCAGGTCCCTAGCTGGAGGCAGGTGAAAGGCAACCATACATTGATGTCTCTCTCCCTCTCTCCCTTCCCCTCTCTCTCTGGAAATAATAAAATCTTTTAAAAAAAAAAGAAAAAAAGAATCAACGTATCCTTGGATGAGTGGAACAACAACAAATCAATGTTTCTCTCTCCCTTTCTCTCTCTAAAATCAATAATATATAAATACATAACTCGTTTTTTAAAAAATAAAGTGTTGAGTTGAATCTCTGCAGTGACGTTTCTAAGAGACCAGAGAGTTCCGTCCCCAGCATGCACAAGTTACCAGTTGGAGGTTTGGGGACCGAAAGTTTTTCTGAGAGTTCAGGTGCACTGAACCATCTTTTCCGAGCCCAGGGTACGCCTAAGGCCCCTGTGGATTGTCACGGGAACCTGAGTGGCGGCTGAGCCGCAGGCTTGCGCTCAGCCCGGCCGCTCCTCCGGCCCGACGGTTTCCAGCTTTGGTCGCGCTCGGGGAGAACCGCGCGGCTCGAGGCCGGCGGAGGCGCGGGGCACGGGCACCAGCTTCCGGCCAACAGTCGCGGCTGGCAGCGTCGGGCCATGCGCCTCGGCGGCCGTTAGAGACACAAAACCGAAGCCTTGGAGCTGGGAGACTAGAGGGAATGGGCTGAGCGCCAGGAGGAGGACTAGGCACATCGCGAAAAACCTGGCTGCGCAGGTGAGGCCGCGGGCAGGTCGGGCCACGGCAGGGGACTGCGCGCGCGCGCCGGCCAGGGGCGGGGCCCCGAGGCACCGGCGGCGGCTGCCCTGCCCGCGGTCGACGCCCAGCCTGGCCACCTAGGGGTGCTTCTTGCGCACACCTGAGATCGGTGAGGGCTCTTTTCAAGGACCTTCACGATAGATAGCTGGGGGACAGTTTTCGGACTCAAGGTCGAGAGTGACTCGGAAAGTTAGGCGGTTGACAGGTTGCCTACCTTTAGACCAAGCAGTGGCTAGAGAACCAAAACGGAACTTCAAGTTCGTGTGCGACCTGGATGGATGTTGGAGCCTCTCGATAGCTTGTTACGTGGGAAACGGTTTTCTCCTGGGAATTTCATTTTCACCATGTTTGAAAGAGTAATTGCAAGGAATATGAATGAGGTTGAGGGCTTTAATGAAATAGTCGAACTGATAGGGTTGTTCATTTTGTATCAAAGTTAAACCAACAGGAAAAGGAAAGGATGGTAACTTAGGAAGGGGTACCTTGGGCTACACTGAGCTGGGTTTGGCATAGTGTAGTTATTCAGGTTTCCTGAGTTGCTGGCTGTTTCCTGAGCTGCTGGCTGTTGTCTGAAACAATACTGTATCGGTTTCGTGGATTAAATGGTAACATGGAAAGAAGGAAAAAATCCTTCCCAATTGAACTAGGCCACTAGTTCATCCAGGCTGCTGCTGCTGCTGCTGCTGCTGCTGCTTCTTTAAAGATTTTATTTTATTATTTTTAGAAAGAGGGAAAGAGAGAGAGAGGCAGAGAGGGAGAGAGACATCAATGTATGGTTGCCTTTCACCTGCCTCCAGCCACAGATCTGACTGGAGACCTGGCTTGCAACCTGGTCATGTTGCCCTGGCTGGGAATCCAACCTGCGACGTTTGGGTTCACAAGCCGGTGCCTTATCCACTGTGCTACCAGCAGGCTTCTTTTTATAACTGATATTTTGTGTTTACAGCCCTGTCTCTGCTGATTCCTGGAACTTGAAGAATACACCTACAGTTTTTGTTTCAGGGGACCAAAACTTTGAGAGACAAAATGGAACAAAACAACGAAGAGGTAATTGCTGCTTTTCCTAACCTACTTACATGACTCTCAAGGGTTATTCTGGCAATTTTAGGTATATTGAGTTTATAAAGCATTATAATTACACTTTAGAAACATTTTAAAAAAATATTAGACTACAGGAAGGTTGCAATTTTATTTCTCTTGAACAGAAGTGCCTTTTGGATTGTACTCCTTTATGACACTGGTATTTAGGGGCAGGGATAACTCGTTAGGGATTCATCATAATTCATTTTTCCTAATGGGGTCATATTAAAGAAACATTCTGACACAATTATTAGGACTATTGCAATAAAAGTATTGCAGGTAGGGGCAAGATTGGACTCACTACCTATACAACAAAGACTTTATGAGCAGAGTGGGGGTGGGGGTCAGTGGATAGGAAAAAAAGGAGATATCAAGGTTATGGGTATTCTTGCTAAATGGATTTGCAGATTTAATAGGAAGAGTCTTGCTGAAGGCAGGCCAAAGTGATCAGGTAGCAACGGTGGGAAATGAAAAAACAGATCAAGACAGAGTTTGATCACATGTCAAAGGTAGGGGATTTTATCTAAATTGACATAGTAGGAATCTTGCTAGAAGTGGGCTAGGCAGGCCAAAGACAGGACAGGGTCCAAGCCCAGACCTAATTAGATGAGGCTGCAAAAGAACCTGATTCACTTTGGTCAAGGGGAGATTTAGTCATAACCAGTTTCCAATGTCCTGCCTGCCTGGACTCCAGGCTTTGGAAGTTCCCTAAAGATCCCCTGTGGCTGGGAGGCTTATAATTGTTTTTATTAAACACATTCATCAGTAATTTTCCGGTAAGCTGACTCTAAGCTACAGAAAGCATGAAGCAAGATTCTTAACAAGAGAGGAGACTTGGACACACTGTGATTTTATTTTATTTATTTATTTTAAAGATTTAATTTATTATTTTTAGAGAGAGGGGAAGGGAGAGAGGCAGAGAGTGAGACATTAATGTGTGGTTGTCTTTCACCTGCCTCTAGCTATGGACCTGGCTGGAGACCTGGCTTGCAACCTGGTTATGTTACCTTGGCTGGGAATCGAACCCCCGACCTTTGGGTTTGCAGGCCGGTGCCTTATCCATTGTGCCACCAGTCAGTGCTGCACTGTGATTTTAGAACGGGTGGTTGGGCTGCTCTGCCTACAGAGTAATTAGCCTTCTCTCTGTCCTGCTCCGTCACTAATAAACTCTCTTTCACTTTAAAGTTAAAAAAGAGCCCTGGCTGGCAGCACAGTGGATAAGGTGCCAGCCTGTGAATCCAAAGGTTGCTGGTTTGATTCCCAGCCAGGGCACATAACCAGGTTGCAAGCCAGGTCTCCAGCCAGATCCATGGCTGGAGGCAGGGGAAAGGCAACCAACCATACATTGATGTTTCTCTGTTTCTCTCCCTTTCTGCCTCTCTCCCTTCCTCTCTTTCTGGAAATAATAAATAAAATCTTTTAAAAAAATGTTTAAAATGAAAAGAAAACAGAGGTGGCTGAAGGGCCAGTTTGTTCTGCCAGCTAATTGGGGGGAATAAAGCTGGGTTTTTTTTTTTTTTTTTTTTTTTCCAGAAACACTTTTCATGATTCAGAACATTTTTGTTTGTAAACTTTCAGGGCAACAGTGTGGTTGATGGCAATTTTGACCTTCCCATCAAGAAGACAATTAATTTTTTCCCTCCGTTATACAGACAGCGTTACAGCTTTGTCAATGATTTAGTGAATCAGCACAAACCCAAGAAGGTAGGTATTTTCCAAACATTTAATGAAAACTGTCTTATACACTGTTTTGTCAAATACAGAAGCCTTGGTTAGTAAGTAAGTAGAGGCTGACTATTCAAAAAGATGATTACCAAACACCAAACCAAACCAAAACAAAAAATCCCAAAATAAAAACAAACAAAAAATAGTTACTGCAAGGAGGAAAAGAGTTATAGAAAGAAAACTAAGCTCAAAGAGCTGGGTGAGGGGAGTGGAGTAAAAGTTTGGTTAACGTGATAAACAGGTAAACAGGATTTATTCCCTGCCCCATATGCTCCAGGCTTATAACACCTCAAGATGGATTACCTTTTGCGTACTTTTTCTGCCAAAAATATCTTTCCATACAATGTTTTATTATGGTTTCATTTTTGATAACCATTCCCTATAAAAAGTCTTTAATCATATCTGACTTCTCTGGCTTTAAACATCTTGGAAATAACATTCTATCTCATTACAGGTTGCAGACCTGGGGTGTGGTAATGCTTTGCTCATACAGATGATTAAATCACACAGTTGCCTTGAACTGATTGTTGGAGTAGACATCAATAAAGATAAAATAGGATCGCAAAGGTAATACCTAGTTTCTGGGAGAACAATGCATTAATCTAAAACCACCGGCACTATCGACTGTTTAGAGGAAGTGTCAATTTTATGCAACATATGAAATACATTAAACGTTCAAATGTGTTGTATATTATACACTCAGAGGGCCTCAGGCTCACTGAATAATGATTATGCTGTGATACTAATGAGATGTATACATTGTGAATAATACCTCTTTTCTACCAATGGAGGAAGTAGAGTCTCAATTAAGTAGTAGTCAAAGGGTTGCAAATCAACTTCAAATGGCAACAATCTAATTACTTTAGTGCTGGGCACCCTGATAAAAGCGGAGCCCCAGGCCATCACCTCCATTTGGAACAGCAAGTGTTTTTCTTTGAAAGAACAAAAAGATGAAAATCACTGATCCAAAGTGAGCTTGGAGACCACAAGTATTAAAAGTGAGAGCAATATCAAATATTCAGTCTTGTTCTTTTAAAAATTACTTTTAAAGATTTTACTTACTATTTTTAGAGGGAGGGGAAGGGAGACAGGCAGAGAGGGAGACATCAATGCATGGTTGCCTTTCACCTGCCTCCAGCTATGGACCTGGCTGGAGATCTGGCTTGCAACCTGGTTATGTGCCCTGGCTGGGGAATTGAACCAGCAACTTTTGGGTTTGCAGGCTGACACCTTATCCACTGTGCCACCAGCCAGTGTTAAATTTTGTTTTATTATTTTAAAAAGATTTTTATTATTTTCAGAGAGAGGGAAAGGGAGGGAGGAAGAGAGGGAGAGAAACATCAGTGTATGGTTGCCTTTTGTGTTCCTTCAGCTGGGGAATTGGCTGAGGACCTGGCCTGCAACCTGGATATGTGCCCTGACTGGGAATTGAACTGACAACCCTTGGGTTCACAGGCTGGCACTCAGTCCACTGAGTCACACCAGCCAGGTCCAAAGTCTTGTTCTTATTGTCCAGTTCCTTGTGAGAGGAGGACTGGATGATTAATGGAGCATAGATTACGGGTCACATCAGGACTGCACTGTAGGTAGATAATGTCCGGCACTGCATTTGGGACAACTCTACACAACTCATGTTCAAATGTCCTTACTTCTACAATCATACTTCTGTAGGTGTAAATTGTCTCCTTTCTCTGGGGATTATCTGAGCCCACGGGACCTGAACTTGTCTATCATCCTATATCATGGCTCTGCTTTGGAGAGAGACTCTCGTTTGCTTGGCTTTGACTTAGTAACATGCATCGAGTTGTAAGTAGTAAACAGATTCCTTCTTTATAAATGTACTAGAAAAATCTTAATTCATTTTAGTAAATTTTGTGTCCTAAATGTAATCTGAATTTTTTATTTGTAAATAAAGTTGCTTATCAGTTAGGACTGGCTTTTGACCATTCTGTGTCATCTGGAATGAGCAAAGGGAAGGATGAGACTTTTACGTCTGAAGACTGTTACATCTTCAGAAAAGGAATACATCAATGTAGAGAAAGAAACTGTTTTGCTAAGTTCGTGAGGAAAATATTTGCAAGTGAAGCTGGACTTTATTGTATCCTTCCCACTAACCATTTCAGAATAGAACATCTGGATTCACAAGACCTGGCCAGGTTTCCCCAAGTTGTGTTTGGGTACTTGTCTCCGGCCATGATTGTCATCAGCACACCCAACTCCGATTTCAACCCCTTGTTCCCAGCAGTGACCTTAAGAGACTCAGATCACAAATTTGAGTGGAACAGGAAGCAGTTTCAGACCTGGTGAGTTCCTGAGTGTTTGCTTTTAGAGGGACCCCACTGAAGTTTAAAACCCTGTGAAGTAAACCTTGATCTATATATGGCTGAAATGATTATTTTCTTCTAATAGAATTGATTTCCAGAGTACAATTTAGCACCTAACTAGGGGTGCTTGGTCTCTCTGTTAGGTCTCAGGAAAGCGTGGGACACATGTGTGGGCACCCGGTGTGACGGTGTCAGGAGTGTGGGTGTTCAGACCATGGGACAAAACTTAGGGAAGATGTGGGGCTGAGTGATCCCTGGCTCAGTGGCTTGACATGTTCTTAGAATAAATCCAAATCCAAATTGGGATTGTAGCCCTCATGATGTCCTTGTCCACCCCAGGCTCTGCTCTACAACCTTCCTTTCCTCCATATCCCTGTGGCTTGTTCAACTTGCAGGCATTGTTTTAATGCACCTCCAAGAAATAAGCAGACCACACAGTGTGGCATTCTGTGGTGCTGTAAGAATTTGTAACTAAGTATTTTTGCTGATTATATTTTTCATGTCCTGTTCTACTAGAAATTGCTGTCTATTGAATAGTAGCTGTAAGTTTAGGGGGGAAAACAACTCCTTGTCTGGATTTCAGGGCCTTAGGTGTGGCCAATTTCTACAATTACTCTGTGGAGTTCACCGGCGTCGGGGAGCCACCAGAAGGAGCTGGGCATGTTGGATACTGTACCCAGATAGGGGTCTTCCGGAAAATCGGAGCACCAGCTCCTGAGTCATGCGCCGCAGAGCAGCGTGGTGAACATGTTTATAAAGTTGTGAGTATTCTTTGCGAGGTAGCTGTTGGGACCTGAAATGTTTACTAGGAGCTTTTATCAGGAGTCTCCACTGTAGAGAGAAGTCAGGACCTGTTTAGGAGGTTGACCCTGGGACAAGCCCCACAACTGTCAGAGGCCCATTTGTCCCTTGAGAAAGCTTGGCCTTCTGCCAAGATGACTTCTGAGCAGTTTGGGGCAGTAATTCCCCTCCCGCTTCTGTAACGCCTTAGGGTCATCAGCAGGGGACAAGAAGCAGAGCCCGCAGCTTCCCAGCTGGGCTCAGAAAATTTGGCCTTGGAACTGAGCCTCCAGCTTCTCAGACCCCTTTGGTTTCAGAAAGTGTGGTGAAGAATAAACGTATGTCCCTGTTGAGTCACAGCGCTTCCCTTCCTTCACCCTACCTGCCAGTGGCTTGACTCTCATCACAGGTGTGGCATTTATGATTAGTAGGGCTGGACAGACGGTGAATTCTTCATGTGCTATCAAGTCACTACAAATAGTATGGAAATTTCTTCTATAGGCTAACGTGCTTTTTCTGCCCCTTGCAGGTCTATTCTGTTTCATACCCGAGTTTGCAGCAGAAAGAAGTCCTCAGACTCGCTCTAGCCAATGAGGTGTCTCGGCAGGTGCAGACCATGCGGCAGAGCTACGTCTCGGGCCTGAGCGCGGGGCAGAAGCACAGCGAGTGCGCGCCGAAGATGAACAGCAGGGGGCTCCTAGCGTTCTCCGGGCCTGTCTTCACGGAACTAGAAAAGCTCACCATCGAGAGGTCTCCCAAACCCTTCTGCTTCGGAAACAAGTTCTACGTGCCTCTGGAAAGACTCCTCGCTTACCCCAAAGTGAGGCGCTTGTGCGACAGCGTGGACACCATGAGGGCGCTCATTGAGGGCGTGGTGAGGCTGAACAGGGCCGGCTCCGCTGTGAAGGTTGACCTGTGTGACGAGAGTCTATGAGCCCAACCCTGCCGCAGTTATAGGGAGGCTCGTTGAGGTTTTGGTGTAGTCCTGATTCAAGTAACTTTTAGTTTTTTATTATTAATTTACTTTTTAAAATATTTCACTTATTATTTTTAGAGAGAGGGGCATGGAGACAGGAAGAGAGGGCAAGAGACATCAATGTATGGTTGCCTTTCACCTGCCTCCAGCTACAGACCTGGCTGGAGACCTGGCTTGCAACCTGGTTACGTGCCCGGGCTGGGAATCGAACCCTCGACCTTTGGGTGCGTAGGCCAGCACCTTTCCACCGAGCCACCAGCCAGGGCTTCAAGTAACTTTTAATTAAAAAAAAATTTATTGACTTGAGAGAGAGGAAACGAAAAAGAGAGAAACACTTTGATTTGTTGTACCAGTTATTGACGCATTCACTGGTTGATTCCCTTACGTGTCCCGAATGGCGATTTAACCTGCAGCCTTAGAGTATCAATTGGGGTGATGCCTTCACCAACTGATCTTCCTGGCCAGGGCAACTTTTAGTTTTGAAATTACTTTTCCTTCCTTCCTTCCTCCTTCCCTTCCTTCCTTCTCTCTCTCTCTCTTTCATAGGCTGTTTTATTTGAAAGTATGTATAGAGAGTTCCTGATATGCTTGTTTTTGTTGTTGTTGGAGCCATATGTTGACATTAAAAAATATGAAAGGAAGTTAGTGCTTAAATCCTTTCCCCAGGGGATAAGGTAGCTTTAAACCCTCTTGAGGGCTCTCTCACTCCTTTGGGCTAAATTCTCAGCCTCACACAACGTCACACAAAGCAGGCACACAGGTGATGGGGAGGTGTGGGAGCCTCATGATATGAACACTGTCCATGGTTTCCGAACATGTTTCTGGCAGCTCGCTGGTTGGACCAGGGAGGTGGCAGCAGTGGGGCAGAGAGGAGTCCATGGGGGAAAACTGGGGCTTCAGTGAGCATGTTGCTGCCTGAGGCACGGAGGGCAGAGATAAGCTGGCCAAAGATTGACAGCTCTGCTACCACTGCGGCTGACAAGTGCATCCTGCTGTTCTGCTCTACTTCACATGCACCTCAGGGACACTTTAGCCACCGCTTGCTGATTCCAACCCAGCAGGGAAGGGAAAAAAAGGAGGAAAAGGGACATGGCATTTGCTGGCTGCCTGGTAAGGTTTACCAATTGTTACACACAATTTCTTGCTTCTAGACATGTTTGTCTCTTAAAACACGAGAGAAGCTGAGAGGTTTTTTCTTTTTTTCCTCCCGGGGTGGGGGGTTTGTTTTGATTTTTATTCTGGGAGGCTGTGTGCCTGCTTAGGAACAGGGAGCGAAAGGACATGGTGGCCACTTCCTAGGAAGTAGAAGGCAAGTGGATGTGGTGAAGGGGAACAGCAATCCTGGAAGAGAGAGTAGTTGCCACATGTTAGCCAGCTGTGCCCTGCTTCCATTTCAGAGGCCACTCCATCGCATGCCTGTTCCCCACCCCCGCCTCTGTACTGGGGCTGATTTTTCCCACCCCACCCCCCACCCAAGGCCCTCGTGTCCGTCCTCACTTTTCTAGGCCTCTGAATAGCTTCCACCACACGACTTCGTTCTCCTTGTTGATCATCTGTGTTAGAGCCAAGATACAATAGTGTATACATTTAGTAACATAAAATTTAATTTACGTAAGTAATACTGTAAAAATCTGACAATTCAGGACCATATGGAGTTTAAAGTAATGGTATGCTGACCAACACCGTGTTGGATTCTCTGCCTCTCAAATGCATTGTCTTAAAGGGAGCATCTCCGCTTACCTTATTCCCCAGAGCTCCGGTTGGTAAATGTCTATTGTCTGATTCCAATCAGACAACTATCAAGGTTTTCGTATGCCTCTTCCCAATGAACTACAAGCAGATTCCAGTTCTGCAAGAACCAATGGGCTTTTTCTAGGAAAACCGCTTGAACGGGTCACACAGTTTTGTAAATACAGAGGCCTTAGTAACAGAAACTTGAGCTGTCTTTGCCCCGAGGAACTAAACTGCACTGTGTAGCCAGGGAATGTGCTTCTGCACCAAACAGTGGCCTGCAGCTTTTTCCTGGAAAGTTTTCACTTCCCCTGCCACCGCCACCCTGCAGAGGAGGTGTGACATGTGTTACTTGGAATATTCCTGGCCCTATGAGATCTGAGTTCAACTTTGCCTTCAATTCCTATTTCTGTAGTCTGGGATTTAAAAATTTTCCAGAGTTCCTAGAGGCTTAGGTGCTCACAGCCGTCCCTGTCTTCAGACTGAGATGTGAAACTGCCCCATCCATGTCTCTGGGACACTCCTTTGTCCCCACCCCTTACTCTTAATAATAGTAATTCCCTCAGCTAGCAGTTGGATACCAGCAAAATTACCTTGTTATCTCTCCAGCTGTGGAGGACCCCGTGCACTGGGCTGCTGCAGGTCAGAGAGTGAGCGGTGACAGGGACCACAGGAGGGAACCTGGATGGTCGCTTCATCTAGGATGCGAGATGTTCGACTATAGCCAACATGGTTTATCTCCTACATGATGCTCATGTTTGGGGACATTCCGAGACACGGAACCTGTAGGAGATCTACCGAGCTGGTAGGAGTTTGCAGTCATAAATGTGCACAATTTCACCCGGCAACTAGTTTTTCTGGCTATACTGTATACTTATATTTTGAAAATTAACTTGGTGCCCTCCCAGGCTCCCACTGTTCCTGTCAGATTGGATGTGCTATGCCTGCTTTGCTGCCCTCCTTCCCTCACTGCATCCCTGCCATCTGCTGCGACCCTCGCTGGACTGGCCAAATGAAGCTCCCATTATTGTACCCTCTTTCCTAGAAACACTGCACCACTCCCTACTTCCATGCCTCCTCCTCGCCTCAAGAGTAACAGGCAGTTTCCACTGCTGCATTCCACAGCCTTCCATCTGGAAACCCTTTAGTATGCTCACCACCCAGACCTTTCTAGTAGGAATCCTCCTGGAACTGAAAATTACCAGAATCTTTCACTAATCCCAGACTAAAGGGAAATAGTTTTACCCTATTGACGCAAAGTAGGTGACGTTTCCAAATCTTGGTGCGAGTATTTCAAAGGACTTAAAATTAATACTGAAGATATTTTTTTTTCCTTTGGAATGTGGGTGGGGAAGGAACGCCTCTCATGGGGGAGAGCAATGTTTGAACCGAGTGGCAGGAGTTCAGTACCAGGAGGTGGCCCACTTTTCTCACTTTAAAGTAAGTGCATTCTTTTGCTTTGAGGACTCCTTGATACAGGAGGCAAAAAAAAAAAAGAATTTAGTCATGACAATGTCTACAGAGGTTTGAAGCTTTAGGAAGTCTCTGCTGAAATGATATACATGCCTAGTGGCGAAGTCAGTTTCACAGAGAAACAGTTCAGGAGACATCTCGAGCCCCCTGAGTTGTCACTGCATAGGAGGGGGGTCTAAACCCACTCATCCGGGAAGCACTGATGTTTCCTCATCACGTGGGTCCATCTGGAGTCAAGATCATCAAATGTCTCAATTTAGACCTATTCTGTTTTGCCTCTCATGTAATGTGGGATGGATGAGCTCCACCAAAGATTGTCCTCTCATGCAAATGGAAAGATTTCATGATTTCATTTCCTTTTCTGTGTGTAACCAGGTATATGATAACACAGACAGGGAGAGGGGAGATGGAGGGAGGAAGGGACAGAAAACGCTAGGTGGTGAGTCATAATAAGAAGCAGCACCTGTGCCCTCCATGCTGGACCCAGGGATTGAGGGGCCAGGCCAGGGGGCTGCCGGGCCCTGTAACCCTGCACCAAGTTACCCTGGGGCACCTACATGATCCTGTGTGCTGGGGAGGAAACCTGAGGGTTTCCCTGAGTGAGCCCAACCCCTACCCCACCTGCCAGCAAGCAGGGAGCTTTCTCCTTCCCTCACCCTCACCTTTCCTGATTGCACTGTCCAGGGAGGCCGTGACCACCTGCAGAGAAGGACTCAGACTAAACCCTGGTTCTTCATCCACTTTCAGCTGCTACTGTAACTGAGCATCAGCAGAGAGAAGGCCTTGGCATTGGTCTTCCTCTGGGAGGACACTCTAGTTGAGGGGAACAGCAGTTTACAGGGTGTGGTGACAGTATCATTTCAGTGATGATCTTAGGCTCTCAGCGTGGTACACTGGTTGATGATCTATGGGTCTAAGTAAGATACATATGTCGATTGACACAGAGGCCAATTTTTGGCTTGATAAAACGTGGAGTACCTACCAAGTGGCATAATTTTAACATCCTACAACCCAAAAGTTAGTGGTATTGTCTTCATCCCAGGTCCGAGGGAGGCTGAATGCAGACTTAGGCCTCTAGTTCCAAGATCCAGGGCCTGTCTGGGGCACAGAGACATGTCCTCCCCTGGAAGACCCCCGGGGACCCTACACTGGTCCTTTTACTTCTGCTTTCTTTCCTTGGCAAGTAATAGAATCTTACCTGAAATTTTAAAGTAGGAACAACATTCTAAACTTTAAGATATGATTTTTATTGAACATGTATAAGATTCACCTTTACATTATTACAAATACTTCAAAATAAAAAAATTAGTTTTTGTAAAAAAAAAAAGAAAAAGAAAACATTTCCTGGGTTTATAGTTGTGTGGGTAAAACAAAGATATATATAAAACTGAAGGTCATTCTCCAAGTATCAGAATACAATACTAATGGAATCACTTCAATAAAATTTTTCATAAACATATACATGACTATTTGTAACTGTATCAACTTCCACAGGAACAAATAAATGCATACAACAAAGGCAATCCCCCAAATAAGATGTATTAAAAAAAAAAAAAAATCATTCTGAGTGTACCTTAAACACCTTCTGCAAGATATTTAGTCAGAGTTTTCTTACATGTATATATTCAACGGACATAAACATTTATAAATGCAGAACATATAGCCTATGTAAATTTAAAAATCTGCCAGCTTTGTCATACGGAGTAGCTAGAATTCTCTACACAACCATTTAAAATACACTGTGTAGACAGGGTGGGACAAGGTTTACAGTTGTGATTCCACAAAACAGAGTTTATTCTTGGGTTATTTATTCATTATTGTATTTTTTCCATACAAACAACTGTAAACCTACTTTTGACCAACCCTGCTTATTGTCTTACGAAAAGTCACATATATAAGGGAATAATAAGGCCTTATTTCCAGAGCAGTCTTAAAACAGGGTTAATCTAGGCATATTTCATCCTTTGTATTTTTATTCTTCAATAACTCAGCTATTAAAATTATGCATCGTACCTAAGCCAACATATAAACAGCGGCAAAATACAACAGCAGCTACAGTACCTGATTAATTCACATGATGTACCATTTAGGAGAACTGACCAAGTATAATTTATGAACCACCCCAGTTCAAGACCCGCCAAAATAAAATACAGCCCATCATATGAGCCCAGGCTCTTCAGAGCATTATTATACACACTGGAAGCCTAACTCTTGCGAGTATTTCACTAATGTATTTAAGATTATGGTCAGCTTGTGCTTGCAAAGTGGTTGTTAGCATGGAAATCTTAAAGCCTAAAATTATTGCTGGGTATTTTCATTTATTAAAACTCGTTGCTACCTGTGTTTGGACTGGAGGCTGGTAGATAGTTTAAGATTCTTGGTTAAGACTTGGTCAGATTATAAATACTAATCCATGTTAGCTATTTTTACACAGAGCCTTCAGCACCGCCACAGAGGGGAGTCCACCATGAGTATAAGCTGGTGGCCCAGGGCCGGCTCTGTCCCCAGCCACCCTTCACATCCCCTCTGCCCTTGTTCACCACTAGTCCTAGGAAGTGGGCTCCTGCCCTGCTTCTCCTGTACTTCCCCCAAAACATGGTATTTTAAGACTCTTACCACAAGTACTAGTTTTAAAATATCATTCATCTTTTTCTCTAGCATAGGGCTAGAAAATGCTAACCATCTGCAAATTCTCCCAAGACTGGGTGATTAGAAATTGGAGTTTAAGATTTAGAAATCAAAGTATTAAGATCTACTTCTTCAAAGTTGACTTTCTAAACTCAAAACGAAACCAAAAGTGGACTTGGTGTCGAATAAGCAGATTTTTTGGCCATAGCTACATGGTCAAGGTATTAACAGTACATGCTCTAAGAGAAGACACATTCGGAAGTAAGGCAGACGTTCAGGCACCTTTAACACCTATTTCTGAGGATGGCAATGAAGTGTGACTGTGAGTAAGCCAGTGAAATCCAAACTAGAGCCAAACAAATCCAGGCTTCACTGACTACCGCAAACATAGCCATCTCCCTTTCCTTCCTAGTGTTTCCATTTTATTAAAATGTTAGACTTATTCCTCTATAAATCAAGATGTTATCTCGTGGCTGCTAAATTTATAGAGGCGTGATGTTTATGCTTTTCAAAATCTACATTTCGGTTTTAAAAAATAACTCTGCATCATTTTTAAATACCAAGAGCCAGTCTTGTGTGAAGGCACTGGACCAGCTGACCACATGCAGCTGACCGACATCCCCACTGACCTTGCCCAGTCTCGTGGCTGGTTATTGTTTCTAAACTGCAAACTCATTGGCAGATGTGCCAATAAAAAATATAGCCTAGGGATAATATTTTGAAAATAGAAAAATAGGTTTTTAGAACGTGTCATAATAATAAATAGCTCTCTAAACAATATCTTCCTCTGTCTATTGAAAACTTGGTTGTTGTTTTTTTTCTATAATATACCATGAATGAATTCTTCTCTTGCGGACTCAAAGACAGCAGGTCTTGAGCACTTGAGACATTTTTCTTTGTTAAACTTCAATCTTTGGGTCAATTTTTTCCCCTTCAAAACAAATCTTAAAAAACAAAGTTTAATGACTCAGAAAACGCTACCTCTTGACATTCAAAATATTCTACACCAGGGTGTAATCTCTTTAAATATCTCAGAATCTATTTGTAAAACCAGTTTTGGGTCATTTGGAATACCCAATCCTTGAAATATATTAAAAAAACCCAAAAAACCAAAAACCTAAAAGCCCCAACATGAACTATTCAAATTTTCTCCAGCCTCTCAATTTGGATATGAAAATAATATTTCCTTAAAAATAACATTTTTCTCCTTATTTTGCTAACATGAAAATACCTAGACCAAAGTAATTCTAACATATTATGTTACCCAGACATGGTTTTGAACATACAGACTGGGAATTTCTGTTTTTATAGAAACTACATTTTTTTTTTCACTAAGTGATACCAAGAAAATTAAGATCTCTCCACACAGAGGCTGTCACATAAAATCAGAACAACTCTTCAGGTTTATCTGCTGAACTGACACAATTTCCCTACTTTAAAAGCCCTGGCTCTGTTTGAAGTATGTTACAGTCTATCCTTGCTTCAAAACCACCAATTTCTGATACAGTAAGAAGAAAACATAGAGTCCGCTCATGGCAGGTGGGGGCTAAGATAGAAGACCACAGGCCCAGGGCCAACAGTTGTCCCCTGTCCCATCCATTCTCTCCTTGGAATCATTTTCAATCTCAGGTGAGTGTTTCTCATGCTGTTTCTCATCACATCACACTTTTCCTCCAGTTGTTCTAAACTTTGACTCCTGGAGCCAGCAGACATTACGCAGTTAGTTAAGGCTGCTCTTATGTTAGGGGGCCTTGCATTGAATGGTAAACTTCTCCAGAATTGTTTACATAGCACTAGTGAGGGTTCTGCATCTTATTTAATATTAACAAGAACAATACACACTGCAGAGTAATGGCATTATACCCATTCATGTATCTCAGATTGAAGTATATTTGTTACTCAACTTACGATACATTTACATTAAGCAAGCATTTTATGTTTCAATTGTAGTATAACTTTTTCTCAAAGCATGAACCCCCCCACACTTTTATACCAATTATTGTATCAAAAATGGTTAATAAACTTAGTATAATACTATAGGTAGCATAATATTGCAGACTTCCTTAACGGGAATCATAACTATCTTACTTGTATTTACTAGGTTTTCATCTTCATTTATGGTCTCTCAAACATAAAGTTAAATAATTAGAGCCCAATTTTGTTGAGCACTCAATCGTAGGTTCTATACTTTATCAGCAAAACCAGGCTTACACGCATAGTGCTGTTTACCCCACCGCGAGGCTTCGAAAGAACAAGCAGTTTTTTCAGTATCACATGCAGCAACCACAGAAACCAGGAGGCCTCTAAACACACAGGACACATGTCCTCAATCCTTGTGCTCTGACGTCACCTCTGTGTGGGGAGGACAGCGGCGGGCACTTTCAGAGAGAAACCAGTGCTGGCTTTCCTCTGGACTTGTGGACAGGCTTCCTTTATGAGGACATTCATTTTCTCAGATGCTCGTGGATCAAGTGCTTTGTCAGCTCAACAGCCCAATTCCTGGACCCCCAGGGAGGCTTCCAGGGCAGCGTCTAGTGCTTGATCACAACCTGTTCATAAGCTCCAGACACCACCCTAAAACAGCAGGGGGAGAAAAGCAACTTAGAAATTGTGAGCAGTAGTGTTTGAAATTGTTCCGATTAGCCTGGGCTCTAAAGAGAGAGTGCATGAGGCACTTCCTACGAGATTTGACTTCCACAGGGTTTAAAGATATTACAGATAGCCCTGGCTGGTGGCACAGTGGATAAGGCACCCGCCGGCCTGTGAACCCAAAGGTCGCTGGTTCAATTCCCAGCCAGGGCACATAACCAGGTTGCAAGCCAGGTCTCCAGCCAGGTCTGTGGCAGGAGGCAGATGAAAAGCAACCATACATTGATGTCTCTCTCCCTCTATGCCTCTCTCCCTTCCCCTCTTTCTAAAAATAAAGAAAAAAAATCTTAAAAAAAAAAAAAAAAAAAAAGGCAGTTCATTTAACGTAGATTTAAAGAGAAAATGACCTTGAAGAGGGGTTTATTTCTTCACTAGCTTGCTTTGACAGACTGTTACCTGTGCTCCCAAATTTACTCTCTCCTTGCTCACAAGCGAGCCAAGTGCAGGCTGCTTGGCTAGAGATGACATTTCCTAAACTCCTGTGTAGACAGGCATGACTATGGGACTAAGTTTCCCCAGGAACATGAATGGAATGGAGACGCATCTGTTTCTGCCTTGGTTGCTTAAAGGAAAACTGCTTGCCATGGACTGGTCCTCTACTGACACACTCTAAAAATAGATCTAAGGAAATCAACAAAAAAACCCAAAATATAATTTCAAGCATACTCAGGATAAGGTACACTAAAAGGGCTCTGCAAAGAGCTGTTATTCTTCTTATGAAACTCCTAAGATTGGTGTTTCCCAGCCTCCATCTAATGCAACTGTGTAACCTTCATCTTCCGCTCAGGGACATTTAGAAGAAAAAGTCGATCTAGTTTTCATTTAACAGGACGCTACGCGGGCTGTGTACCTGTTGGTCCGATGGTGACTGCCGAAGGTAGTCCTGCCTCCAGGGCCCACGAATAACCGCAGTCCTTCCTCTGCGTGAACATATTTGTGGTAGGTACAATGATTATCACCACATAATAGTCATACGGTAATAAATGCATATTTCACATTTCAGTTTTTGTAAGCAAGTTAAAAACGTAAAGAAAAGCTACATACGTTTTAAAGCAGACAATTTAAGAGCTACCCTAATAGTTATTTCTCATCAACTTTCCTCAGGCTTTTTTCTTAAAACTGAGTAAAGAAAACAGCTCTTCCTACAGATTTCCACAAGAAAGGTTTAATTATTTCTCTTTACAACCAGTTATATAATGAAATGAAGTCCATTATTAACTGCTCTCTAGTCGCACCAGCATGAATAATTACACCTTTCAAGTTGGCAGCCTTTCAAATTTTCAGTTTCAAGCCCTGGCTGGTGGCATAGTAGATAAAGCACCAACCTGCAAACCCAAAGGTTACTGGTTTGATCCCCAGCCAGGGCACTTAATCAGGTTGCAAGCCAGGTCTCCCGCCAGGTCCATAGCTGGAGGCAGGTGAAAGGCAACCATACATTGATGTCCCTCTCTCTCCCTCTCTCCTTTCCCCTCTCTTTAAAAAATAATAAACAAAATCTTTAAAAAAAGCTCTTCCTGGTGGTACAGTGGATAAGGCACCAGCCTGCAAAACCAAGGGTCGCTGGTTTGATTCCCAGCCAGGGCACATGGTCAGGTTGCAAGCCAGGTCTCCAGCCAGGTCCGTAGCTGGAGGCAGGTGAAAGGCAATCATGGATGTTTCTCTTCCTCTCTGCCTCTTTCCCTTCCCCTCTCTCTAAAATAATAAATACAAAAAAAAAAAAAAAAAAGGAAAGCCCTTATAGTTTTTTTTTTTTTTTTTTTTGCATTTAATTGTTCCCTATTTTTGGACATTCCTTTATTGCTTATAGTATTTTTTAAATTATGTATCTGAGTCTACCATGTTTATATACTTCATGATGGATATTTACATCTGCTTTGTCATAACTGGACATACATGCTTCAAGTTGCTGTTGTAATTTGGAACGTTGGGCTGTGAACTTGAAGTTCATAGACCCCTTCATGCCCTCCTCAGCTTTTTTACTGAAACTGAACATTTTATTTATTATTTTTTAGAGAGAGGAAAAGGGAGAGAGGTAGAGAGGGAGAGAGACATCAGTGTATGGTTGCCTTTCACCTGCCTCCAGCTATGGACCTGGCTTGCATCCTGGTTGTGCGCCCTGGCTGGGAATCAAACCAGCGACCTTTGGGTTCGCAGGTCGACACCTTCCTTATCCACTGTGCCACCAGCCAAGGCCATGTGAGAGCTTTCTTAAGAATTATCTTTTTAAAGTTCATTCTTTACCAAATTTAATACCCATTCTTAGAAACTCATAAACAAGCTACAAAGTTATCTTCAGATTTTTAGGGGTATACGAGTGACTTCACAGATGTGAGACAATGCTTCTTGATGGCTGAGCCTTGCGCCACACCACCTTGGATTACAAATGTCTACATGCGTGTAAGGATTATGTATAAACATCTACGTGTGCGTAAGGGTACATACACACCCTCGGCATTGGAGTCCAGGCTGAAGTCCTGGCTCTGCAGTATTTTCTCCACGATATCGTCTGCGTCCACCCTGGTGTCATTGACTCGCTTCAGCTGAGATTCGACTGAATCTTGTTTCACGGGGCACCTTTGAAAATAATTTTGAAAGAATATCCTCCTTTTTGTTGCATGATGAAAGCAAAGCGCCCCCACACCCCTTATGCTGAGAGCAACAGGATACCTGTTGAGGGTCTCCGAGGCTGTGTCTTCCTTATCAGCAGGGTCCATGTTTGGTTCGGCTACTTGCTGCTCCACCTCATCACATGGCTCGAGGGTACTCTCGATCCCTGTGGATGTGCTTCCCACCGACGTGTTCCTGCGGTGGCAGAACTCAGGGAAACTCGATGACCGGGAGTGGCACGAGCTGTACCCTGTCGGAGAGCATCACTTTGGATGTAACGCTGATCCCAGACACCCCGCAATCCAACCCTCTCCTGCTGCACTGGGGCCATTCCAGGCCCTTGTGGAGCAATGCGTGTCTAAGGAACTCCGCCTCACGCTTAGCCTCTACCTGACACTTTGGACTGCTGGCTTGTGTAGCTTGATGTTCTCGAGTGTCCACAGGCACCCAGTTCATCCGGAACAGAGGCGCTCTTTGCTGAAAGATCTGCAACATGCGGTAACAGGATGTCACTACCACAGTCCGTAGTAAGACACGGTCGATCGCATTCTACTCCGCGGCAGTTAAATCCAAGGGAATAGGTGACACTGTCCAGGGAGAGGGTGCAAAGGGAACCCAAGCCCTCTGGGACATCAACATTTAAAAGGAAGATGAAAGAAGATGAAGAAGCCTCCAAGGTGCTAGAAGAGGAAAGGCCAGGGGCATGGAAGCCACGGGAAGAGAAAGCTTCCAGAAAGAATGAACGGCCAAGTCAGATGGGAGCAGAAAAAGTGCCCAAAGGAAGAGACAGCCATGTCACTAGAGACATCATCAAGAGAGGGCAGAAGGTAGAGGCCAGGTTGCACAGAGGCCTGGGAATAAAGGGCAGTATATTCTTTCTGGAAGTCGGGCCATAAAAGGTCAGAGAGAGGTGGGAAGCAGGTAGGAGAGTAAGAGCCTGTGGAAAAGCAATAGACAGAGAAGGATGTGGGGCTAATTAATGAGTATCTGTGATTTCAATATGAGGAAGAATTCAGACTATTTAAATACTGACAAGGAGGAGCCCTGGCTGGTGTGGCTCAGTGGGTTGGGCATCCTTCCTACCAAGTGGAAGGGCCCGGTTTGACCCCGAGTTAGGGCACCTGCCTGGCTTGCGGATTCTGCCCTGGTTGGGGTGCGGATGAGAGGCAGCTGATCCCTGCTTCTTTCTCACACTGACATTTCTCTCCCTCTTTCTCCCTCCCTCCCCCTAAAAATAAAAGAAAATCTTTTAAAAAATACTGACAAGGAGGAACTAATGGAAAGGTTAAATGTACACACAGGACTCATGGGTCCCAATCCTGTGGTGTCCAGTTATATCTGGGGGTGGGGGGAAGCATACAACAGTGGGGTGTCTGTCATCACGATGTCAGGCTTTTCATCAGTCAGAGCATAGTGCTCAGGCGAGCTGAGGCACCGGCTTAGCCCACAACTGCGTAAGTGAAAGTCTTATGAGACTCACGGACACCTTTCAGGTTATGTACCCAGAGAATTTTAAACTGGGAGGGACTATGGGAATCACACGAGTGAAAAAACCAGTAAACTACACACCCATACCTGCTATTCCAAGATGGATTTTGAGAGTCTCTCCCCCTTTTCTATCTTCTTTCAGAGACTCGGCTTCACCAGCAATTGGGATAGACATCGACGTGGAAGGAGGCCTGTAAGTAAGCGTTTCCAAGAATCAGAATTTGGTTTGCAGGTTAGAGAGCGATCGTGCAGTCAGCACATGGTCTTAGTAAGTGCCTGTAATGCTCCATCTTTGAAGGCAACAAATAATGTATGAGCATCCTCAAACCTGAATAAAACTCATAGCCAGGGTGAGGTGGGGAGGGGAGTTTGCACAGCAAAAAATAGGACGTCAGAAAGAAAGTCGGGACAAGGATTCTGTCGGTGTGTCCCCAGCACCACCAGGGGAGGGTGCTCCATCTGCCAACCCCTGTCACAGAGTGGGGGCTCCAAGCCCCATCCGCCCTAAGGCTGGAGGGAAACACCTGTCTTGGGACTCAGTGCCTACTCGCCATTGTTGGCTCCACTCGCTTCTTAAATAGCAGCCATGGTTTTCTTGTCCCCCTCCTTTTTGAAAACAGTTCACCTGCCCCAGGGAGAGTCTATAGAGCTTGGCTTTTCAGGCTGGATTCTCTGGAAATAGGTAATGGGTATATTTTTCTTGGCTCATTTAAGGCTCCTATTTCCATGTGGAAGTGGAGAAGCAGGGAGGGGCAAGTTGAACTCTAACAGGACTTTTTTTTTTTTTTTTTAATAAAACACTCCTAGCCTCCTGAGGTTGACTTTCCAGAGGAAAACCACATTTTCTCAGTGACCTGAGCTATAACAGGAAGGTGGCGGAGGGACCATGGAGCTATCTCAGGTCCTTGAGGATACAGACACATAAGATTGCAATTAAACCTATTTTACTTACAGGTTACTTATACCCCAGGATCTCCTTATTTCCAACATTCCATATCCCACTGAGAAACCTTCAAGTATCTGTCCTGAAGGTACATCAAAGTCAGTGTGTTCCCACCTAAATCTGCTTTCTTCTTGTGTTCCTTTTCTCCAAAAATGCTGTCCTACTCCAGAGTCACCAAAACGAGAGCCCTCAATATTTCCTGTGTCCTTCCTCACATTTCTCCATATCCACTCAGCGTCCACATTCCAGATGCTCTCTTATACTCGTAGTTTTCCTACGCATCATCTCTTCTGCACCTGCACTAGGGACTTGGGTCTGGCCTTTCTGAAATGTGCATACAAACAGGTTATGCTCTGATGTAAAACACTTTTAAAACTCTTTATGGACAAAGGTGGCTGGTTCGATTCCCAGTCAGGGCACATAACCGGGTTGCAAGCCAGGTCTCCAGCCAGGTCCTCAGCTGGAGGTAGATGAAAGGCAACCATACATTGATGTTTCTCTCCCTCTCTGCCTCTCTCCCTTCCCCTTTCTCTGGAAATAATAAATACAATATTTTAAAAAATAAAAATAAAAACTCTTTATGGAGACAGCTCCAATTCCTGAGAATGGCAAGACAGGCCCTTTGCATTCTGGCCCAGACCTACCACTTCAATGACCAAAAAGTATATTTTTAATAACAGTAAGTCCTCACTAACGCCACTGATAGGTTCTGCCACGACTTCACAACAGGCTGATTGATAGAAACAAGGTTAAGTTCCCACGTTATCTCTTCATTGTTGTAACTAAACAATGCTATTCAAGGACCTGCTGTCAAGTGTTCTAAAACTGCTTGGTGAAAAAAAAATCTGCATCCAATTTTCTGTGTGAAAAACTAATGTAAAGGAAAACAAAGAATGGAGTCCGCAGCCAGTCATTAATCACTGAGGGTGGCTCAGGCCGGCCTCTCGTATTAAAAAAAAATTTTCTTATCTTTACCCTGCCAGTCTCTTTGGGGTTTCCTTTCACAGATGGGCTGATTGCAGTGTCTCCAGTCCTCTGCCTCCTAGACCTGCTTCCCAGCCCTTCGGCGCGCCCAGACCAAGGCCTCTCCCAGATCTCCCTCTCCATCAGCCTCGCTCTGGCTCCACTCTTCCTGCCCGCTGACTTCACAGCCACATGCTCTCAGCAGTACCTTCAGTCCGGCACCCCTCAGTCTGTGGTCTCAAAAACTGGGAGGACCCCAACCCTTGATCATTTCGGCCGCTGCCCAAACTGCTCTAATACCAGGACCGCAGCTCTTCCCAGAGAGAACTCGCCAGCATGGGGACTGATATGACGCAAATGCAGAATCTGAAATCTTAGCAGGGCCTTGGGAGCTCCCGGGGCAACTCACAGTGTTGAATAAATAATCAGAGAGTACCTCTTTTGTTCTGGAAACATTTTTATATCCCTTATCAGAAATTGTTAATATAGCTCAGTTACAGAAAAGAGATGCGGTTATTTTGTTTTGATGTCACAGTGGTGTTAACAGCAAACGAAAAATGACCCCTTTGACCTCCCACACCAACAATCCTACCATGTGGTATTCTGTCACCACTGTGCCTGGTGACATTGCCACACGCCTGGGCAAGCTATGCTCCTCTGGACCATCTCTGCCCACCTCCTCCGCACAGTAACCTCCTATCATCCTTTAACCTAATGCTGCTCCCTGGCTTTCCAGGGGTAGTTAGGGACCCTGGCTCCACGCCTCAATGACACACAGAGTGAATCCTTCAGAGCAGCGGCTGCTTTTAATTCAGTTTGGAAAACGCGAGCGCCTGGTGGGCAATGAACACACGTGCGCTGAATGAAGGGGTGCACCCTGCAACCCTGAGACTCAACGTCCTCATGCAAAACTATGGCTAAGCCTCCAATCGCAGAGTTAAGACTTGGACTGGGAGACGCGCATAGTCATTACATCAGTTTGACAGATGGTGATCTCCTTCCTCTAGAGCATGAAGGCTCCTGAGCCCCAGCTATTCAAGAGGGTGACATTGTCCCCAGAGCGGCTTCACTGTGCATTATGGGATGCCAGTCTAGGATACAGTTGTCCCCTCGAAATACCTTTTCCTTTGTCAGCAGGAGTGGCGGCCTTTCTGCTCACAGTCAGTTTCGTTCTTTTTGGGTGGACATTTGATGACTGGCAGAGAAGTACAAGGTGGAGTTTGGGGCAGGTAGCTAGAGGCTGACTTACCAATTGTCTTTGTTGTACATTTTGGCCTTAGTATGAAATTTGTCTCAGGAAAATTACACAATCTATGTTTACAGATCTGTGGCTCATAAAACATCCAAACTAACATTTAGATCCGAGAATGTTAAGGGTCAGTTTTACTCTTGTTAGTTTGTTTTGTTTTCTTTTTTTTTGCATTTCCCTTTTTGTTTTGCTTTTGCATTTAAAAAGTCATTTTCTCTCTTGTTTTTCAAGATTTTAAAAACTATACATCATGAAAAATTCAAAGACGGACCAAAGCAGAGAGAAAAGTAGAATGAACCTCTCCAGCAGTTATTTAAACCTTGCCCTACAGACAGACATGCGGTCAAGTCACTCTGCTGCCCTGTGCCTTGAAATTGGATCATACACTCCTGAACTGGCTTCAGGAAGCTTTCTTCATGGGGGTAGTAGGGTGTTTCACCTTTTGACTCTCATTAGATAAATGTTGTATGGTGAAATTCGTAATACAGGTAAGAAAATTTGTGGCTAAATATTCTGGGGAAAAAAATCACTCAACTAGATAACTTTTCAGTCCTAAAGTAATACTGTGATTTTACGTATTTGATCTGTTAAAATATACCTTGATAAAAAATTTACTTTTTGTATCAGTAGTTCAAATTTTCCTGTTCCTACTCAGGGTGTGTAAGTGTCAGAGCTGCCTTTTTCCACGGAAAGTTGCACAATTTCAGATACTGAAAGAAAAAACAAATATTGGGGTTTGATTCTCCTAAGAACTATTTTTATATCTCTTGTGATGAGGAAGTCTGTTTATTCTAATAAATTATAAAGGTGTCTATAAATATGAACTCTAGAAATTCAGAATTATATTTGTGGAGTGAATGCAGAACATAAGGTGATCTGCTTTTGAGATTTTCCGCATCTGAGTTCCCCACAAGCAGAGAGAAGCTGGCAGAGGAAGGGCCAGTGAGAGACTTTTCATAAACAGTCCATGAGAAGAAATGATGACTTGATTTTCTCCTACTATGTTCTGCTACTCACTTTCTCATTTCATCCCAAAGTAATTCCTGTAGAAAAACACTGTCACCCAAGAAACCAAAAATAGTGTAGCAAAAACAGTTTAATCCTGAGAACAGGAAACTAAAAAAAAAAGCCAGGAAATTATGGTTTGAGAGAGTACAGCACAGGAAGGCTAAGTGAGAGGAAAACATATTGTTTTAATCAATAATTGATTTATATTAAAATGTTTATTTTCATCCTTATGAACTAGTATGCAAGTAGAGAACTGTAGAGATGTTGTGATTAAAAACCAGTCTATGCACAGGGAAACCATTAATGTTTACTTTGCTAAACATAGTTACCTCAATTATTTAAATAATATCTAATTACCTTTCCTGTTTAATTAAGTGTCTCCAAGATTGCTGTCAGGCAGTCCCCCCTTTTGGCCACTGAGGCCACTCGCCAGCTCTCTGAGACCATTTCCGCATCCTTTCCTCTTCCCTAAAACCTCCACCTCCATGTGGCACATCGTTGCTCCCCAGCGGTCACCTGGTTTCCTAGCACACTCAGGACCCAGGAGCAATTTGACAAAAGCTGCTGTGTGCTTCCACTTCTATATCTGCATCCATAGCCACGTCCCTGCCTGCATCCCTCTTGACAATCTGAGGCGCTGTTCTAGGAATTTCCCTTTCTCTCTTCTGCACCACGTTTCTCTCTCAGGGGGACTGTTCACATCAGTGAACAAACACAGTCATTCCCCTGATCTGTGGGGCACACGTTCCAACTGCGAACAGTACCGAGCCCTGTGTATACTGTTTTCCTGTACCTGCTTGCTTATGATACAGTTTAACGTATAAATTAGGCATGGAGAGAGTGATAGCAATAACTAATAAGATAGAACAATTGTAACAATACAACCAGGGTGATCTGACACAAGCACTGTGATACCGTAGGATATCTTATCTGACGGATTAGATAAGCAAGACTATCACTAGTGACTGACGGGTTGGTGCACACACAGGAGACACTGGACAAAGGGGTGGTTTAACCCCAGGAGGGGTCGTGAGTCAGCAAGTTGATGCTCTGCATGGCATGCAACTTCAATGTACGAACTGCTCAGTTCTGCAATTCCCTATTTAGTCTTTTTGCACCACGATTGACTGTGGATAACTGAAACTGTAGAAAGTAAAATTGCAGGGCAGGGTATGCGGGGTACACCACTGTGCTCACTGCTTCCAAAGTCCTTCCTAAACCCCTTCCATACGGCTGTCACCTAGGGCATTCTACCCGAGTGGGGTCACCAGTGGTGTCTATGCAGTAAGAGCCAAGGGTCAATCCTGAGGTGAGGCCTCCTACTAGCTCCACTTCTGCAGTGTGTGTGACACCTCCTGCTACTGCATCCTCTTTGAAGCAGGGTCCTTACCTGGGTCCCGGAGAGGACCCTCCTTAGCTCCTCCGCCCGCCCCACTGCCTGCTCCTGTGCTGGCCCTGCCCTGGCTCTCCGACCTCTAACCCCCGAGTGCCCCACACTGCTGTCCTTTGCCTCATCGACACTCACTCCCCCTGGGCCATTGAATCAAATCCCATGGCTTGTATGGGTATCTATGTGCTGCCCACGTCCTCATTTCCGAGTCTGCGTCTCCACCTGGGCGGCAGGGACGCATCCAACTGCAGGCTGGACATGCCGGTTGCATGTTAAGTAGGGATTTCAAACTTAACATGTCCAGCACCACACCCAACGTGGTCCTCTCGTAGACCCTCCCTTTTTAGTCCATGGCAAAGCCCCTCTCCTAGTTCCTCAGGCCGCACACCTCGGGTTGCTGAGACAGCTGTCTAACTCATCTATCGATTCCTGCCACTCCCGACTGCTCTCGCTGATGGCTCCCTACCAGCCGTGCTAAGTCAGACCTCCTCTACTCTGACCCCTCCAGGAGCTTCTGATCTCATTCAGACTATACGCAGCCTATGACACTATGATTATAATGGCCTATAAAACTCTTTATCAGCTGGTCGCATCTCCTGTTACCGTCCTCCTCACGCTCTGTTCTGGACATACTGGTCATCCGGCAGGTACCTGAACAGGTCACTGGCCTCCCCAAAGGCCTTTGTCTTTGTTACCTCTGCCTCACATGCTCCCTCCCCAGACACCTGCGTGGCCTTCTTCAGATCTTCAATCAAATGTCATCTTTACCAGGGAGGATGTCCCTGACTATTCCATGTGAAATAGTGACACTTCTCCCCACCACAGTCCTCCTACCCTATGTCACTGTTCCCCAAAGTGCTTGTTGCCATCTTGATGTTACGCATTTACTTGCTAGTCTGTTGTCTGTTTCAGAATGTAAGCTTCAAGATGCCAGGGACCTGGTCTATTTTCCCCTGCTCTTTCTGTCATGTCTAGAATGTAGCCTAGCACATGGTAAGGCACCAGGCATTTGTTGAAAACATGAGTAAGTCCAGAGAGGTCAAATGAAAATTTTATTTGTATAATTTCACCCTAAGCCTGAAGAGGACAAGAGACCTAAGGTTTCCATTATTCAGGGTGTGCAGAGCTCATTGGGTAATAGGTAACAGTGCCTTCTAGGAGGGTCAGTCAGGTGAGTCACCTGGGAGAGACATCATTCCTTCCCGGGTATTAGTTTGTAAACATTCCAAAATATGAATGTCAAAATGGAAACAAATACATCACTATTATACTGTCAGATTAACTCATTTCCTGGGCATTAACTTACGTTTTAAAACATGGGTCACCAGACATCAGCTGCATACTGATTAAAACCTGAGTGGAGGAAACAGAGGTTGTGGTTATACAAAGTCTCCAGATGGGACGAAAGCCCTGTTCTGCTCGTCCCGCAGCAACACAGCAGTTGGAGCAGTCCTTCCTCTTTGCAAATGCTGAGTGAAGTGACGGCCCAACTGGGTGACATCCAACATTAAACCGCTGCCATAGACAGACACAGGTTAAAAATCACGCCTAGGACTCAAAACTTTGTCATTGCAAAACTCAGAACGGGAAAGACCGAAATAGAAAGCAGGTGTTTCAGCTGCCACAGCCCTGGCTGTGAGTGTTGTCCTGGGCAAGTCTGTCTCCGAAGTCAGGAGTGTTTCCCCAAACCTGCCACGTGGTCACTTCAAGGGGTGCCTGCTGGCGGCTGGCAAGAGCAGAACGCGTTCTGCCTCGGCCCCAGCTCCAGACAGAATGTAAAGCTTTGCTGATGTTTTTAGAAATGCTGCTATTCACTGGTTGCCGAATGCCTTTAAGAATCAGCCCCGGGGTCTTATTATGTTCTTCTGGGACTAACAGTGATAATAACATGAACAACAATAATGACTGGACAACTTATTACATGCCGGGCATAAGTGTTTTATGTGGATTCTTTCATTTAGTCTTCAAAACTTCTGTAAAATTGATATTTCCACTTTAAGTCCAGAGGTTAAGTGGTATTTTCAAGATCAGGTAGTTAGTAAAGGGTACCCAGGACTGCATGCTACCAAACTCTTGGTCTTAACGAAGATGGCATGCTTTCCACTAATGGCTGACATGCATCCTTTGCCAGTCCTATTTCATTCTTACCCCCTCCCCCCAGTGCCTCCTACTACTCTGCTTAAATGTGAACCTCAGCAAATGTGTGACATTTGGCTTCCTCAACACCTCTCCTTACTCAGAACTCTGCAGGTGGGCTTCCAGCCCCATGAGAATGGCACTTTTTGGAGCTGGTGCTGGAGCGGGGACTGGAATGGACCGCTATTAGGACACTGTGGAGGCAGGTAGGATAGGGAAGTGGGGCAGTGGCTGGAGAAGAGAAGTTACCAGAGCCGTTTCTCTGTATGCTAATGAGGATGTTTCACTGAAGGGAGAGGTGACTAGGTAAAGGGATCATCCAAGGGGTGAAGCCTCGATTAGGCAGATTCTGGAACCCAGGAGGAAGGACAGACCTCTCACAGGCAGAGGGACACGCCATGCATTGTAACAGGAGGCAAAAAAGGATAACGGGGCTGGAGAGACTGGAAGACTCATAAATTCCGTTACGGGGCAAGGAGAGAATTTGAGTTTAATGGCACCGGTTTTCTTTTTTTCTTAAAGATTTTATTTAATTATTTTTAGAAAGAGGGGAAGAGAGAGAGGTAGAGAGGGAGAGAGACATCAATGTATGGTTGCCTTTCACCTGCCTTCAGGCACAGACCTGACTGGAGACCTGGCTTGCACCCTGGTTATGTGCCCTGGCTGGGGAATCGAACCTGTGACCGTTGGGTTCACAGGCCGGCGCCTTATCCACTGTGCTACCAGCCAGGGCCTGTTTTCTTAATAAAGGATAAAGCAACACCATTGCTGAGAGCAAGAGCGGCATGTGGAGGTACGAGGAGGAAGAAGCTATGAGGAGAACACCCAGGTATGGCTGGAACAACCCACAGGTACTGTGGCGAAGGGAAACTGAGGCTGCTGGAGCCACAGGCAGTTCCTCTTAAAGAGCCTGAATGTGGCCTTGCTTGGATTCACTCCTTCTGAGCTCCAGCAGCTTAAAAGGCACCAGGGACAGACAGGGAGGAACTGAAGTGTCTGGTACCAGGGTGAGAGCTGGGGGCAGCTTTCTCCCAGAGAGAAGTGCAGTCAGAGACCACTGTTCCTTTCCTAGCCTTCCCCCAACAGCCAGCAGGCAGGGGCCATGTCCAAGACCCCATCAAGCTGGCTCACACGGTTTGCTCCACTCCAGTGATTCCCTGGGGCCCTGCCCCACCCAATTGTGGGCCCACCCAAGCTGTTTCCACTGGCTTTTCCATATAAACGGCCTATCTTGGCTCATGCTTCGGACTTTCCTAAAATCTCTCACAGAAGTAGCATCTGGCCTCAGCATGCCCCATACCTCTCATTACGTGGCCCCAAGCTTTGCATTGGGGACAGTCAGCCTTGGTTTGCAGCTTTGCCTTCCTGGGTACCTCCAAGCCCAGCACAATTAGCAGCCAGCTGCAGATCGCCTTGTAGCTCATGCTGGCTAGCCCCAGGCAAGGCACACGTGTTGGCTGACCTTGGCCTACACCTCCAGGGAGGCCCCAGAGCCAGTGTACTCAGTGGACACCTTCAGACCATATCAGAGCACCTCTCAACCACCTGCATAAGTGACAGACTCAAGGGGCAGACTCAGTAAGCACTCGAGTCCCACTGAAGTAAGTCCTGCTCAATGGAGGGGTTGCGGGGAGGGCTTGCACAGCAGATCCTCCACAGTGGTTGGTGGTTGCAACTAGTCCTTGATGCCAATCAGCCTGGGGGTAAATCCCTCCCACTGGCATGCCAACAGAAATCAAGGTTCAACTACAATAGGAGGGTGGACACTAGTCACGGGGGAGGACACATCTGGAGTGCCCAGCTTGGATGATTAATGAGGCTGTGCCACTGAACCCTACAGAACACCTACCATCTAAGGCCAATCTACCAAGCCGGAGAGACATAGCAGCTCTACCTAATAAACAGAAATAAGAATGGGGGTGGGTGGATGCCAAAATGAAAAGACAAAGGAACATGTCTCAAATGAAACAAAAAAAAAAGACAAAGAAAAAAAAAAAAAAAAAAAAGGACAAAATTCCTGAAAAAGAAACAAACAAAATGGAAACAAGTAATCTATTAGATGTAGAGCTTAAAACACTGGTTGTTATAAGGATGCTCAATGAACCTAGGGGGAGAGTAGATGAACTTAGAGAGAACTTCAACAGCAAAGTAAGAGACATGAAAACCATAAAAAAGAACCAGTCAGAAATGAAGGAAACACTAACTGAAATGAAGAATAATTTACAGGGAATCAAAAGTAGAGTAGATGTAGCCAAGAATCAAAACAGTGATTTGGAATGTAAAGTAGCAAAAAACATCCAATCAGAACAACAAAAAGAAAAAAGAATCCAAAAACATGAAGACAGTGTAAGGAGCCTCTGGGACAACTGCAAGCTTTCCAACAGTCACATCATGGGAATGTGGGAAGAAGAGAGAGAGCAAGAAATTAAAAACCTATTTGAAAAATTAATGAAGGAAAACTTTCCTAATTTGGCAAAGGAAATAGACATACAAGCCCAGGACGCACAAAGAGTTCCAAACAAGGTGAACCCAAAGAGGACCACACCAAGACATATCATAATTAAAATGCCAAAGGTTAAAGATAAAGTGAGAATCTTAAAAGCAACAAGAAAATACAGTAAGTCACCTACAAGGCAGCCTCCATAGATTGTGAGCTGATTTCTCAAAAAAACTTTACAGCGAGTAATATTTACAGTGATGAAAAAGCAAGGACCTACTACCTAGATTACTCTACCCAATAAAACTGTCATTTAGAATCAAAGGGCAGATAGTGTTTCCCAGAGGAGGAAAAGCTAAGAATTACATGAAACGTTAAATGGCTTCTTTAAGAAGAGCCTGGCTGGTAGCTCAGTTGTTTAGAGCATTCATCCTGATATACCAAGGTTTTAGGTTCTATCCCCAGTCAGGGCACATACAAGAATCAACCAATGAATTCATAAATAAGTGGAACAACAAATAGATGTTTCTCTCTCTCTCTCTCTTTCTCTCTCTCTCCCCCATCCCGTCCTCTAAAATCAATTTTAGAAAATGTAAAAAAGATCAAACATATGAACAATAAAATGGACATAAACACATATCTACTGACAACTGAATCCAAGAAGCAAAATAAATGAACAAGTAGAATGGAAACATACTCTTAGATATAGAGAACATTCTGACGGTTGCCAGATGGAGGAGGATTGGAGGGATGGGTAAAAAGGGGAATTGATTAAGAAGTACAGATTGGTAGTTACAGAACAGTCATGGGGATTACAATGCAGCATAGGGAATGTGGTCAATGATATTCTAATAACTACGTGTGGTGTCAGGTGGGTATGAATTTATTGGGATGATCACTTAGTAGGTTATAATGATGTCTAATCACTGGGGTATACACCTGAAACTAATATATTGCATGTGAACTGTAATTGGAAAATAAAAAATGACTAACAAAGAAAAGAAAAAGAATATCTAGGTAATTGGGAGAGGAAGCTTACAAAGGAAGTAGAGTGGAACTGCCTGATAGCCGTGAGCATGTTAGAGCTAAACTTGGTGACTTCACCTGCAGTGTTAGCCAACTAGGACACAGACCCAGAGGACAGTTGGGGCTGATCCAGGCAGGACATTACTCAGGGGACAGCAATGGAAGGACACAAGGGCAAAGGATCAAGGAGCATTTTTCATTTCTTATCATCAGATAACATACCATCATGGGGTAACCCACCTAAAATACAGCAAGTTTATCCAATGAGTTTTACTAGGTGCAAAGCACTTTACAAACATTTTCTCAAATGGTCTCATGTAATATGTTCTGCCTGGAGACACTAGAATGCAGGGCTCCTGGTGGCACTTGGAAACAACTGGGCAGATGCCCACAGTGAGTTCCAAGTATTCCTTCACTAGTTACAGGAGAACCCAGCGACATCCATGTGTCTACCACGGCTGCCCTGGAAATCACCTCTGTGAGCACTGAGCATTATAAGTACCCGTTTACTATACTCCTTCCTGCCCGCCAGCCCTGAGATGGTAGTTAGTGGTTTTGTGCATTGATCCCTGAATGGTCACCGCACCAGAGAGAAACACCTTCCAATCACAAAGGTGAAATTGTTCCCTTTCACTGCTTCTGTGATTCTGTCACTTGCATAGTTTTTCCCTAGGTGATATTTCAATGGTGTGCTCAGCTTATGATATCAGTATTGATTCCTATCCTGCCCTTGACAATATATATCTATGCTTATTTAAGGGCAGAGAGTCTCATTTGTTGACATGTGAATACTGAAATGTACTTACTTTAAGAATGGAATTATCCTGCCTTGTATTTTTGGTATCATAGCCTTCCAGTAAGCAGCGACGAGTGGTATTTCCTGATCCAGCAAACTCTGCCAGGTTTAGGTCTGCAAAGCCCAGCTATGAAAAGAAAAATAGTATGTATTAATAATAAGAATATCTAGTAGGCTTCTATCACATTCCTCTTAAAATAAACATTCAACCCATGTTCTAGACAAGTCATTTGCAGTTTCTGCCATCTGAACAATACCTGTTCTATTATTTGCTTAATATGTGTCTTTAATTTGGCTCACTTTTGGTAAAAAATGTATTACCTATTGTACTCTTCAGCAATGCATGGATATGATGTGTTAAATATATTTTTCTGTACATATTAAAATAGAACTGTTGTAGTAAAAATAAATAATGCATATTAAGCAACTAAACTCATGGCAAGGAGCAGGGTTACTGGAACTCAAGGGAATTCTAGCAGGCTAATCAAGATCATGTTTATGTATGCACCGAACACTGCCCAGACTTCCTTTCTCTATCTTGGTTCTGCTTCTCTTCCCAGGTAACCACTGGTGGCTGCAGGTTATTAAATTCACACTCTCCACACAAGAACTTGAATGATTTAAGTGTATGTCACATACTTTTTTTTAGCATAAATTTCTTTCAGTACCTCCCACAACTTTGTCTTGCCGATCACCCTGGGGCTGAATCTTTCTTCAACAACCCTACTTCTTCCCCTCCCCAAAGCTGAGCCCCACACCAGCCCTCTAGGCTGCTGTGCAGAAGTTCACCTTAAACCTGTTCCTCCTTCTTAATACCACCCAGGCTTGGCGACCATTTTCTGCAGCCACCAAAGATTGCCCTCCAGCCTTTCCTCCGATTTTGATCAACTCTTGTGTTTGTTTCCGAGTGGTCAGCCCCATCATATCTTTTTTTTTTTTTTTTAACAAATTAAGTCAATTCTACATGATCAAGTGTATATAGTTGTTCATTAAGACAAAAAATAGTTTGAGTCTACAATTATTAAGCACTCTCCCCTGAATGCATAATAAAGAGTATTAACTATTTCCAACACTGCTATGATTTTAAGTTACTTGCTTTAAGGTTTTAATAGACACCCTAGGCAATGGGAATGACATTCAAGGTGAAGGTTTTAATTGCACACTGGAGCATTTATTTAGCTTTTAACTGGTACAAAAAGAATGAAGAATAAGAACAACAATAGTCCAGCTAAAGGGCCACAAGCCCAAATGCAGAAACTTAGAACACAAAATGTCACAGGTCACATCTACCTATTTTTCACATGGTTACTCTGGCCTTACTGCCTCTTTTAGGGGGTTCAACAAACAGATCAGCCACAGAGCCTGAGTGTGTCCAGGGCAAAGCCCCATCCAGGGGAGCCTGGGAAGACTCACATGACTATGTGATCACACATCACTCACATGTCCTATTTCATACATCAATCACCCTTTCTCTTTTAACCTCCAGCACCTCCTCCATATCTGCTGTCTGGGCCGATGCCTTGCATCCTATTTCACTCAGAAGATAGAAACAATCAAAAGAGCACTTAGGCTTCATAAGCTCTTAGCACCAGCCACATCCACTCACCTGCCTGCATTTGTGCCCACATATTATCCTTCCCACTTCCTGGAAGTGAACCAGCTGGGCTCTGACTGGAGGCCAACCACTCTCCCGGTGTTCCCTCAACTTGCCGGCCCCAGGAAGTACCCCCTCTCCCACATTCTAAAATTTGCCTTCTCTACTGGATCATTACCACCAGCACAAAAACATGCTGCGTCTTCTCCATCTTAATGAACGCAAGTAAAGCTGAACCTTACCCCACATTTCTCCCCAGTCTACTGAACTATTTTTCTGCTCCGCCTTTATTACAAAGCTCCTTGAAAAAGTTATTCATGTCTCTGGTCACCTGTCCTTGGCTATTTCATCAACTTCATCTCCCTGTTGTAGTCACAATGTCCTTTCCCTTGGAAATTCCAAGAGGACCTTGAGGCCTTTAACGGACTGTTCTTTTGCCTGATAAGATTCACTCTTAGGTCTTGTCACTTTCCTCCTCGCCTCATTCAGGTCTATGTTCACATGTCATCTCTCTAAAGGGGCCCTCTCTGACCGTTCTAAAACACACCTCACCTCACCTCTCTCCTGTGCTGCACTGGTCACCTTTTATCCTTAACCTGCTTAATTTTCCCCTAAGTACTTATCACATCATATACATATGCATTTCACATTTATTGTTTTCTGTCTGTCACCTCACCCAACCCTCTTTCAGAATGGGAACTCCATAGAGGCAGGGAACTTTGTCTGCTTTGTTCACTGCTGATCTCCAGTACTTAGAATGGTGCCAGGAACAATGTCCGGCACATGGTATGCCGTTAATACATATTTATTGAATAAAAAACAGCCCACTGGCTTACCATCTACTGTTGGAATGCTGGTATTACCGTGTTATCAAGCATAATGAAAGTTAAAAAGTGAAATCTGGTCAGTTCCCATTAAGAAAGCATATTAAAAGGTAGGGTATGTCAAAGTGATGTTTTTATGCTGAAGGTCAACATTTCTTCAGCACCTTTTATGTACCATGCCCTGTTCCAGACCATGGAAAACAATGATGAACAGGATAGGTAAGGACTATCTTGAAAGAGCTTACATCCTAGTCGGGTACCAGAGAGTTTTCATTTCATTTTTCTTTGGCTTCACTGAGAGAATTCCTTCATTAAAATGTTATCTGCAGTCGATATCATTTCATTTTCCAAAAAAAATTGAGTATATTCTAGCAAATATTAAGCATTAGGAATGTAGATCATTCCTATTCTCAAGAAGCTCCACTTTTTGAATAAGGGGAGACAGAAGAGTAACTATAAGAACTATACAAGCTGTGCTAGCAGAGGATACAACTGCAGGAAAAGGTGGAAGAGAAAACTTCTCAGTGGGGAGCAGTGAGAAAGCTGAGTTTTCAATGATACCTGCCTGAGCTGACGAGACAGAGAAGGGAAAAGTGCCCATGCGGCTGGGAAAACAAGTGATGGGAAAACAGAGGTTCAGGAGGCAGTCTGCCTGGGCACAGGGCGGATTCTGAGCACAGGGTGAGTGAGCGTATGTGGGGTGTGTACATACGCCCCAGCGTGTGTGTGCATGCACGTGCGAGCAGAAAATCTGCAAACCAAGATGGGTGTAACATTCTGGGTTGAAGATTTCACTTTCCTTTATAGGAAATAGATAGCTGCTGACAAACTGAAAGTGATCATTTTAGAAGGATCACCCAGGAAATATATAGGAAGGACTGGAGGGAGACAACACAGACTGGGAACAAAGACTTCAGGAGGCCAATGCAGGTTTTCAGTAAGAAATAAATGGTGGCCCTGGCTGGTGGCTCAGTGGATAAGAGGCTGGCCCACGAACCCAAAGGTCACTGGTTTGATTCCCAGCCAGGGCACATAACCAGGTTGCAAGCCAGGTCACCTGCCAGGTCTGTAACTGGAGGCAGGTGAAAGGCAAACATACGTTGATGTCTCTCTCCTGCTTTCTAATAATAATAAAATATTTGGGGAAAAAAAAAGAAAGAAAGAAAGAAGAGGGGAGCAAAAAGGGGATGGATGTAATACAACAATAAAATAAAATTTAAAAAATAATAAGAAAATAATGAAAGAAAGAAATGGCATAACTGAAATCAGTGCCCTTGGAATGGAGAGAAGGGATGGTTTTAAGAGCTTCTGGAAGGGAGAAGACAGGAGGATCTGTCAACCACAGCAGACCCTGTTGTGTGCCTGCCCACCATGCAATGCCCTCATAGCCCTTGCAGCAGAGCACTGGTTTTATTCAGGTGCTTACTCTTAGCTCATCCATGCGCAAAAGGAACATTTCCTAACCTCTTGCTCCTTGTTGAATTGTGACTAGTCTAAACTAGCCACGTCAACCCATCCTCACTGCTCATGGTTGGTGCAGGAGTAAACATCTAATCCAGCTGTGGCCAGTGATGGTACGTGGAGGTCCTCTGAGGGCCACCCAGGGAAGGTTTTCCCACTCAGAAGAAGTCCTGTATGGGGAAGCAGCGGGGTTTTATCCTATGTGAGTATGTTGACTAAAACTTGAGCAGCCGGCCACCCAGTGACCATGAAGGGAGGTAGCCAAGGACAGGGCCAACACAGAGAGATGAAAGTGCAGAGGACAGAGCAAGGGTTCTTGATGACCTTCGCCAGTCGGTGGATTAACCAGTCCTGCAGCAGCTCTACCTCATTTCTACTTGTTTTGTGAGATTAAAAAGCCTCCGGGTTTTCCATCATGTGTAGCAAAGAGCATCCCAACAGACACTGCCGCCCACTAGTTTGAGGGCGTTAATGTGGATGTGATGGTTGGGACTCGTGCCCCGGTCCTTAGCTCAGAGGACTGACTGATGGATGGACAGACTATCACCCAGCCTGGAAAGCAAAGTGTGGGTTTCTGGTAGTATGACTAATTCTTTCTGTTCAGCAAAAGAGTTGAACACGTTCTCTGGTAATTCCACATAGGTCGTGAAAGTGTAAAGAACAGAGATCATGTATATACAGAGTGTAACAGGACACAGAGGAGGGGTCCTGCTCTACTTGGGGAGGTGGGATTAGAAGCACTTCCTGGGGAGAATGAATTAACAGATGCTATTGCTTAATGCAAACCAGAGAGCCTCTTCTAGAAGGGAAATTACAACTTAAGAACATCCCGTAATTGGCATTTACAAAGACTATGTCTAGTTAATTGTTGAAGCCAACTGTTCCATCTCCAAGTTGCTTTATTTAAAAATAGCCTATTTGGACAGCACTTAGAGGAGCAAACTATTTAATGTTTAAGTTTATAAATAGCAATGAGTGATAGTACATACTCCAAAAGAGTTCAAAACCACTTACCTTTGCATAAGCTTTTCCACCTTTTAATTCCTGCCAAACATAGAAAACATGATTAGGTTATCACATGATTAAAGATTTAAAATAAAAATATATCTAATAATTCTAAGTAGACATTTACATACTGGCAAATATAGATAATATAATTCTGATTATCTTAAATCTAACTATTTAGATGCTTCTCTCCCAAATGACCAGAATTTTTATTTAGAATTTAACTTCAATCTAAAAGCAATACATGGTGATAAGGCAAGCTAATAATTTGATCTATCTGCTGTAGAAGTTGCCAAAAAAGGCCTTAAACACATTGCAAGAACTTTAGTCACCAAAGAAAGATTAAATTACTTAGTTAAGTGTATTAACACACTATAGAAAGATTTTAATAAGAGTTAAAACCCCTGCTCTGGAGATAGCCAATGTTACTAATTTTTAGGAATTGCCCAAAAGATGCTCTGTGCATTTACACAGAAAGATTCCCCTTGTACTCAAACGATAGCATACTATATACACCTTACCTTTTTTTTTTTTTTAAAGATTTTATTTGTTATTTTTAGAGAGAGGGGAAGGGAGAGAGGCAGAAAGGGAGAGAAACATCAATATATGGTTGCCTTTCACCTGCCTCCAGCTATGGACCTGGCTGGAGACCTGGCTTACAGTCTGGTTATGTGCCCTGACTGGGAATTGAACCAGCAACCTTTGGGTTTGCAGGCTGGCACCTTATCTACTGAGCCACCAGCCAGTGGTATACACCTTACTTTTTCCTACATGTATATGTGTGTGCAGATATAAATGTGTATATGTATACAAAGTTCCTCAAATAATGCCTAACAAAGAGGGGGCTAATGAAGAGCAGGAGGCAGACATACGTAACCCCCAAAACAATACAAACAAGGTTAATACTTATATGTATCATGATAGTGAGGTAAGGTTCTTAAATATCTTAATTTATAACCTCAGATTCTTCACCGTATTTGTCAAAGGAACTTGAGTTTTTGTTGTGAGTGGGAAGCAGAATTGCGTGGAACAGTTCTAAGGAGAAAGCGGGGCTAAATAAAGTGCGGCCGTGACCAGGGGACTAATTATGGTTCCTGACAGGCTATTTTTATACCTTGCGCACGGACACCCTGTAGACACAAGGATCCAGGACGCCCGTGGCGGCACTGGCACTCATCTTGCACATAAAGGAGAACTTCTTCCTCCAGTGAACACAGTTTGCCTGCACCACCTCCCTGCGGGGGAAAAAGAACCAGTTAATGCACTATTATTGAAGACATGATAAAAAAAAGCACAAACGCTTTCACCCACGTCTACCATGCAAAAGGCATATATTAAAAGTCAGTATTTGGAAACAGTGAATCATGAGGCAAATTCCTACCAGTGGGATCCGAAAACCTCTGACGGGTTTAGTTTCAGTTGGTCACAGACGAGCAAGAACTGGCTGGTGTGGCATCCTCTATCACCCCCAAGTCCTCGCCCCCAGGAGGAGGCCCTAATTTCCTTCCCCCTGCCTTGTTTGTGGCAGATTCACCTACAGTCACAACAGGGGTGGGCACAAGTAGGTTTACAGTTGTTTATAAGGGGAAATAACACAACAATTAATAAATAACAATACTAGAATAAGCTGTGTTTCATGCACTCACAACTATAAACCTGCTTTTGCTCACTCCTGTATATTTCAAAAAAAAATTTTTTTAAATTTATTATTTTTAGAGAGAGGCGAAGGGCGAGGCAGAGAGGGAGAGACATCAATGTATGGTTGCTCTTCACCTGCCTCCAGCCACGGACCTGGCTGGAGACCTGGCCTGCAACCTGGTTATGTGCCCTGGCTGGGAATCGAACCAGCAACCTTTGGGTTCTCAGGCCGGTGCCTTATCCACTGTGCCACCAGCCAGGGCTCACCCCTGTATATTTCAAATGAACCAATACTGTCAATGAATTTTTAAAAATGTATAAGCTTAAATAAATTGTTGATGATGGCCTTCATTGACAGGAACTCCAGTAGAAATAGATATGTTTATTTAAATAATCTTATAGATTTTGTAATATCGAAATAGCAGCCCTGACGTATTAAACAATTTCTCTAAATAAAAACAAATTTCTGTGCTTAAGGTGATTACTCAGAATTTTTTTTGTGCAATAAAAAATCCCTTAGTGCGTACATACACACACACAACTGTCTGAAGGCTGTCCGAACTACACAAACAAGAAAAAGTGGCAGTTAGTTTATGATGATTTGTTATACTGACAGGTTACCATGGAAACAAACTCAGTGCACTTGGCAACTGAGACAAGTCACATTAGTAAATGCTTTCCGTTATATGAGTCATCAATTTCCTATGAGTTTTATATGGTTGCTTAACCATTTTCAAGAAAGAAAGCAACAGAACATAATTTGTGTTGATTCTGTGGATAGCCAAATACTTCTAAGGTAAAGTAATAAAGATGCTAATTGTGAAATACATAAACAGAGGACTTAAAAGCAAATAAATGTTGCTATGGCTCCTTTTGTTTCAAAAAAGTAAAAGAAAACCTAAAAGGTCTTTAAAAAATAAAATATAGCCCTGGCTGGTGGTAGCACAGTGGATAAGGCACCGGCCTGCTAACCCAAAGGTCGCAGGTTCGATTCCCCAGCCAGGGCACATAACCAGGTTGCAAACCAGGTCTCCCGTCAGGTCTGTGGCTGTAGGCAGGTGAAAAGCAACCATACATTGAGTCTCTCTCCCTCTCTGTCTCTCTCCCTTCCCCTCTTTCTAAAAATAATGAAATAAAATCTTAAAAATAAATAAATAAAATATAAAATACAGTAAAAATTATGGATCTATTTTTTGCAAGTACTTAGTTATTATACTCATGAACTGCATTACTTAATATTCTCAGGCTAACCTGCATATGTGTACTCGAGGCACATACTGAAAACCGTGCCATGTCTTGGTAACTCAAAGCATTTTTACATTTTTAGAAATGGTGATATTAAAAAACTGCGGGGAAGTTAGGAGCTCATACCCAGTTCCAGTCAGTTTGGGTTCAAATCCAACCTCTGCCAATTGGGATCTATCACGCTGCACACATTCCCCAGCCTCCCCAAACTTCCGTTTCCTTCTCTGTGAAACAGGGATGGCAAGGGAACCCACACCTCATGGAATCTGGAAAGTCGAGTGAAGTATTGCACATGGTATTTGGAACAGTGTGGGGCTTGTAGTGGAGCTACATGTTAGAAGTACATGTTAGAAGTTATTACCAAGGATCTACCAGTTCTAAGTCCACTTACATTTGTCCTCTAGGAAGAAATAATGGTTACATTTATAAGAAGGACATTTCCTTCAACATTAATTTATTTTATGAAAGATACAGATTTCTGAGGAATACGCCTTTGGACTAAGGCCGCAACAAAAATTTTAAGTCTCTAGGGTGAATCAGATCTATAAAACTTCGGCTTTTAATTATGACATTAAGGATAGCTGAATCTGTCACATCCCAGGGGGTAGTTGTGGCCTGAATAACTGTGTGGACAGCACCATGGCACAATGGGAAACATCTGAACATGACGAGAATGCCTGTCATTCATGCATTCTGCAGGTGTGGAAGGCAGGTAACTATGGGAAGTGGAGGCGGAACACAATCAATTGTAAATATTCTGGTATTAAAGTGGGGAACACCAGGGGCAGCCAGATTGAGACGGATAGGGTACATGAGGTTGGAGGAGGCTTTCACTGGAACACGCAAGAGACTTGAGTGTGCTTTTCTGCTGACAGGTAAGAATCCAGTCCAAAGGGAAAGCTGAAGATTTGACAGGGTGTGAATGACGGACGGCGCCAGACGGACCGTCCATGAGAATATCAGAGGGGATGACACCCAGGCAACAGTGTGGGGATGGCCTCGGACAGGATGAGGGGCTCCTCCTGCTTTGTGCAGGAGGAAGAGGAAAGAACAAGCTCTAACGCAGGCAAGTTGGTCAAGAGACCACTGGTCACTGCCCAGAACTATACTGATGACCAATTCATACACGAAACACAGTATACCTGTGTATACTGGGTGTACAGCAGGCCCTCAGACAAATGTTTGCTTGTTAATAATCTGCTTCACATATTACCAAAAACCCTTAGTCGTCTTAGGCAAGAATGACTGCCGTTCAGTGAGTTGGCAGGTGTCCTGATGAAAAATTTCTTTTAAAAAAGTATGTAAAAGTATGTCCATTTTTACAGTATGACAATAGACTAATTAATAATTGGTTTTGAGTAAAAATGTTTACACTGATAATAGGAATTTAGGTTCATCTAATGACATGAATTCTTTAAGTTCCCTCATATCTAGTCATAGATCATTCTTTCTAGGCACTTTTGATCACATTTCTTAACATTTAATATAAACGATTACAATAGTATAAAAAAGGGAGAATAACACCCAATTCACCTGTTGTTATCAGAGAGTTTCTACTCATAACTTTCCAGCTTAATGGCAGTGAAAGGAAACCATAATGGGAAGAGTAAAGGACAGAGAATCAAGATGTTCCTATTATAAACTATTCAAGTGACTTTGGACTGGTCATTTAACCTGTTGGGACTTCAGTTTCCTCACGTAGAAACAGAAGGGTTGAATTAGATGCTACATAGAATAAAAATTCCATGATTCCATGTCATCAAAATGAGTCTTTTGACAAAAATATTTTATCACCCTAGAAAATTAATTTGTTTTGCTGTAACTATACACATTCTATATAGCATCATGTCCCTGTTTTCTAGAAAGGACAGTACAGATGAAGAAGACCCAATAAAAAATGAAGTAATAGGAAAAAAAACCTAATCTAAGAAAAACCCTCATACCAAAAATTTAAGAATGCACATTGCAGCATATAGTCTAGAAAAACAGCAAAAAGAAACTTTCTCAGGTCAAGAAGGTAAAAATCCTTCAAGAACATTGGAAATCAAGACCAGGTTATATACACAGGCATGAAAATACAAGGCCTGTCCCGAAAGTATCAAGCCAATGCCAATATAATTAAAACTGTTTGTGCAGCCAATATTTTTGGGACAGACCTTGTATGTCCCTAGAACTCTTAAAAATAAGAGTCAGGGGGCTAACTGTGCTGAATTCAGAGGCTGAGATTCCTCTTTACCATCAGTTTGTACACTCCTTGCTTCAGGAAAGGCTTACACTTTTCCTAGTGTAACAAGAGTTTCCTCTTTTCTTTTTTAACTTTTATTTATTATTATTTTCAGAGAGAGGCAGAGAGGGAGAGAAACATTAACGTATGGTTGCCTTTCATCTGCCTCCAGCTACGGATCTAACTGGAGACCTGGCTTGCAACCTGGTTACGTGCCCTGGCTGGGGAATCGAACCAGGGACCTTTGGGTTCGCAGGCCAGCACCTTATCCACTATGCTACCAGCCAGGACCCAAGAGTTTACTCTTTTCAAACTGTATATGATTACAAATGCATATCACCTATATCACTAATATCTTAATTCAGTTTATTTTTCCTTCATTAATAGAAATTATAAAGGTAATTTATGGTTGCTTATAAAAGGTTCTTTACTAATGGGTCTACAAAGTCAAGTTTGGAACTAATTACCTTCTTTTGCAAGCATGAACAACCTTTCTTAACTACCCTCCAGGGCACTTACATCTGCAACTCTCCTGCTGTGCGCACAGAGGAGACTGGGTCCATGTCCCCAGGGCAGGCCATGTCAGATATTCATCTGAGCTGTCCTGAACCCATTCCTGTAAGAATGACCAAAATGGCAAGAGCTTCGTGTCCAGATGGCACACAGAGGTGATACTTTAAAAAAACACAATACCTTATAAGATCCTGAGTTGGCCTCAGAAGGGAACAACAGAAGATAAAGTGTTAATAACTTCATCTTTAGACACTAGCACTAGAGAATTCCCAGAAATTGCTATTGAAACATGGCTGTGGTCTGCGAACAGGAAAGATATAAAAATTTGACTAGAAAGAAAATGTCACAAAATGAGTTCATTTGGATGCTATGCTGCTGATGACTCACTGAAGTGAAATGAAGCAAACAAGGAAAAGTCCAAAATCAATACTATGGGTAGTTTTCCTCATTTCATGAAGATAAAATAAGACTTGGGTGTGAGCTAGTTTCTAAGCCACAATGCTTGGAAATACCACTTGATTAGGAAAAGCCTGAGAATTTCTTCTGAAAAAAGTAAACAGGGCAGAAGTTTTTTTTTCCTTTAAGACAATAGGAAGACACACTTTCAATCATGGGTTTATTTTTAAATATTGTATCCCTATTATATCTTACACTATTTCTTTGCCCCAACCTATAATCATGTTCAAGTCTCTATCCCCAAAATAAGTAAACTAAAATTATGGTTGTTGGCCCTGGCTGGTGGCACAGTGGATAAGGTGCCGGCCTGTGAACCTAAAGGTCGCTGGTTCAATTCCCCAGCCAGGGCACATAACCAGGTTGCAAGCCAGGTCTGTATGTGGAGGCAGGTGAAAGGCAACCATATATTGATGTTTCTCTCCCTTCCTTCCTCCCTCCCTGCCCTTCTCTCCAAAGGCAATAAATTTAAAAAATCTTAAAAAAAAAAATTATGGTTGTTTGCCCCTCCTCCCCTTTTAAGAATTATACTTTTCTCCTTCTCTTCATTAACAAACTTTCCAAACTGAAGCAGCTTTGCTCAAGGCTTCTGTTGCTTCCCCTGCTCACTCCCTACACAGCTGAAGCCTGGTTTCTGCTCCTGGAAACTACCCCTCAGGTTCCCCAATGGACAGCCACATGTGGAAGAATACCCTGGACCTCTACCTATACACACACACAAATCAGCTCGGACTGCATTCAAGACTTGAAGGTAGGCACTGAAATCAGGAAACTCCTTAAAGAAAACAGAGGCTCCTTGCTGTCAGTCTTGGAAATGTGTGTGGGTATGCATGCATTAAATACCAAAAGCAAAGACAAGACAAGAAAAAAATAAATAAACAAATGGGACTAGATCAAACTAAAATGCTTCTGCACAGCAAAGAAAACCATCAAAAACATGAAAAGGCAACCTACTAAATGGGAGAAGGTATCTGATAAGGAATTAATATGCAAAAAATATAAGGAACTTATACAACACAATAGTAAAAGAAAACCCTGAATAACCTGATTAAAAATTGGATAGAGGAACCCTGACCTGTGGCTCAGCTGCTTGGGTGTTATTCCACAAGGTAAAAAGATCCTGGGTGCAATTCTCAGTCAGAGCACATGCCTGGGTCGTGGGTTCGGTCCCCCGCTCAAGGTCAGGGTATACACAAGAGGCAACTGATCGATGTTTCTCTCTCACATTGATGGTTATCTCCCTTTCTCCCTCCCTTCCTCTCTCTTTAAAATAAATAAATTAATTAATTAAAGAAAATGGACAGAGGGTCTGAACATTTTTCCAAAGGAGACATACAGATGTTCAACAGCTGGCTGAAAAGATGTTCACCGTCAGGACAATGCAAATCAAAACCACGATGAGATACCACCTCACACCTGTTGGAATGACTGTTATCAGAAATACAGAGAGCACTGTGAAAATGTGGGGAGAAGGGAACCCTCTCGTGCAAGGTCGGTGGGACTGAAACCCGGTACAGCCACCATGGAGAACAGTGCAGAGGTTCCTCAAAAAAATAAAAATAGAACTAACTACCATATGTTTCAGCAATTCCACTTCCGGGTACTTATCCAAAAAAAAACCCTCCTCAAAACAAAACACCCCACTAACTCAAAAAGATATATGCACCTGTATGTTCACTGCAGTATTATTTATAATAGCTAAGACAGGGAAACAACCTAAGTATTTTTTCACTGCATGAATGGCTATATAAAATGTGACATACAAGCCCTGGCTGGTGGCACAGTGGATATGGTGCTGGCCTGTGAACCCAAAGGTGGCTGGTTCAATTCCCAGTCAGGGCACGTAACCAGGTTGTAAACCAGGCCTCCGGCCAGGTTCGTAGCTGGAGGCAGGTGAAAGGCAACCACACATTAATGTTTCTCTCCCTCTCTTCCTCTCTCCCTTCCCTTCTCTCTGAAAAATAATAAATAAAATCTTTTTAAAAATGTGACATACACACAGAAAATTATCTTGCCATTTGCAACAGCATAGATGGGCATGGTGCTAAGCGAAGTCAGTCAGACAGAAAGATAAGTACCACGCAAATCATTTCTAGATGGAATCTTAAAAAGCAATACAACAGAACAAAAAGCCAAATAGCCAAGCTTAGAGAAGACACTGGAGACTACCAGAAGTGGGCAATGGGGTGTGCATATGTGTGTGAAAGAGGTAAAGGGAAATGCAATTATATTTGGCTAACAGAGGCTGACCAGTCTTGGCTAAAACAGGAAGTTTAGGAAGAGCAGTATCAGGAAATAAAATTTAAAGCTTAATCACATTATCTTGGAGTTAAAAAAGACCTTAAGAGTCATCTAAGACACCCATCCTTCTAATGAAGGATGATGACATTCCTGACAAATGGACTAGGTACTGAGGTAGCCTGATACACTATGTACTCTTGTAAATGTTACGATGAATATTATATGATTATGTTGCGTGTTACATCTAACATTCTACTAAGTAATGCGTGCCTTCTTTAACATCTTCCCATGCAGCTTAAGTCTATTCCCTCCTTATGGGAGAGTCTTTCAAATATCTTTCATTGAATTGATTGTTCAATCTTGAACAAATTTATGTTATTTTTCTGAGGACCAACTTTCTCATCCCTAAAAGAGAGGTGTGGAGAGGCTAACTGTCCCCTGATATCATCCATCCTTCCCTTCTCTTTATTGTAATCGAATCTTTTGCTGGGCACATGGATTTCCAGCAGAGACTACATTTCTCAACCTTTTGGGAGCTGGGTGCGGTTGTGAGTTCTGGTCAATGGGCTGTGAGCAAAAGGGACCCCCCTTCCCCTTTCCTCCTTCCCAGAAGCTGGAATTCGGATGTGGGGGTGAGCCAACTTAATCGTGTGGATGAGAACAATACCCTGGGCACAACAGAACAAGATTAAAAGGGTCAGAGTGCTGACAACTTGACAGAGCCCATTGGCTTGGGCTTCATACAAGAGAAGAATAACCTTCTATCTTGTTTAAGTCACCTATTATTTTTTAAAACATATGTGTTACAGCACCTGGCATATGTCCTAACTTAATAGGAGTACCACTCTTCTAACAGATTTTGTAAGAATTAAATGAAAATGGAGACGTACATATATACAAGTTCATTTTTCAGAAAAAGTATTTGAGCCCTGGCTGGTGGCACAGTGGATAAGGCGCTGGCCTGCGAATCCAAAGGTCACTGGTTTGATTCCCCAGCCAGGGCACATAGCCAGGTTGCAAGCCAGGTCTCCAGCCAGATGGGTAGCTGAAGGCAGGTAAGAGACAACCATACATTGATGTTTCTCTCCCTCTCTGCCCCTCTCCCTCCGCCTCTCTCTAAAAATAAGATAAAATTAAAAAAAAAAAAAGTATTTGAAGATTACCATCTTCTTTCTTAAGATTCGCCTAAAATTTGAAAGGCAGCAGAGTTTTATGATTTTGAGGAGACCCTGGAGCCTACCAGCTGTGTAACTATGTACCTCTGTGTTCTTTTGTCTCCTCAGGTATAAGATGAGAGAGATAATTGATAATTGTAGTAATAATAGTAACAATGTAATAGTACCTTCCTCCCAGGATTATTTTTAGGATGTGAAGGCTTAGAAAGGTTCCTGGTACATGGGAAAAAGTACCTGAGAAATGTTAGCTACTATTATTAAAGCAACTATAGTGATGTGAATAGATAACCCTATTTCTGGTCAGAGTATAGAGAATTCTGTGCCATGTGGTCAAAAACCATTTTCTAACATTGGTTTTTTTTTTTTTTTTTTACACTCAGATGTATTTTAAAAAATATTTTATTTATTATTGTTAGAAAGAGGGGAAGGGAGAAAGGTAGAGAAGGAGAGAAACATCAATGTATGGTTGCCTTTCACCTGCCTCCAGCTGGGGACCTGGCTGGAGACCTGGCTTGCAACCTGGTTATGTGCCCTGGCTGGGAACCAAACCAGTGACCTTTGGGTTCACAGGCCAGCACCTTTCCACTGGGCCACCAGCCAGGGCCTGGTTATTTTTTTATATTTGCTACTCATTGGTGATTTTTTAATCTTAAAAAGTACATTTAATGTGCTAAAGAACAAATTGATAATATAGATCAAAAGCCTTAAAAACCTACAAGCCTTTTGACTCAGTAATTCAATTCCTAGTGTTAATCCTAAATAAATAATAATGAACATGCATTAAATTTGGTTATAAGGATGCTCAGTGTAGGATGTTGGTGAAACAAACATAGATGTACAGTATGATCCCATTTTTTTTTAAAGTATGTGGTAATTGTATATACATGTATGTGTATGGATTGACAGACTCTTAAGTTATACACCAAAATAGTAGTAACAGTGATTGTCTCTAATTAGTTCATTTCCATGCAATTTTAGTTCCTTTCATTTTGCTTTTCTATTTTCCAAGTTTTCTACATAAACCTATATTACTTTTGCAATAAGGAAAAGGTTACTAAAGGGAAGTACAAAATGTGCAGTGAATTAAGGTCTTGAAAACATGAAATCATACTCTGGCCAAAGGCAAGAAATCCTTTCAGCTTGTTTACAAAGCAAAAGATCCAATACACAGATGTGCTTGTTAGCTTCCTGGACACTCCCTGAATTCACATGTTTTTTTGCCACAAGCCCATGTGAAACCTAAAAAAGTATTTAGTTATGGGCATCAAAAAAGATGAACAACATAAGGCAAACTTGGGAATCCCCCAAAATACAGGAAAATTTTCTTAATATTCCTTTTATTATAGTAGACCAGTAATTAAACCTGTTCTGACAGTCTTAATACACCTAAAAGTGATTTAAACACTTTTACAGCCCTGGCTGGTGTGGTTCAGCGGACTGGGTGCTGGGCTGTGAACCAAAAGGTTGCTGGTTTGATTTCCAGTCAGGGCACATGCCTGGGCTGTAGGCCAGGTCCCCAGTTGGGAGCTTGCAAGAGGCAACCACATACTGATGTTTCTCTTGAACATCAATGTTTCTCTCCCGCTCTCTAAAATTAAATAAATAAATACTTATAAGAAGTATTAAAATACACATATGGATATATGAATTAAAAAATACTTCTACAAAGAAAGAGTCTCCCCCCATTTTTAATCTATCCACATTCAAATTCAAAGAGCAACGGCCACCAGCCAGTTTACATGCCACTATAATCACATTATAATTTGCTGTAAGAATCTTGGATTAACTCTTTAAAAATAAAAAGATTTTATTTACTTATTTTTAGAGAGTGGGGAAGGGAAGGAGAAAGAGAGGGAGAGAAGCATCGATGTGTGAGAGACATGGCTGCCTCTTGCAAGCCCTCAACTGGGGACCTGTCCCTGCAACCCAGGCATGTGCCCTGACTAGGAATTGAACGGGTGACCTTTCAGTATGTACGCTTGCGCTCAAGGCACTGAGGTACACTAGCCGGGGCTTAGATGAGCCCTTATCTATAAGCAGTGGAAAGCAAACATGACATTCAAAGCCTTTGCTACAGCAGTTCAGGGCACATTCTCTGCCAGCAGGTTGATCTCACCAACTCCCGCTGGGGACTAGCTCCAGCCGTCCACCCCCTTCCCTGTCCATGCAAACTCATCCTCCAGGCCCGCTCACCAGAGGAGTTAATTAAATAGACCTAATTCCCTCATGGGCCTTTATTTTTGTTGCACTTCTCATATCCCCTGACAGACAGCTCAAAACATGGTAAATCCTCAACTTTTGGTGAATAATGAATGAGAAGCATCTTGACTTTTTTTTTTAAACAAATATATTTATAATATCCTGTGTACTTCTAAGGTTTTTCTCTAACAAAATAAATTATTATTTTATGTAGGTGCATGCATCCGGGGTCCCTGAGACCACCGCCAGGTTCAGTGACCCAGCGGGAAGATTCCGGATTCAGTCACACTCATGTCTAAGATTTACCGCAACAGAAGAAACCAAAGCAGACCTGCAAGGAAAAAAAGGTGCACAGGGTGAAGAAGTCCTGAGAAACCAGGTGTAGCTTCTAGGAGTCCTTTTCCCAGGGAGTTACCCAAAACACCATGTCCTAACTTGACTGATTCTGATTCAAGACAAATTTTAGTTGGAAGAGAAAGGGGTAAGTTTAACCCAGACACTCACCTTTTTCCTTTCCAACGTGTACCCGTTCCAAATCAAATTAACCCCTTGCTTGTTAAAACCATTAGGGACCTCCTAGTTCAGCAGAGCACACAATTTTCTCTTTTATCTGGCTTAAATCTGTTTGACATTAGAGCTGTGTCAGCATCCAGGCATTTCACTTACCAGATGTGGGGACCTTAGGAAAATTTAGTAATGCTTTCCAAGGCTCATCTTATTCATCTGCAAAATGGGAACCCTAGCTCATGAGAATGAAATAAGCTAGTATGTGTAAAGGGCCCAGCCTATACATATTGGCTGAATAAAGGATTCTCTGCATCAGAAGAACCGACTTGAGAGGAGCAAGGCAACTCAATAACCCAAGGAAGAAAGAACGTGGTAGGAAAGTGCCCTGTCCACCAGGTGTCACCACTGGCTGGGGAGACAGCCAGAAGTATTGGGTGTGACCCTGCAGCCCAACAGGGAAGGATTCAGGGTAGGACTGTCACCTGCACCTGCAGGGCATTGAAAAACTGAATTGGCTTTTCAACACCTAACGGCTGATACAGTATCTGTTGCACTGTTCTCTGACCTGGGTTAAAAATGACTGTAATTAGCCTAATAGCCACAGAAGGTTTCTCAGCACAGTTTAAATTTAAGTAATTCTGAGAATCAACAGTGCCTCATACATCCCTGGCTGCAGCCAACTAGACATTACAACTCCTGATTTCTGTAGGTTTCAATATTGTCACCATGGGCAATTTTCTGGCCCCAATTCCACAACCTATTGACATTATGTCCTTTACATTATTAAGAGGGATGACAGAGAAAAGGAAAGTAGAATGTTTTTGGAGTAAAAACAATAAACTCTATCAACAGTAAATTTAGGCAAAAGAAGCATTCCCCTTGATCGCAGGAACCTAAAAGTCTATTTTTAAAATGTAAATTTTCTACTTTCGTAAGGAACACTTTAGCTTAGGGTAAATCTGTCACCCTAGGAATAGTCCCGAAATGACTCAAGAACGACTCCTGACTTTATTCTGCAACCTTCCATAGATTCTCCAAGTGCCCCGGGGTCATTTAAAAATTCGCGGGGTGGGTAGAGAGAGGACAGGGTCTGTGCTCTCCTTCTGGTTCTAGGTCCTCCCCACTGGCAGCCACTGCTGGCCACTTCAAGGTGGGCCATTCAGGGGTTGTGCGCGCAGAACTGACACTCAGCTCCCCGATGAGGCAGACTGGCGTCCGATCTGCCAGCGACCACCTGCCTCTATCCAGCCGCACAGGGCTCAGCCCAGGCTCCGGCGCCCAGCACCAACCCGAAGGAGGAGGCAGGCTCGGAGCCACATAGCCTTCAGCTCCAAGCGGGCGCTCTGGAAGCTCAAGCGCTTTGGGTTATTTCTGTGAGTTTTAGCAACTGTTCAAGTTCCACTTTGCATTTCACAAATATGGAAACGTCTTAAGAGAAACCAGAAGCATCCTCTCCCTTCTGGCCATTATTGCTCCCTTGCCTTGAGAATTTAGGAGGGGAGAGCAGATCCCAGGAAGCATATGAAATCCAGGTGGCAGGAGCATGAGCCCATTTGCTACGCACTCTGTGCAGATCAATACATTGTTGGTCGACTTCAGCATGGTCCCGAGACAGAGAAGCCCGTGAGGCCGGCAGCCATCCACGAGCACAGGGGCCGGGGAAGAGGTGCAGGTCCTCACCCCCGCCTCGAGGGCGCGCCGGCGCCTTACCTGGGGGACTCCGCAGTGAAGGTGCCGCCGTCCAGCAGCCGCATCTTGCAGAAGAGAACCCCGTTGACGAAGGGCACCGAGGAGAGCTCCTCGAGCTCGAAGTCCACCTTAAACTTAAACTTTTTCTTCTTCATCATCATGAGACCCAGGCGCGAGCGAGCGGGGGGCGGGGGCGGCCCCCAGGGGCGCGCGGGTCTCCGCCACCGCTTCAGCGCGGCCGAGCCCCGGGCCCGCCCAGCCCCATGGCCCGGGCCGCGAGCTGCGCGCCGGGGCGCGGCCGGGGGGCGCCGCGAGCCGGCCGGGGCCGGGGCCGCTGCCCCTGGCGGCAGTCCCGCCCGGAGCGAGCGCGGCGGCGGCCGCGGCGCGGGAGCAATCGTGCTGCAGCTCGCCGCGGCGGTGGGGGCCGTTCTGGGGCGCAGCTGGCCGCCGCCGCCCGGGAGCCGGAGAGACGCCTCTCGAACTGCCGGCACCGCCTCCTCCTTCGCGGGCCCGGGCGCCCCCAGCGGCGGCAGCCAGCATCGCAGCGCCCGGCGGAAGCGAGAAGGCGGGCGAGGAAACTCGGGGCGGGCGCTCGGCGGGGAAATGAGCCGCGACGGCAGTTAGGGCGTCACGTCTCTCTGGGGTTCAAAAAAAGCCAACCCGACGCAAAAGGAGCTTCCTTCTCCCGCTCCCTCGCTGCTTCTCTTTCCAGGATGCGCGGGCCCCCTCCTCCCCCATCCGCTCCAGCAGAGTGATTTTCCTCTTGGGATCGAGAGTCCTGGGTGAATATTACTCATCAGATCTCCACCACGTTTTGTTTTGTTTTGTCACCAAATTGGAATCCTAAAACTTAAGTTCCCCTGAGATGGTCTAAATTCACAAGTCTTCTAATATAAAAAGAGGACAAGGTCGGAAAGATCAAAAGTATTCAACTCTGTTGGGGCCTTTTTGCTGCAGGCGTTTTCCGTTGTTTACCCTCTAATTCCTATCGCTCCGGATAAAGACTGCTACTGAACGGGTTAAAATATTAGGTCCCCTTTTCCTATTTGGCTGTGCATACCAGAACTGAGGAGCCCCAACATACTAAAACCTTCCTAAATGCACAGCCATTACCTGCCAGAGTTTATAGGCAGGTCTAAGTCGTTTCCCTGCACGTGGCCAACTTTCTTATTTAATGCTGCGTTGTCAAATTTAGTTATTATTGTCCTCTTAACTCAAAGATTCCCTTGTGGTAACCGCTGAAAGGATGTCATTGAAAAAGTTGTCTGTTGTTCCCAGGGGCGCATTTATTCACGCATTCATTCATATGAAACTATTTCTTTAATAAATTCAAATATCAGGCACTGGGCTCCACCCAATGATAAAAACGCAAATGAAACAAAAGCCTGCACTCAAACATTTTACAATCCAGTGAGGGAAACGTAGGTAAATCAGCCATTAGAGAACAAAACCTAGCATCAAGGTGTGTTTCTTCAGAATGAAGAAGCAATTTGTCTAGAACTCAGAAGAGGAAGCGATTGATTCAAGTTAATCAGTGTTGTGAATTTGAACCAAACTTGATGCAAAGCAAGGTGGGGATGGTCCATGTCAAAGAAATCAAGTAAAGACTCCCAGGCCCTGGCTGGTGGCACAGTGCATAAGGTGCCGCCCTGTAAACCCGAAGGTCACTGGTTCAATTCCCAGCCAGGGCACATAACCAGGTTGCAAGCCAGGTCTCCAGCCAGGTCCGTAGCTGGAGGCAGGTGAAAGGCAACCATACATTCTTGTCTCTTTCCCTCTGCCACTCTCCCGTCCCCTCTCTCTAAAAATAATAAAATATTTTTAAAAAATATGCACCAAATCAAATTAAAAAAAAAAAAAAAAAAGGCTCCCAGGCTGAGTTTAGTTGGGTGCTGGGGGTTTGATAGTGGATGAGAAGGAAAGGTGGTGGGAGGAGTTAAGGGGACACAGTGAGGTCTGTAACTTGGACTACTACATGGTTAATTCCATTGCGTGAGTTTTGGAAGGGGGAGGACAGGATGGAAATAGAAGAGATAGAGGATTTGAAGTATATCAGAGACAGGGAAAGAAGGGTAGCCTCAGCTCAGGTGTAAAGTTAAGATTGAAATATACATTTGGTAATTAGAATATTCCCTGATGATGGAAGCCCCAAAAGTGGATAAAAATGAGTTACTCTGAAGAATGATTGAGGGGTAGACTGAGGAAGAGGAACTTGTGAAGGTGCCTGAGAATAGAGAAAGACATCAAGAAAGATGAGTTGGAAGCCAAAAAAGAGTTTTAATCATTTAATGTTCATGGTTAATAAGACTAACTATGCATCAGACACTATGCTGGGGACTTGGGATACAAATAAACATGTGCATTTGATTATTAGACCAGCCAGAAGAACTTAAGATGGGTAGAAGTAAAATTGTTTCCTTCCTTACAATGGAAAAAAATGCTGTTCAACGGAAGATCTTGTAAGTTGTTGTTCAGCTTGGTAGAAGTCTCCATAAAAGTGGTGGCAAAGTAAGGTTACAACGGTTTGGGAAGCGAACAGAAGGTAGTAACGAGGAGTGGGTAACTAAAATAAACCTTTTTTCCCTGGGTTTTGTCATTGCATGAAAAGAGAGAGGATGGTAGCCAAAGGAGAAGGTGCAGTTCAACATTTTCCAGTACCATTCAGGAACTACTCAAGATTGATTGGGGGCCTGTTAGGTGCCAGACACCTTATAGGTTTTGAAGATCTAAGACGTAGTGCCTGTTCAGCACAGTGCATGGGAGTGTGCTGAAGTCTACTGGACACAAGCAAGCAGGCAGATACAGGGCAATGTGACATTGAGTGCTATGTGTGATGGTAAAGAGAGGCTCCTGTGGGAGCTGATAACCACATTTAACTAGGAAAGAAGGTTCGTGAAAGACTCTGGGATAAGTCACATTTGAGTGGAGGTCTGAATGATGGGAGTGGGGGCAGGGAACGTTTCCAGGAAGAAGCTACTGCATGTGCAAAGGCTCAGAGGAAGAGAGGGCATGTTGCAGAAGGAACTGAAAGTAGTCCAGTATGGCTGCAACTTAGAGTGGAGTGCAGAGACAGGGATGATAAATTCAGATTTGCATATTATGAAGCAGCAGTAAAACAGGTAGGGAAAGAACGAGGTTTTAGACTCATGTCTGATTACGAAACACCTCGTATGAGTCAAGGTCAAGGCAAAAAACAGACATCATACTCAAAGTGTTTAAAGAGTAATGGAAGGACTCTTTATATGGCTCTTTGTAGGGCAGGGTAAGGGACCCACAGTGTGGTGGTACCTCCCATTGTCCAAAACCAACCAAAGCTGGAGGGCAATGGAACCTTGAAGACATAGTTCATAGAGGATCCCGCCCCCACCCTCCCGGGGCATAGAGGAAGGCACACAAGGGTGGAGAGTAGATGGTGGAATGGGGACAGAGAGCCACTAGCACACACCTGATTCAGGCAGGGTTCACTGGAGGAACCCAAAACCAGTAGATATTTTTAAATAAAAAAGGGATGTCAGGCAATTAAGTGCTTCTGAAACCCTTCGAAGGGCTGGAGGAGCATAAGTCAATGGATCTCAAATTTATCAAGGTCATGTCATTTGTGGCAAACATCACTAGTGTCCACTAATATTTGATCCTCCTTTACTCCCTGGGCCTGGGCACATGGAACTTTATGTTTCTAGATTCTCTTGTAGTTAGGTGGGGCCAATACCATGTGAGAAGTAATGTGTCACTTCTAGGAGGAGACAGAGGAAAGCCTTGAGCAGTTTTCTAGACTTCCTCTTCCTGGCCATAACAGTCATGGTGGAAACTTTAGATTAAGGTATAGGAGCCACAGACTGAAGCAGTCTACATCCCTGAGCCAGCATGTGGAGAACTGCCAACACCAGCAGTAAATTACCGTCCCCACCCCTCCATTCCAGTTTTATTGAGATATAATTGACATAAAACATTGTATTAGTCCATGATGCACAACATATTGATTTGCTATAGGTATAAATTGTGAAATGATTACCGCGATAACTTTAGTTAATATCGATCACCTCCCTTGCTTCTGGCATCTGCTGGTTGGAATTTGATGTCAAGGGCATTGTTGGAAGTCACATGTTGAACATGACAGAGGGAAGCTCTAGGAGCCTGTGGTCAGAGTCACTCCCTCCCTCTTCCACCCCTGACTAGGGACACTGACATTGAACCGTTACGTGAGCGAGAACAAACTTTTACTATGACCTTTCCAGGTATAGTTGTCACAACAGATTGCATTACCTCAATACAGAAATTGTTATAGAAGTTGGGAGCTGTCGTAAAAATTGAACGTGAGCCAGGCAGACAGGAGACAGCAAATAAACTAATATTAGAAGCTGAAAAATGGACATTCATGGCCAGACAGCTGGTGAAAGAGTTGTTTGTGACAATCAGAAGGCACATAAGTGCCTACAAGGTCCATAGCTCTAGAAGAGGCTGGAAAATGGAACATTAGTGAGTTATGCTTACTAGCTGCATTTAGAAAAGTATTTGAAAAAGGAGATGAGCTCATGAAATAATAAGCAGGTTTGCATGCATAAATGAAAAGGGATCTAGAGATCACATAAATTTGAAGCCTTCAGGGATTGGAAAAACCAGCTGCTTTATACTGCGGAGAATAGGAAATGAGATGGAAAAAGCTTTTGAGAGCAACGTGGGCCTATTAAAGCTCAGCCATGAGGCAGAGATTAGACGTAGGGTGTAGCCTTCACATTCTGATGGCCCTTTAAGTTGAGAAGAGAGGTGTAGGGTTGAAAAGCAAAGAAATCACTGAGGATTGAGAATTATCTCCAGGAAAGAACTGTAGTGTTGTTGGCACATAAAACTGGATGCAAATAGATAAGAAGTCTTTCTGTTTTTTTTTTTTTGAGAGGCTGAAATGCTACAGGAATCACAAGCCTGTATTGCAAGCCTTATCATCTACCAGGAAGTTATGCTTCCCAACAACTCACTTCGTTGAGCCCTTAGAGGAAAAACTTCAGGGGGCAGTGGCAGTGACCACAGGGGACAATGAACACGGGGGTCCTTACAGAAAGAAGACATGAGGTCTAGCCGGAGTCAGCACAATGTCTCTGTGCAGAATTTCACCTTTGCAGTGCGCTGGTGTTCCCCTCTCTCCCTTCCCCGCCTGGAAGTGTTGACTGATATGTTTGCTTCATCACTATAGATCCGGTGTGACTGAGGAGGATCTTTTTAGTTTATAGGTCACAGTGAGTTTTGCACCCTAGGAGCTACTGATTTCTTGGACCAGACAGTTCTTTGTCATGGAACTACTCTGTTGATTGGACAATGTTTAGCAGCATCCTTGGCCTCTCCCCACTAGATGCCACCAGCATCCTCCTCCTTGAACTCCTCATTGGGTCCTTCCTTTCCTTGCTTCCTTTGATCTAATATTAAGGTACCAGTGAGAATGATCACTTCCTCACCTCTTTATAACTATTCCTATCTGACAGAACTCATTTGTTTCTCTCCATAGAACACTAATTACTGATTTTATAAACAAATGCATTATGGAAATTTTAGAAAATAAAGCTCTTCCTCTAAGAGCATTTTAGAAATTACTGCTGCTGTCAAAACAAAACAAAACAAAACAAAACAAAAAACCAAAATAAAACAAAAACAAAAACTGAGGTAATTTATAGCCATAGGTTCTGGGAGTCCAAGTCTGTTTTTAGCAACCCTCCACAGTAACTGCTGGTGTCAGGGACTGCTTAACCTCCAATGAATCTGCTGCCCCTGCAGTAACTGCTGACACCAGTGAAGGCCTGTGTCTGTCAGAGGTATTTTGGTCTGCTGGTAAGGATTTAGTAAGTTTCTGTTCTCAGGACCAACTCCCTCAAAGCCATCTACAGAGAGTCCTATCAACTCCCTCCCTCCTTTTCCCCTTTAAAACCTCTGCCTTTCTTTTGTTTGCTGCTGACACCTTCCGGCCTCCTGGTCTCAGCCCGCTTGTGCAGCTGGCCCAGTAAGTCTTTTAGACTTATGGCCTATTCTCCTGTCATTTCTCCTCTCACTCCCACCCGACCTAACAGAAATCTTTTAAGAACTCACCACAGCAACCTTGAATCCCAGATCTGATCTATTGCTTTAGATCCAAATAATTTTTATGAATTAGCAAACCAAAGGTAAGTGTTTTAAAGAAACAAAACCTTAGTTAGGCACCTGGAAAGCATTTTAAAAATTACATTATTTTCTCCTTTTATACCAGAGCTATAGAACTTTCAGATACATTTTTAAAAAGATTTTATTTATTATTTTTCAGAGAGAAGGGAAGGGAGAGAAACATTAATGTATGGTTGCCTTTCACCTGCCTCCAGCTATGGACCTGGCTGGAGACCTGGCTTACAACCTGGTTACGTGCCCAGGCTGGGAATTGAACCAGCGACCTTTAGGTTTGCAGGCTGGTGCCTTATCCACTGTAACACCAGCCAGGCCTTCAGGTACATTTTAAAATCTGTTGTATTATTTGTTTATGAAACTTGCATATTGACTAATTACAATACAAAAATAAAATAGCTTCTATGGTAATCAAAAGACAAAGACAATGCTTCATAATATCACTGGCTCTACATTAGGGCTACAAACAGTTTGAATTCTGAAATGAATCAGAGTTATGACTTAAAACCATGGACATTGATTTAGAAGCTCTGGGTATCAGTTCTAGTCCTGCTTCTGATAGTTTGATTTTGAGCAAGTAACCAATACCCAATAGAATTTTCTGGAATGATAGAAATATTCTCTCTCCTATTCAATATGGTAGCCACGTGTTGCTACCGAACACATGAGATGTAACTGGGGAATTGAATTTTACATTTTATTTAATTAATATAAAGAGTCACACGTAGCTAAATGGCTACATAATGTACAGCAAGCACTTTCGCTCTCACCCACTCAGCACAAATTTGAGGGAGTACCATCTGCCAAGCCCCTGGTTCTGTGGGAAAGGTGAGTCATCACAATATCTTTGCCTTCAAGGAGTCAACAAGGAGAAAAGCAAAATAAATATCTGCTGATGTATGTACTTCAATAAACATACGTAAAAAACACCCTGCACACAGAGGAGAGAGCAGTGACTGGAAGGTGAATCATCTTCAAGATCCTCTCTGGTTCTAAAACTAGGTGAATTAAATTCAACAAATAGCAATTACTGAGTGCCTATTTCCTGTCCAGCTCATTATCATCTTGATTTCTGAGCTCAGCATTATTCACTCAGAAATGGTAGCTGACAAATACAATCGGCACTCTTATTTTGTAGATTTGTCCATTCAATATTTAGTGTTTATGTACTGAGCAAGCACTTTGCAAGTTGTATAAAAAAATGAATTTGATGAATTTTTAAAGGTAATCTCAAAAATATATAGTAAAAATAAAGTGGGTAGTGAAACAAAAACAGACTTTGCCTCTATTTTCAAGAATTAAAATTACTGAGAGATGGGTTTGGTTATATTTAGAGCTGATAGTGTTTCAATTTAATTCAATTATATATTTATTGGTCTGAATATGACTTTGGTCAATCACATTTAGAATTGATGGGGTTTCAAATGTTACTTCAATTACTGAGGGCCAAGTCAGCAGCATTGACTCGTATTAATAAAGACAGTGGAAATGAAAGGATCAGGCATGTTTGTCCATTTAAAACTACCCATAAATACACACACATACACACACACAAAACAAACAAAAACAAAACTACCCATAAATTTTGCATTAGAATAAATACTTTCAGGAGGTATTTCTTAGACAAGATTATTTTATATTGTTAGCTAGATACAAATACTGTACAGTATATATTCCCCTTTCAATGTTACTTCTTTCTTGTTTACTGTTGTCTGGCTACAGTCAGTATTCTTCCCAGAGTTAGATCATGTCTTCTTTTACATTAAACTCTTACTTGCCTTACATGCCTTTTATTTATTGGAGATAATAAATCCAACTATCATTTATTTATTTGGCCAGTGTGCACATATTTAATTAGAGGATAAGAAATCAAACAAGAGCTGAGCTCTCTCAAGTTGCTGAGGGGAGGGAAGTGAATCAGATGAGAGCAGAGAAAGAGGCATTTACGTAAGTAACTACCAGATTATGTCAGAGGAGGAAGCAATTGCTTCCTGGTGAGAAATTAAGGGCAGGCTTGGCATTCAACTAGACCTTGAGCATTGAAGGGAGAGAGCATCTGCAAAGACAGAGAAGGAAGGAAAAACCATTTCCTACTTGAGCCAAGGCAGAGAGGCAGGAAAGCATCCATTTGGGAAGGAAAAGACTCTGGATTGACGCAAGGGAAAAAATAGCTATGAAGAATAGAGGAAAGTGAGGCTGGTGGCACAGTGGATAAGGCACCAGCCTGCAAACCCAGAGGTCGCTGGTTCAATTCCCAACCAGGGCTCATAACTAGGTTGTAAACCAGGTCTCCAGCCAGGTCCTTAGCTGGAGGCAGGTGAAAGGCAACCATACACTGATGTCTCTCTCCCTCCCTCCCTTCCCCTCTCTCTAAAAATAATAAATAAAAATCTTAAAAAAAAAAAAAATAGAGGAAAGCCTGATTAGAAACAGACTGTGGCCAGAACCTGATTTTAAATGTTAGGCTGGGTAATCGAGGCTTCATTTTGTATGTTGTGAGACATTTGATTGAGCAAGGGAATAAAAAGTCAGAGTTGTCCATTAGAAACAATAATCTGACTGGAATATTTAAGATACTTTGGCTGGGAAGAGGCTACTGAGGGGCCAGTTAGAAGGCTAGTTATTACAGTTGGGCAGTCAGTAAGTTATGAAGCTTTGAACCAATAGGCCCTGGAAAGCTTTTGCAGATGGCAAGGAAGTAAAAAATTACTCCAATTTTATAAAGTTCCATGACAGCGAGAGTGCTGGTGGTTGAAGCAAATTTAGGGGATACAGGAAGAGCAACAGATTAAGACAGATACAGAACATATGCTCTTGTAAGGAAGAAATAAATTTATACTATAATCTGGAAATACATATATTCGATTCACTTTAACTGATGCCAGTGATGAAAATATGAGGTGCACTGGGGGATATCTTGGATTCTGCACTGTGACAGTGAGTGTCCAGGTTACTTATATTCAGTGTTGTTTCATTACTTTTTATATTTATATTCTCAGACTGATGAGTTAAAGAAATATCCCTTATAACCTTAACCTAACCTTCTTGGCCAGTCCAGTGTCTGAGGTATATAGATTTCTTGCTGCATTCATAACCAAGGAGATACTTAAAATAGTACACAAGATCTTTATCTACAAGTGCCTATCCGTGGATGGATTTGATTTAAGCTTTTTAGCTTACCTGCTCTTTGAACATTTAAAGGGCCTTCTAGATTAAATATGATGTGATTGATATATTTCAAATAAAAACTCATAGATCCCTGGCTGGTGTGGCTCAGTGGATTGAGTGCCGGCCTGTGAACCAAAGGGTTGCTGGTTCGATTTCCAGTCAGGGCACATGCCTGGGTTGTGGGCTAGGTCCCCAGTTGGGGGTGTGCAAGAGGCAACTGCACATTGTTGTTTCTCTCCTCTTTTTCTCTCCCTTCCTCTCTCTCTAAACATAACAAATAAATACAATCTTTAAAAAAAAATCCAAATAAATAAAAGCCCATAGACAATCTCTGTCATTATCATGACTAATGCAATCAAATATAATTTCCTAGTTGGTTGGAGTGATTTTTATTTATACAATCTTTCTAGGAAGGAATAGTCAGATTTCCGTAGAATTGGTTAAGGTAAAAAACATTTTTCAGGGTTTACCAATCTTAGAAATTCCTGATGCTCTCAAAGAAAGCTCAGAAAATCTTATAAAAATTCAAATCAAACCAAAGTACTTTCTAAATAGGCAGATAGGGGAGATCTGTTATGAAAAGGGAGTCCATGTATAACATAACATGTTTGAAGCTGTACCTTCCTCTGTCTCTGTGGTGTTTATTTTCAATCTGAAAAGAATTATAGTTGGAATAGGCAGTAGGTTTATTCAGGCTGATACTTTGAATGCCATATTTAACTTTCTCATTTTAAATCTTAACCCCATCTTTATAAAAAGTAGGGTTTTTTTCCATTTTAATTTAATTTTATTGTTTTGAGGGAGAGGAGGGCCAAGACTTAAGGTATGTTGACACACCCTGTACTATTTCCTTTCTTTGGCACCCATCAAAATTCCAGCCACGGAGAGGGCCTCTGTGGTAACTGGAAGACTGCTACATGCTTGGTAGGTCAGCTTAACCAAAGGAGATCAAAACAAAATCTCACCCTGGTGGTTTTACTATGAAGCAAAAACCAGAATGATAATGTGGGACATCAAAAACAAAAGAAAATAATTTTCCCAAAGACGTGTAGGAAAGGAAACTGAGCTGAGGGCATAAACAATTGATTTTAAAGTGCGTTGTATCAAACTGTTCAGCGATTTGCTTCAATTTTTGGCTTCATTTTTAGTGCAGACTTGATTTCTTAACATATGGCTTAGCTATTCAAGCACCTCCAATTGGGGAAACCATTTCGGGGCCCAGATATATATTGGCCTTGCATGAACATGATACGCTTGGCTAGAGCAAGATAATGCTGCTTTCCCATACAGACATTAGTAAAGAGGACCGTAGTGGTTCTGTGGTGTAGAAGGGGCGGGGCAGGAGGAAAGAGCTCCCATCTGTCCTTGCTGATTAGAGTGGCATGTGTATTAAACAATACAGATATACTTTAACTGACACTCCAGATGCGTTCCTGAAAAGTTGTATATGAACTGAATTTTTATTATTAATTAATGAAATCTGAATGGCTGTGTTGTATTTTCAGAACTCCTTTACTTCTGCTTCTGATTGATCTGTAATTTGACAGAGGTTTCTAAGACTTTAAATTTCTCTGCCGCTTACTTTTCATGGAGTCAAGCTCTACTTTCTTTTTTTTTTATATTTTATTTATTATTTTTAGAGAGAAGGGCGGGGAGGGAGGAAGAAAGGGAGAGGAACACCAATATATGGTTGCCTTTCATCTTCCTCCAGCCACGGACCTGGCTGGAGACCTGGCTTGCAACCTGGTTATGTGCCCTGGCTGGGAATCGAACCAGCAACTTTTGGGTTCGCAGGTCGGCACCTTATCCTGTGCTACTAGCCAGGGCTCCAAGCTCTACTTTTTAATCCTACTATATTGTTTATTGGTTATGTAACAGGGTGCAGGGTGCAGAGTGGTGGGGTGGAGAAGGGTGTCCCTTAAAATATTCCCCACAAGCCTTGGTTGGGGGAAGGGGAAAGTGGATGACACTTTAAAGATATTTTGCATAACAATAGAAGATTAATTTCTTGAAGAGAGAGAGGACTGCTGCCCAGTATGGAAGGTGTCTGTGACTCTGAGAGCATATAGTAGCTCGTGACACAGCTAGGTGGGGCAGAGGCCTCAGTGTGGCAGGGAACTCTTGCTCTAACTAAAGATAGCAGCTGAAAGAAGATAAAGATATGGGAAACTGGCAAAAGCAGCCCATCATAAGAGGGGCCAGATATGAGGTCACATAGGAAGTTCTGGGCCATGCACTTAAAATAAGGGTGGGCTGAAAGACCCATGAGGTCTTGTAAGGGGGAAGCTACATGGTTTGGAAAGATCACACCACGAGGTCTGGGGTAAGAAGAAGACAGCAGCAGAGCTGGTGGAGCTGTGCGAGACCTGCCTAACTAAGCACTGGTTTCATGGGAGATGTTTGGACCTGAACTGTGACTAGCAATGCTGAACTGCAGGCTCCAGCTCTTCTCTGAAGGTCATACGGAGAAGCCACTTCCTTGGGACGTGCGCCTCCCTGAACTCTACCACAATCCAGGGTAACACGGTGTGTGTTTTCCCCGAGCCGCTACATGGAGCCTGCAAACAAGGTCTCCCAGATCCTGCAGGGCAGCGCTGCTGCAGGAGGGTGGTGACTCTGAAACTCACAGGTGCACATTCCAGAGAGGACAGAGACCTGTTTGTGCTGCTGGCTTAAGCACAGATAAGGACATGGGGAACTTCTGGTCATGGTTTTGGCTTGTAGCCTTTCGGGGAGCAAGGGAAGTGCTGGGTTGGTGGGATAGGAGCGCTCTGAGCAGGAGTGCCCTGAGCATCCCCAAGGTTGGAATCCTGTAAATAAAACCTTGTTTTCTTCAACACTAATTGTTGGGTCATGTGTCAAGGCGCCTTGTGGCTGAGCCCTGGTTTGTTCAGGTACAGTGATGATTTTTAAAATTCTTCTATAATGTGAAAAAGTTTATTTCTTCTATTTTACCAATTTAAACCTTGCAAATCTGTATTTATCTCATTCTACATATTTGTAAATCTGTATTCGTGCTGTTTCGTCTATTTGCTGATATTATTACTGTTACTCCATCACAACGGTGACAGCATTAGCATTGATTGAGCACTTACTGTGTATTAGGCATTGTTCTAGTTTAAGCACATTCATGTAATCATTTATTTCAACCTCACTATTCAACCAGGTAAGAAGTTTTTCTTCCATTCCGTAGATGAAGAAATTGAGGCACAGGGAGATGAACCCTCTCAAGGTTACACAATCAGTAAGTGGTAGAACCCTATGCATCACAGGTTCCTAAGTGAGGTTCGCAATTGTCAGGGAGCCAAACTGGAAAGGCTTTATACCTGGAAGTGGTGTTTTTGGCCTCCATTCCACTCGCTAGAATGGAATCACATCGCTGCAGCTCACTGCAAGAAAAGCTGGGGGATGTAGTCTGATTGCATGTCCAGAGGCAAACAGGAATTCTTTGGGAAGTACTTAAGCAGCTTCTGGCCATAGGGCCACAAACTAGTAAACACACAATTTTATAACTTGGATAAATGCTGTAAAGTGAAACAGTGTACATGAGTGAGAATAGTGCAGTGAGGATGAAGAATTTACTAGGAAAATCCTTTGTCCTGAGGCAGTATTTAAACTGAGGCCTGAACAACCAGACAGTGATAAGAGAAAGAACATTCTAGGCATGTATGAAGGCTCTGAGGTAGGAAACCGCTTAGAGAATCTAAGGACCTGGAAGACCAGTGTGGCTGAGCCCAGGAGAGAGTGCCCGTGATGAGGCAGGACACTTCAGAGTTAGAATTCAACCATAATTGCAATGGACAGATATGCTGTTTTGGTCTAATGGAGTTAAAACAGGACTCCTTCTGACCCAGTTGCAGCTAGAATCCCAATTACCCTCACATTCCAAGGTCAAGTGCAAGGAAAGAGTGAAGAGGTTTAGTCACTGTAGTCAAGGTGCTAAATAACTAAAATCAGGTAGGCTGAGGTGTGAAGACATGATTCTCATCTTACTTTAACTAGTCTAAGGGCTTAAACTTTTGAACTTTTCAGTTGTGTGTCAATGCTGAGAGATCCATAAATCCTACAGATAACCCTCTGAAAAACCCTCCCAGCATAGGGCAATATGTTCATGTGTCTAGAGTACCTACCTGCCCTCTATTATGCAGAGCACTGGACATCTGGAAGATGATCATCTCAGACCAATCCAGAGGCTATGACTGAAGAACAGCTTCTTCTCAAGGATGTACTTTTCCCTGTAAGAACTTGCAGCCTTTCTTCCTTCCTCAGGCCTATTTTAGAAAATGGGGAGAAAGGGTAGGTAAATTATGTGATAATGTGTTTTTTTTTTCAAGGACCAAGAATGACCTCAACGGGCAATCAATCCTTGTATAATAAATATTGTCAGAAGAAAAAGGTAAAATATGAACTATTCTAAAACTAACATTGTCATCTTTGATAGATGCCTTTGAATCGTCCCATGTTTAGTAAACAATCAACTTCGTAAGAAGTTTACCCAGTTGGGGTTGCACTATAGTCTTCAGGTGGGTGCTTTTTCAAAAGCACGCATACCCAAATGCACAGATCACATTTTAATTCTTATTGGTTTGTATGCTTTGAATGGCTGTCACCTTACCTTGGATGTAGTAAGGGGATCTTTGTAACCAGGGTACCAGCAAGATCCCCAGCCTAAAGATATGCTGTGGAGGACAAAGGAACCCTTTGTCTATCTATAGGTATTAGCTCTTTATGCTCTTATCACTGTCTGGGGACAAAATCAGTGCTGAAAACCAGAATTGCTCTTTTGTCTGAGGTCTTGCCAAAAACTGTCTTTATCATCCGCCTCAAGGCTTGCTCGGGATTGGATGATCCCTAGAAATCAGGCTGAGCAATGAATAAGTGGCTAAAAGCCACTTTTAGCTCCGCGCTTCGGTTTTGCAGAGCCCCTGAGTGAATGCATAAGCACGCATCATCAGAATTTTCCTCTTGGCAGTACTCCAGAAGGAAAGGCTATGTCCTTCAGGGTTCTGTGAGGGTGAGACAAATGGGCTGAGCCCTGAGGACTTGGTATCTAAGGTCACACCGTCCGCCAGGGCTGGGCCTCATCCTGGTAGCTTCACTAGATCTAGAGATCTGCCGTATAACATTGTGCCTTTAATGAACAATACCGTACCGTGCATTTAAAAGTTTCACATTCTAGAGATATTCTATGTAACTTTGTGCCTATAGTTAATAATATTGTACTGTACATTAAAAAAACTTTCTGCCCTGCCTGGTAGCACAGTGGTTAAGGCGCCGGCCTGCGAACCCAAAGGTCGCAGGTTCCATTCCCAGCCAGGGCACATAACCAGGTTGCAAGCCAGGTCTCCAGTCAGGTTTGTGGCTGGAGGCAGGTGAAACACAACCATACATTGATGTCTCTCTCCTTCTCTCCGTTCCCCTCTTTCTAAAAAATAATGAAATAAAATCTTAAAAAAAAAAAAACTTTTTAAGAAAGTAGAAATCATGTTGTGTGTTTGTACCACAGTAAAAGGAGAATTAGTTTTCAAAAATCTCAATTTGGTGGTCTAAAATTTTCATAATGTTGTGTCTAAATGCCCCCTTTCCCCCATTCTTTATGCTTGGCACTCATTTATTCCCTTTACTAGGAATATTTATGTCTTTATTTAACTTTTTTCTTGTGATTTTTAGTTGCCTGTCATGTTTAAAATGGGAAGGATGTTCCAGATGATTTTTGGAAGCTTCTGGCTGCTGTATATACAAGTCTATTTTTGTAAAGATTTTGATTATTATTTTTCAGAGAGAGGGGAAGGAAAAGAGGCAGAGAGGGAGAGAAACATCAATGTATGGTTGCCTTTCACCTGCCTCCAGCCACAGATCTGTCTAGAGACCTGACTTGCAACTTGGTTATGTTGCCCTGGCTGGGAATCAAACCAGCGACCTTTGGGTTCGCAGGCCAGTGCCTTTATACAAGTCTATTTTACTGTGGAATTGTTCTGTGTATATGGGAGGGATAATTGATTATGGAAATGCAAAGCACAATAGATGTTTGCTTCTCATCTATATCATAAGCTGGTGCAAATGCTCCTGATTGGCAAGGGGCTTCCTTGCACGTGATGATTTAGAGGTTCTGGCCCTTACACTGGGATTGTGAACATCTCCTTCGGCCTCTGTGTCTTCTGTTTCCGGCTGCAAGAAAGTGAAAGAAAAGCCTTGGCCTGGACGTGACCACATCACTGCTATCTACATTTCACCAGTCAGATGACCACACCTGCATGCAGGAGAGGTTGGAAGCAGTCCCTGGCTGGGGAGCCACCCCCCAGAGGAAGATGCATCACACTAAGGAAGGAAGAGCACAGATTCTTGGTAGCTGGCCAACCACCACTTCTATAAATAGCCTTATTCATGGCTGCCTTCATTTTAGGGTAAGAATGCTGCAGCCTTTTAGTTTTTGGAAAGTTGGGGGAGATTTGGCACTCCAAAATGCAAAGATGGAGAATTTTGTTTGGGGCATTGGCATTCAGCCTTAACATGACTAATCCTCCTCAGTTTATTCAGTTTTTCAAGAGAAGAAACTTTTTTTTTTTTTTTTTGGCCAGGAGTCAAACACTAGTAGATATGCCAGGTATTCAGGAATGGGAGCTGAGAGTGGGGAGTTCAGGAATCTGGTGTAGTCATGTAGACACACGTTCGGTTACTCCATCCTCAGTCCCCGTTTCAGCCGCCCCTCTTTGCCTTCTGCATCCTGAAGCACCTGCCAGCTCCAGCTGAAGCGTTGGGGGTGTCCCCAAATGGACAGACCCTCTCCTGCACTGAAAGCCCTTCCTGCATGTTTGGATTGCCGGTTCTTCCTTATCTAACTGCAGGCAGCCCTCTAGCCTCTTTCCACCTTCCGCATATTTCTTTTAATCCCTCATCCACCGGCAACTCTCTTTCTGTTCCCTTTACTGTTCTGGGTTTGTCCCTGTGTTGTCACTGGGTCTCAGAAGGTAGGGAAATAATGAAGACAAGAGTCTTTGCTGGGTTTGCTGGATTGATCTTGAAGCCCCTTGAACTGAGTCTGATGGAAAATCCCAAGTTTCCTTGTAGAAACCTTTGGAACATTTGTCCAGTGTTCCATTTGGATTCTTTGATTTTCTTTCTTCCTTTTCTTTTCTTTTTTTCTTTTTTTAAACAAGACTTTATTTATTTATTTATTTTCAGAGAGAGGAGAATGGAGGGAGAAAGAAAGGGAGAGGGAATATCAATGTGTGGTTGCCTCTTTTGTGTCCCCAACTGGGGACCTGGCCTGCAGCCCAGGCATGTGCCCTGACTGGGCATTGAACCAGTGATCTTTTGGTTCTCAGGCTTGTGCTCAGTTCACTAAGCCACATCAGCCAGGGAAGATTCTTTAATTTTCTTTAAAAAATCTTACTCTACTCTTTGCTCACTTGTGTTTAAAGCATGTGTAGACTTAGGATCTCTGAGTATTATATTAGCTTTCTGTTTTCTCATCAGTGGGCACAAGCCTATAACAAAATCTCCATGCCTGTATCAAGCAAAAGGCCAGGTGGTAGCATGATATTTTGGGAGGCGTGTTTGAGGATATTTGTTTTGGTTACTCTTCCAATTCCTTTAACTTATTTCCTTGGAATAAACTGGAGCAATTGCTGGATTTATTTTCGCCCTTTTGTCACTACCTTGGTTAAGTAGTTTTGCTTATTAAAAATTTTTATTCATTATTTTCGGAGAGAATTTCAGGGAGGTTGGAAGAAAGGAAGAGAAGCATCAATGTATGGTTGCCTTTCACCTGCCTCCAGCTACAGACCTGGCTGGAGACCTGGATTGCAATAGGTTATGTGCCCTGGCTAGGGAATCAAACCAGTGACCTTTGGGTTTGCAGGCTGGCACCTATCCACTGAGCCACACCAGACAGGGCTTGGCTGAGGAGTTTTAGCATTATGGCCTTCATGGGAACAAAAACGATTGACAAAAAAAAAAAAAAGTTGTTCCTGTCATTACAATCACTTTAGACATTTTTAAAGGACATTATCTTTTCCATTTATCATCACTCAGTGAGACAACCCTGCAGACCTGAGAAGGTGATGTGTTTCCTCCTTTCCGATAATGAGAACTGTGCAACTGACCACATTTCCCTCTGTCATCTGCCTCAGTGGCCTCTGGTCTTGACCTACTTACTCTAACCTTAAAACCAGGATGTCTCAGTTGGCAGTTGGGTCCTGTCCTCTACTTGGCTGCAACTCTCAATTATGGACCAGTTAAAGGTAGTACCTTTGTCAGGGTGAAAAAGTTGGAAAATGATTACTTTGTGATAATTTGGGGAATTTTCAGTTCAGTGAATTGTGCACTTACAATAATCGGTCTGTTTCTTACATATCCCATAAATGAAAACAAACAAAATACATAATAACTGGAAGGTTAATCAAAAGGGATGTTTTCTTTTTTGATAATGTGACCATGAATTTCATGTGATGGAAATTTTTGGACTCCATGTATAGAGAGGGTATTAATATATCTTCCTTTATTATTAAATCTCTAATTCTACGGGCTCTCAAAATAAGCATACACTGTTTATTGACAGTGAGCCACATATAATTTATGGCATGCACATCATTATCTAAATGTTTTTATTATAAGATACTTCAAAACCACTATAGGACAAGGCAAGGTATAAACACATGAATATGAAAATAGAATAAAAGTAAAATTAAATTAAAATAAAAAGATCAAGAAAAGTAAAGTAAAATGAGTTGGTTAATTGTATTCAGGGATATGTCTATTCTGAATATAATAATTCAGTTTCCAAGCTATTTCCATAATAGAGAACCATTATTTTTTCTCTTTTAAGATTTCTTTGAAGACATACAAAATAGCATTACTACTTGTACTGGGTTAAATACTGTTCTGCCAAATTTCATGTCCACCTAGAGCCTCAGAGTATGATCTTATTTGAAATAGGGTCTTCGCAGATGTTTACAGATGAGGTCACACTGGATTTGGGTGGGCCTTAAATTCAATGACTGGTGTCCTTATAAAGGACATGTAAAGACATGGAGAGACACACAGGAAAAAAAAAAAAAAAAGACCATGTGAAGAAGGAGGCAGAGATTGGAGTGATGCGGCTACAAGCCAAAGATTGCTGACAACCACCAGAAATTAGGAGAGAGGTAAGGAAAAGATTCTCCTGCAGAACTTCCAGAAGAAGCCAGCCTTGATTCCAGACTTCTGGCCTCCTGAATTGTGAGAAAGAAAATCTCCTTTGTTTTAAGTCACCCAGTTTTTCTTAATTTGTCACAGCATGTAAATTGAGCATCTAGTGGGTGCTTCATGAAAAACTGCCAATTGATAGTCTTCAAAAGGGAGAATTAATTGCCTATAACAAAATCTAAACAGGAGGCACTTTCCCAATAATTTTAAATGAAACACATTCTGATAAAGAGAAGCATTTTTCTGCCTTTTTTCTTTCTTTCTTGTAGAAAAGTACAATATTATATTTATGAATTATAGCCAAAGACACTTACATAAATAAGGGGGGGGGGTCAAATTCCACACCCGAAACATACTACTCATAGATAACATGAAGAGAGTTTCATCATTTATTTTCTCTCAACAACTACAGTTGACTTGGTGAACCCATCACTTGAGTTTCATTAACTTGACCACTCTTGAAAGATACTGGTAAGACAGATAACAATATTTAAAACACTTATGATAAAACACTAATGCAATGTGTCTCTTTGGTTGGTGAGCTTTTATGATATTGTAAGACAGAAAAAATGTAAAATAGAATGATAAATGAAACAGAAGTAAATGAAAATTGATTTTTTAATTGTATTTTTCTAAATAACAAGTGTATTTTATTAAGAATGGAGCTATATATTTTATATATCCAACAGATAAGTATATAATGAGTTTGAGGAAAAATAATAGTTGAGTAAAGTATGTATAAGGAAAATGCCTACAGTGCTGTCTATAAATGTATTCTTGTCATCATTGTGGTGTTCTATCACCCTCTACTGGTCAGCAAGCCAAATTATGTTTAGCCTTTTTCCTCCTGCAAAGTGGACTACTTTTATAAAAATAAAAAAAACCCCAATAAACCCCAAAACCAAAACAAATAAAAAAAAACCCCACCAGAAAAACCCCAAAATTCTTTTGTTCATTTGCTAAACCTAAAAAACCTGCTTATGAATAAAAAATTATACTTAAACTAAGTATATCATAATTCATCTGCTTGCATCTCCCTCTACCATCAGTCTTAGAGCTCATCTCTCTAGTAGCCTGCATACTGTCCTAAAAGTATTAGCCTCACAAACTGTTTTAATTATAATGACATTGGCTTGATGCTTCCAGGAGAGGCCTCATACGTTCAGTAAATGTTGGATAAATGACACGTTGGGGCAATTTGGTAATTATAACAATTTTCATTTATAAGAGCTTATGAAGTTCTTTGTCGCATAATATATCATTACTATATGGATTTGTATAAAATTTAGTAAAACAGTTATTTTCAACATATTGATTTCATATCAAATGCTCGTTATTTTAACTTCAATAAATTTTAACAGTTTCAACCCTAGGGTCACAGTCACTTTGATTATAATTTAACCTGGGCATTTTTCTGGTTACCTGTTATTTTGACTAGTTATATGTTATTAATTGGGGATGTTTATTGATTAGCCAGAAGACCAAAAATAATGGTGGCTTCTGTCTGAGTTCATTTCTGTTTCACATAAACATAGTCCAGAGGTGACTGCATCAGTTCCTTCTGTCTTACTGTTCCACCATGCCTACGCTGTGTGTATATACTAAGTGGAACAAACAGATGCAGAGCCTTCGAGGGAGTTGGTTAGGATAAATTCTATATCATAGCACAGTGGAAGTGGGTATTTAGGCATTTCTGACCAAAGGTGCGGATGGAATGAGAGATGAAGGAAGCCCTGGCCTAGTAAGAGGAAGACAGAGAACCAGCCCAGGAACGCCTCATGGCAGCTGATCTACAGCAACCTTGGCCGTAAGCACAAAACTGGCAAAAAAAATTTCCCATAAAAATGTATAACCATGGGGCTACCCTCAGCCAGTTTGGAGTTTGAATTAAAATTGTGCTGTCTGGGAAGTCCTAGGCAAACAAACCTGAAAACAAACAAACAAACAAACAAAAACAAAAAGCAATAAAAGGGGGTGGGATGGGAGAGGGTTGGTTCTAAGTAGCTAACAGGCAGAAGCAAATGTGGAAGCAGGGTTGTTGACAAGTGGGAACCCTTCTCATCCCCTGACCCTGCTTTGGGAACACTTTCCACACGTTTCTGTCCTATTAGTGAGCTGTGTCGGAGAAACACAAGGAAGGCTTGATGGCTTTGCTTGAACGTGGCCCAAGCCATGGAAATGGATCAAAGGTCTTCTTGCAAGATTGTAATGTTAATGGCACTCCCCAATGAGCCAATTGCCTGTGTCCTGTGCCCAAATTCCGTGGGCTCTTGGGAACCCCTAGGGTCTGCCAGATGGCTGACCTTGTGTGCTCTCACCGCAGGTGCCCCCGCTCTGGGGAATTCCAGCCGGGAGGGCAGCTTGCTCAGCCTCAGGGAATTCCTGTGGGTGCACTTGCTAATCCCCATTAATCACAGCCACATATTTCTAGGTCAATGTAACGCCAAGGAAGTGTCTAGACTTCTTATTGATTGATTGATTTTAAAAGATTTATTATTTTTAGAGAGAGAGGAAGGACGAGACGCAGAGAGGGAGAGAGACATCAATGTATGGTTGCCTTTCACCTGCCTCCAGCTGGGGACCTGGCTGGAGACCTGGCTTGCAACCTGGTTATGTGCCCTGGCTGGGAATCCAACCAGCGACCTTTGGGTTCACAGCCGGCGCCTATCCACTGTGCCACCAGCCAAGGCCTAGACATTTTAATCTTATACCATTTGCTATAAGGTAGAGTTACGAAACTTAACAAGTGACATCAATATTGTTGTGTTTCCTGAAGATCCTCACTTCCATAGCTATTCATTTATTTAACCAGTTGACCCAGCAACAGATGAGTGTGTACAGAGGAAAGGGACACCAGGTTTTGTAAAAATATTTTTCTTACTAGGAGACTCAGTTAAATTCACTAGGAGAAATAATAATTTAGTAAGTTTCCTTACTAGGACTCTGGACACATGACCGCAAGGAGGGCACCACCTGGAGAACCGACTTGGGTTCCCCACACAGCCTCTTCCGCTGCTGGGTCCACCATCGGCCGGAAGTCCGTCGCGTTTGGCGCCTCAAATTCCAGCTTCCGGTGGGGCAACTCTCCTGGGGCGCTCGGCAGGTTCCCACGCGGCCGGGTGCCCGAGGGGCCTGTCGGAGCGCCCGAGATCGCACAGGCGCCGGTGCCCTCGCCCAGCCGGCTCCGGAACCGCGGCCGCTGGGGGAGGCCGTTGCCATGGCTGCGCTGACCGCTTGGACCAGCCTCCCGGCGGTGTCGTCCAGGAGGCGGCAGGTGGCATGGCTGGAGGAAGGCGGGGTGTCCCCACGAGGGCCGGGAGGAGAGGCGGCCTGGAAGTCCCCGTCGTCACCCGTCAGCGCCGGAGGGGCCATGCTGCGCTGGCTGCGGGGCTTCGTGCTGCCCACGGCGGCCTGCCAGGTCGACGAGGACTACTTCAACTATGAGATCCTCTTCCAAGACCTTGACCGCAATGGGGACGGGGTGGTGGACATCATCGAGCTCCGGGAAGGGCTGAAAAACTGGAACTCCACGTTTGGCCTGCAGTCGGAGAAGGTGATTGACCGGAGGAGGTGGCACCGGGAGTCTGGACAGGCGTTGGGTAGAGGGGAAAGCCGGACTTGCCCTTTCTGGAGCGTTTCTCAAAGGCCATGTGGTAAGGGGTGGTGTTCTCGTCTGCGAGCCCCTCACGCCCAGTAATGCATGCAGCCCGGTGAAACATAACCCTCATAAGACGGCCACTGCCCACCATGACCAAAGCCTTCTCGGCTTTTTGGGAGATACGAGTCGGGTTTTGGTGACGCATTCAGCTTTTACTGAACCCGCCCCAGAATTTGGGAGCTGTGTTAGCCTTTGTGAATGCGGGAGTACAAGTACAAGACCGCCTTCATTAGGGCATTCTGACTTCAAGATCAGGCACAGATGCGGCCCCAGAGCTGCCTCTCTTTCTGACATCCACTGGTCTAGGGCAAGTCAGATCTTGACCCTTTAGCTGACTGTGTTGGTGCCTTTCCTAAATTAGTCATGCCTTCCTTTTCTAGAGGGATTTTTGACTTGATTATTTAGGTGGAAGTTTTGGACGTCAGGAGGAAATTATTGTTTCCCCTCTATCAATGCTAAATTGTCTTTAGATTCTACACCACTTAAGCTCTCTAGTAGTGAGATGTGCTTGTGTGTGTGTGAGAAGTCCAAACATTCCCATGGGCTCAGGACATTCCTTAAGAGTTCTGTGCTCCTGAGGAAATAAGAACTGTTATTCTATCTATATATTACATATACTGTATAGTTATACACACCCACACACACATATATATATAGAGAGAGAGAGAGCTATGTATATAGTTACATATACGTATATAGCTCTGTGCTCCCAGACCTACTGCTCTGATTTCATTTTCATTTCATTATCTCATACCCATATCCTCCCACTCTGCTTAGTCTCTTCAGATCTGACTCAATCAAACTATCTGCATGGTTTTATTTTTAGTTGGCCTCTGGCTGTATCCCTTAGAACAGTTTCTGGTTCTACTTCCTTGTCTTAGCCCAAAATGTCAGGACCCTGCACCTCATCCTGTCAAGTATCTCAAGCTTCTGTTAACCTGAGACGGGATGTCAGAGAAGAAACCTGAGAGAGGTAGGAATCAGAGAGGAAGGGTAGGGATATAGGAACATTAGCATAAACACCAATATAGGGTGTATGCTATGTCTTCAGGAATGGTGTCCCCTTCTGGAAGGTGATTGTCTCCAAGCTATCACTTGGAAGAAAACCACTTGCTTCTTCTGTCACAGCAGGCCGGCAACTCCTGGGCAGTGCTGTCTGTGATAGGACTGGTGGATCCTATGGTTATTATATGTGCTCTTTGTTGTATAATAGGATCTTTGGCCCAATGCAACGTAATGTGCACACTTGTTAACTGTGGGATCATCTCATGGCTGAGGCTGTGCAGGTTAGTGAGGCAGCACATACCTAGATCATAGGTCAGTTCTAGTTAAGATGAAACACTGCACCTTTCAGGGTGGAATTATTTCAGAATAAGCAACTTGATGCTTGGTAGCTTGTCGGTTTCCTGAAAGGATGGTGTGGTGTCAGAGTCTCAGGGTGTCTAATAGGTTGGGCATTTGGCACCATACACACTAGGCTTGGTGGGTGGAAGCCCATGCTCTTTGGTCCATGGATTGCCTCTGTGTCCACCACTGTGGCTTTTCTATTCTGGAGCACATTGTGTCAGCATGCATGTTTGTTGTTCCAGCTAACCAGAGAGTCTGGCTGACTGCAGCTGGCCTGGTCATCCTGTTCACTGGTTTTGTACCTCTTCTGCGTAGCTACCATACAGTGAGAAAACAGTTTGTGTCCACGCCCATAGACCCATCCTCGTGTATATTGCCCAGGCCTCTCTGTCTCTGATCTTCCTTCGTTCTAGGCTACCAATCACCCATCCAAGCTATTCACCACATTCCAGGAGTCTATGTACAATTGACCCTTGAACAACATGGGTTTGAACTGTGTAGGCCCCCTACTAATAGGTAGATTTTTTTCAATAAGTACTGAAAATGTATTTTCCTTAGGATTTTATTAACATTTTCTTTTTCTCTAGCTTACTTTATTGTAAGAATATAGTATGTAACATATCAAACATGCAAAGTGTGAGTTAATTAAGACATATTATCGGTAGGGCTTCAGGTCCAACAGTAGCTATTAGTAGTTAACTTTGGGGGGAATCAAAAGTCACACACAGATTTTTGACTGCCCAGAGGGCCAGTCACAACACGTCTCTAACTCCTGTGTTGTTCAAGGATCAGCTGATATTTTTATCTTTGGCCACTTCTATTTCTGTGTAAAGTGAATGATTAAGTATAGCACTTGAGAATGTCCCTGGGAAGATTTTTCTCACTGCCACCTTTTAGGAAGATTTCGTTCTGAGTGGTGCCAAATAGTACATAATAGACCATTCTCAATTTGCGTGCACACACTAAGAAACCTGTCCATGAACCAAACATATCCTTTTTCCTCCTGTGCCAGCTGGTCATAGTATGAAAACCCCCATGTAGTTTTAGGTGTCAGTTCAGGGAGAGGTGATGCTGTGACAGCGGTGAGGCCCAGAGGTCTGGGCCTTCCCTTGCCCAGACCTTGCTTGTTCTCTATGATTCTGCTTGTGTTTGATCTGAGATGTACTGTTCTGTCGTATAGATTGTCCTGGGCTCGGCATCACGATGCCTTGGGGGTGGGTGTGAGAGAACCCCACTCAGGACAGGCAGCTCTGGCTGTACAGTTAAGCATTCTGTTTTTACCATGGCCCTACAGAATGCCAGGACCTTTTATAATTTTCTGCTGCAGATTCTTTTTCAGTGGGGGAGCTTGCTATAAATCCCATGCAACAATTTTTCCTAGCACTGGTCCTGGAAATACTTAATTGGTGTGCTAGACTGCTGAATCTTCACTGACTATTATTTCTCACCCTCTGGAGTGCTTGAATCTTAACCAGGCCTCCAACGTATTGCCACTTTGTGTTCATTTAGTCCAGGTTATCATCAAACTCTTATTCTTGCAAATCTGATTGCTCTCAGAGAAAGATCCCACTATACCCATGGCAACCTGAACCGCCTCTAGGTTCCTCTCTTTCCCTCATCCTCTGTATTGTGCCAGTAACCAAGTTACCTCTCACTTTCTGAAACCTTTGGTATCTTGTTGTGGTTCCTACCACCTTCCCCCTAGTTCAGAGGTTCATTTCTTTGCTAGATTTTTGCAATAGTCTCCTTACCAATCTTTTTATTTATTTTATATTTTCTCTCTCTCCCAACAAAGTCTACTGCTAGAATGACCTCTCTAACACAGACCATGGCAATGCTCTGCTCAAAATTCATCAGTAGAGCACTATTACTTACAGTAGTATTTTCCAACTTCATGAGATTTGCTGTCATCAAGAATTGACTGTCTGGCCTGAGAACCCAAAGATCGCTGGTGTGATTCCCCAGCCAGGGCACATAACCAGGTTGCAAGCCAAGTCTTCAGCCAGCTGGAGGCAGGTGAAAGGCAAATCATACGTTGATGTCTCTCTCCCTCTTTGCCTCTCTCCTTTCCCCTCTTTCTAAAATTAATAAATAAAATCTTAAGAAAAAAAAGTACTGATTGTACTATTATTTACCTATTATTGTGAATAAATACATTCATTTGTATGTCAGGAAGGTTTTTTGTAAAAATAAAAATATTTGTCACTAGCTGGAAAACTAGTACATTAAAAGCAAGCATAAACTAAACAAAATAAAAATAAATTAGTGTTTTTGATTTCTAGCTAAATGGGATATTGCCTGAGAAAGCTGAACCTGAGGCTTATCCCCTGATTTTTAAAAATAGTTGGCAAGTATTGAAGCACTTGAACATAAAACAGATGTTCTCCATGATGTAATCAGAAGGATGGAAAGGCGATTAAAACAGGAATAATTTTCTCACACTGTGATTTACTGTTACTTAATTTTATTTCCACGTAAGAGCCATAGTCTACTCATTGGGAAATATTGGGAATTGACTTAAAATTCCTTTTTTTAAAAAAAGTATATATATATATATGTGTGTATATATATATATATATATTTATTTAATTTGTTTTTCAGATTTTATTTATTATTTCCAGAGAGTGGGGAGGGGAGAGAGGGAGAAAAACATAAATGTATGGTTGCTTTTCACCTGTTTCTAGCCACGGCTGGAGACCTGGCTTGCAACCTGGTTATGTGCCCTGGCTGGAAATCGAACCAGCGACCTTTGGGTTTGCAGGCTGGTGCCTTATCCACTGTGTCACCAGCCAGGGCTGAAATTCTTTTTGTGGCATAGAACTCCTCTCATATCTTCCTGCTTTCCTTATCTCCTACTTTTCTCCCTTTATGTTGTCCTTAGCAAATTGGAACTATGTAGGGTTGTTAGGAAAATTAAATGTGTGTGTGTGTGTGTGTGTGTGTGTTTGTGTGTATAGCTTAGAAGTAAATGCTCAATGAATATTAGCTGCTATTATTATGACTTTCATTATTATTGCGTTTTCTGTAGTTTACATTTGTTCTGCCTGCTTGCAAATATTTTCTTATTTATTTATTTATTTTTAATTTTATTGTTATTGTATTACATCCATCCCCTTTTTGCTCCCCTCTGTCCCCCTCCCCACCCACCCATTTCCCCCAAAGTCAATCCCACCTGTTGTCCATGTCCATGGTTCCTTTATACTAGGTTCTTGTCTAAGCTGCTCCCCTTCCTTGCTTGCAAATATTGTCACTTGTAGATACTGTCACTTGGAATATCTTTTCCCATTTGTCTGCCTAGTTAAGGTCTATTTTTTCTGCAAGTCTCAGCTCCAGCACTTTTCCTCTGTGAAGGCTCTTCCAAATCCCCCGAAACGCCACTGTACCTTGAATATATTCCCATTGTGTCACCTAATGTGCTCTTTTTGGTCGTGTGAGTGGTCTCTGCTAGTGTTAAGTTCCTTCTGGGCAAGACTGTATCTTCCCGTCTTTGTATCCCTGGCACCTAGTCCATGGCCCACCTCTCAGCATTTTTCAGTTTGACAAATATGGATTAAAGGTCTTTGTGTGCCATGCTTTATGGTAGGAACGGGTGGTACAAAGATGAGCAAGACATGGCCTATGCCCTGGACATAGGAGTCCTCTGCAATACAGCTGACATGCATTTAAAATTAAGATTATTAATATTCTGTTTACAAAGGCATAACACCCCATTGAAACGTGAACATACACCGTTACTTCATAAGGCTTTGTCTGAAATAGCGAAGCTGTGAATCATACTAGAAATTCACATATTTTCGTTAATTAATTAGACTGTCAGGTCTCTGTTGGCAGAAACTATGTGTCTTAGTATCTTTATTCTTTCAAGTTACTTGGTGCTCATTGATAACCTCAGGAAAATACTTCTAAGATTGATGATTATTCAGAATGATATGATGCTATCGATTTGAGTACTGCACAAAATTTTTTTAAAAAAGGAATACTTAACATACTTAACCTTGCAGTTGTGACTGAAGCATTAGGCCAATGGAAATCAGCACATGTGAAGTGCTCCCGTGTTCGACTGGTCTTGCTTGCAGTGTCTCTCTGCAATGATTTCTTCTTTCTTGCAGGACATTTTTAAAGCTGGAGACACCAATGCTGATTCAGGATTGGACTTCGAAGAATTTATGCAATACCTTAAAGACCATGAGAAAAAAATGAGGCTGGCATTTAATAGCCTGGACAAAAATAATGATGGTATGTATGTGCATGTGTTTTATTCACAGTTAGTTTAAATGACTGTAACTGTCAGTACTGAAGGATAGGCTTATTAGCCTTTAACTCCTACTATCAAAAATTCGATTCTATTGCTTGTTAAACAGTATTCTTTAATTTCTAAGAATAATATATAAACTGTATTTATTAGTATTATAATTGCTGTGTGGTTACCATCTTTTAATTTAAATTATTTATTTATTTATTTTGAAGATTTTAGTATTTTTAAAAAGAGGGGAAGGGAGAGAGAAAGAGAGACATCAATGTATGATTACCTTTCACCTGCCTCCAGCTAAGGACCTGGCTGGAGACCTGGCTTGCAACCTGGGTATGTGCCCTGATTGGGAATCGAACCAGCAACCTTTGGGTTTGCAGGCTGGCACCTATCTGCTGAGCCACCAGCCAGGGCCACCATCTTTTTATTTTTTAACATTTATTTATTTTTTAAAGATTTTATTCATTATTTTTAGAGAGAATGGTAGGGAGGAAAAAAGGGAGAGAAACATCAATGTATGGCTGCCTTTCACCTGCCTCCAGCTGAAGACCTGGATGGAGGCCTGGCTTGCAACCTGAGAATGTTCCCTGGCTGGGAATCGAACCAGTGACACTTGGGTTTGAAGGTCAGTACTCAGGTGCTCAATCCACTGAGCCACACCATCCAGGACCCATCTTTTTTTTTTTTTTTTTTTTTAAGATTTTATTTATTTACTTCTAGAGAGAGGGGAAGGAAGGGAGAAAGAGAGGGAGAGAAATATCAATGTGTGGTTGCCTCTCGTGCCCTAAGTGGGGACCTGCAATCCAGGCATGTGACCTGACTAGGAATCGAACTGGGGATTCTTTGTTTCACAGGCTGGCACTCAGTCCACCGAGCCACACCAGCCAAGGCACCATCTTTTTAATAAAATAATTTTTGCCCTCTGAATTTAGTTTCTTGGCTTAGTGAATACGTCTTTCCACTCTTTTGCAACATATGAGCTGAAAGTATCATGGTAGTTTTTTTTTTTTTTTCCTTCTTCAATGTATGGTTGTGTTTCACCTGCCTCCAGCCACAGACCTGACTGGAGACCTGGTTTGCAACCTGGTTATGTGCCCTGGCTAGGGAATCGAACCTGCGACCTTTGGGTTCACAGGCTGGTGCCTGATCTACTGTGCTACCAGCCAGGGTTTCATGGTAGTTTTAAAAATGGCATTGAATGTTTTCTTAATGACTTGGAAAATATTTCAGTTACAGGAAAGTTAGATAACACAGAAAAGCCCCTGGAAAGAAGTAAAAGTTACTTGTAACCCTGCTGTCTGGAGATCAGGTTTAGCATTTTAATGTATTTTTATGTTTCCTTTCAGATATTTTGTCTGTTTTTTTTTTTCTTGGTTTCTTTCTCTCTCTTCACATGAAATTGCAGTCACACTGTTTATATAGTTTGGTGTCCTATTTTTTTTAATGTTATAATGTAAGCATTTTGACTTCATTTAATATTCTTCACAAAGATAATTTTTAATAACTTTAAAGTATTCCATTTGTGAGTAGACTTACCTAATCATTTCCATATTGTTCAATGTTTAGGATGCTTCCAATTTTTTGCTTTTGTACAAAGTGCTGCGGCAGGCTCCATGCTGAGTCACAGAGGAAAGGGTTACCCTGTTGTCCTTTGTTACTGACCTTTAAATCAGGGAAACTAAATGTTGACACTGACTACCACTTCCAGTCTGTATCTGGCTAACCCACCACAAGTCATCAGCTCCCAGTTATACTCTACTTAAGAAACATGTCAGTGGTCACCCCTACGTGGGGCTCAGCCCATTTCCTTCAGCCAGGATGGCTTTGTGTGTGGGAAGGAAAATACCTCCTTTGTTATGGGTTGAATTGTGTCCCCCCCAAACAAAGATATGTTGAAGCCCTACTCCCCTATGTTAGATGTGACCTTATTTGGAAATTTGGGGAATTTTTTTGGGGGGGAAAGTTTAGTCACAGAGATAGACATGCACAGAAGCAGGTGGTGTGAAATGGCCATTTGATGATGGCCAAATTGATCAAGCTCAGATTTCTAATCGTGATCAAATACAAATTAATTTATAATAGCCTTCTGATGTAATGTAGTTTCCAATTAGGTGACACCAGTTGATTTTTTTAACATGAAAAAAGTTGTCCTTATATTTTATTTATTTTTTATTTTTTAAATTTTTTATTTTTCATTATTTTTAGAAAGAGGGGAAGGGAGAGAGGCAGAGAGGGAGAGAGACATCAATGTATGGCTGCATTTCACCCTTCTCCAGCCACAGACCTGACTGGAGACCTGGCCCGCAACCTGGTTATGTGCCCTGGCTGGGGAATCGAACCTGCGACCTTTGGGTTCACAGGCCGGCGCCTTATCCACTATGCCACCAGCCAGGGCCTGTCCTTATATTTTAAAAGACTGAATATCCTTAACTATTTATTTGACATAAGAGGAATCCAAGATATTTTGGACTTGGGGAGCAACATGATTAGACATGTGTTTTAGACTTTGAGGGGGATACGGAATACTTAATTTTCCCTTTACAACAACACTCAGCGCCCTGGCTGGTGGCAAAGTGGATAAGGTGCCGGCCTGCGAACCCAAAGGTCGCTGGTTCGATTCCCAGCCAGGGCAACATAACCAGGTTGCAAGCCAGGCCTCCAGCCAGTTCTGTAGCTGGAGGCAGGTGAAAGGCAACCATATATTGCTATCTCTCTCCCTCTCTGCCTTCCTCCTTTTCCCTCTCTCTGAAAAATAATAAATAAAAATCTTTAAAAAAACAAAACAACACTCAGCAATGTGAGAGTAAATGCATAGTAGGTTTGTCTTAAATATATCGTTTGGTTTGAGTTATTTAACATAGGGTGTGGTTGTGTTAAAAAGATGTGGTGTAAACAATATCACTAAAAAAAAAAAAAAAAGATGTGGTGTTGTGTTTTAAGTACAGTGCTTCCTTTTAAACCTGCCTTATAAAATGTTGACTGGTGTTATTTTCAGATCTTTAGAATTATCTTTTTAATTCTTTCCAAGTGGGTACAATAGTCAAGATCTCCATAGATCTACAATCATTATTATTTTTCTGTGGAAACCCTTTGGGCCAGATCTGTTTAGAAACTTAGAATTTGGAATTTTAGAAAAGCAATACAATGTATATACAATAGATTAGTAAATACTTCAAGTGGGGTCTGGAGCACCACTGTGTAATTATATACAGTTGACCACAAACATCAAGGGTTTGGGGGGTCACTGACCCCCATGCAGTCAAAAATATGAGTATAACTTCTGAGTCTTCAAAAGTTAACTATAGTTGGCCCTTGATATCTGGGGACTCAACAAACTGCAGGTTGAAAATAGTATTTTTGATTTGTGCTTGTGACATGGTGGTAGGGAATGCGAAAATACTATTTTTGGTAAGAGGTTCGTGAAACCAGGGACATAAAACTCAGGGATGCAATTCCCCTGTTGCATTTGTTGAGAAAAATCTGTGTATAAGTGGACCCATACAATCCAAACATGTGTTGTTCAAAGGCCAGCTGTATGTGAATATTCCTTCAGTGAAACAAATGAGTAATAATACTAAGTTAGATAAATAGTTGACTAAAATTAACTTTATGTCAGTTAAAGGCATGTTCTACCACCAAAAAAACTATGGTGCCAAATTTACAAAATGTTTTATATTTTGTTTTTACTTTTTTCATCCTGGAATGTAAAGCCCTTTTCAATTAAAGTATAGGTGACAAAATGTCTTTTAGTTTTAGAGCTTTTTAGTCTTTGGGTTGTGAATATGGACTCATAGGCCTGTAAAACACATGTGCATTTTTAGACTATTGTGTTCTAAGTATATTTTGCCTTGTTGTCTTCTCAGATACTTTAACTTGACCTTTTTTCTTTGCTTCTTTTTTTTTTTTTTTTTTTTTTTAACTTTTTTAAAGGAGTAATAGACATTTCAGAACTAATTTCTGCTTTGGAATCACTGGGTGTACATGTTTCTGAAGCTCAGGCAAAAAATATTCTACAAAGGTCAGCCTTATTTTTAATGGTTTTCTTTTTTGTTTAATATTGCATGTTAGACACTAATTTCTATAAATGTAACCTCTCCTCTTTCGCCCCCCCATCCTTTCTTCCTTTATTCAAATATTGCTCAGCTACAAAATTTCATGACAGCCTTGTAGTAACTATTTTTGTCAGAGGGATGGAGTCAAGCTTGCCTTAGCATTTGGCCATATATGTATTGTGTACAATTTCATAATTATTTATAGTGAGAGGGTAAATTCCACATTATTTTGTGTTGGCTGGAACTAGACATTGTATTCATCTTTTGGTTGGCAGAATGGAATTTGTTTTTTAGAGAAAAATGCAAGTGAAAAAGCATTCACTTAATTCTACCTTTTACTCAGACTTTAAAGAAACATCATCTGGTATGTTTCTTGATGAGATGCTTAAATGTTAAGTAAATCTTCAATTTCACATGGTAAAGAGTGAGTCTTTAATTTTATAAGTAAAAGGTTATTTTCTCTTTAAAAAAAATATTTTATTTAATTTTAGAGATAGGGGAAGTAAGGTAGAGAGGAAGAGAAACATCAATGTGGTTGCCTCTCACACGCACCCAACTGGGGGGACCTGGCCCGCAACCCAGGCCTGTGCCCTGACTGGGAATCAAACAGGTGACCCTTTGGTTGTAAGACAGTGCTCACTCCACTGAGTCACACCAGCCAGGGCTATTTCTTTTCTTTTCTTAATTGAATTCATTGGTCGATGAAATTATATAGGTTTCAGGGGTACCATTCTATAACACATCACCTGTATATTGCATTGTGTGTTCACCACCCCAAGCCAAGGCTCCATCTATCACTGTTTATCCCCTTTACTCTCTTCTACCACCCGCCCCCACCCTCCTTCCTTCTGACAGTCGCCACACTGTTGTCTGTGTCTGTGACTCTTTCCTTCTTGTTTTTTGTTTAATCACTCAGCCCCCAACAATAAAAGATAATTTTAAAGTTGACTTAAAAGCTCTAAGTAAGAAGAAGGTCAGAGGAAAATTTCTATTAAAAGAATCACAAGGTATAAGGTTCATCTTCAGTTAATATTAACCATTCATTCATTCAACAAACACGTGCTAACTGCTCAGTGCTAGAGATATAAAGGTGACTTTAAATAGCTTTTCCCTTTAAAACATCACAGGCACGTGTGAGAGAAATACAAAATTATTAAAAAGCAGTACAAAATAAATTCCATCAGAGGGGCATCCTACAAAATATTTGATCAGTGCTCCTCAAAACTTTCAAAGTTACCAAAACACAAGGAAAGTATGAGAAACTGTCATAGCCAAGGGGTACCTAAGGTGACATGATGACCACATGGAAATCCTAAAATAGAAAAGGGACATTATTTATTTTCAAGATTTTATCTATTTATTTTTAGAGGGAGGGGAAGGGAAGCAAAAGAGAAGGAGAGAATTGAACCTGCAACCTTCCAGTTCACAGTCCAGTGCTCAGGCCACCGAGCCACACCAGCCAGGAAACAGAAAAGGGACATTATTTCAGGACTAAACTTGAAATAAAGTGTGAACTTCAGTTAATAATAATGTATCAATATTAGTTCATTAATCATAGCAAGTGTACCAGAATAGTAATGTAACCCAGAGGAAACTGGGTGTAACTCTGTATTCTCAATTTGTCTAAAAAGTGAAGTCTATTAAAATATGAAAATATAGCAATAGTCATGAATTTAAGTGGGTGGCTTCTATAATATATACGTAAGAAGTATGTAATTAATTTTTATAATGGTGCCAACTTCGTTATAGATATTGTAAACACTATTTTTTTCCCTAATTTCAGCATTGACAGTGATGGAACAATGACAATAGACTGGGATGAGTGGAAGTACTACTTTTTACTTCATCCTGCAACAAGTATCAATGAAATTGCTGGTTTCTGGAAGCGGTCTACTGTAAGATTACTCTGTATTTTACTCTTACTGATTTGCCATAGATGTCATAGCTGTTATTATGATCAGATATTATAATCCCTGTAATACATCCAGCCTCAGTGGCTAAAGTAATCTCTCCTAACAGTGTTTTACTAATTTAGAAAGGTGTATTGGTGTTATATATACAAACCCAACTACCATGATTTTTTTGTTTGCTAAAACCTAAAACTTAAAATATATACCCATTTGCTGAAAGGGCCCTAACCTGGGTTGAGAATAAATTACTCTGATACAATTCACTGTCCTAGAAAAGTAGAAAAATAGTGTACTTTTCTTTTTTTGTTTTTAAAAGATTTAAAAATTTTATTCTTAGAGAGAAGGAAGGAGAGAGAAAGAAAGGGAGAGAAACATCAGTGTGTGGTTGCCTCTCGCATGCCCCCAGCTGGGAACTTGGCCTGATTGGAAATTGAATTGGTGACCCTTTGGTTCGCAGGCCAGTGCTCAATCCACTGAGCCACACCAACCAGGGCAAATGGACTTCTCTTTATTCACAGATATGATGATATGATGTACCCAATTTGGGCTTCTGTCAAAGGAAATGTGAGGTTAGTTTAAGGCTCAAAATTTTAGAATCAGAATAGATCAAATACGCTACCTCTCTGCTTTTCTTAATATAACTACTTGCCTCAGAGTTGTGAGGAACAAAGGAGATTTTGTAATTAGGAACTTTTTATTTTTTTCTTGCAGGGGGTTAAGTCTGTCATTTCCTCAAGACACCCTCCTATTTGTATCTCCTTGTGATTTCTCGAGTTCTCTTCATAGACAGGGTAGGGGAGGATTGAGAGCATAGGCTTTGGAATCAGACTGCCTAGGCTTCAATCTCGTATCTGCCACACACTAGTTATATGACCCCTCTGTGCCTCAGTTTCCCCAGTTATATACTGGGGACAATAATGGTAAGAGTCCTGAGAATTAAATTAATAAGTTATTTAGAAAAGGAATGAACAGGTAATATACGTATGTTTAATAAATATTACTTATAATAGGTACTTATCTTAATGTTTCACGTGTTCTTGACTATGTACATATTCTTAGGGATCATACAATATTGTTTCATGTCTGTGCTTTTAATTTACACAAACAGTATTGTGCTAAAGGCCACATCTGATTTCTTATAATTGTTCACAGTACAAGGTGATTTTTAAGATTTGTTACACATTCATCTAGTTTATTGCTTCAAATTGCTACATAGTGTGCATTTAACACATCTTCCTTTATCCATTCCCCTAGTAACAGAAATCTAGGTTTTCTCTAACTTCCCATCCACAAAAAATGCTTTTCTCTTGTTTATCTTAAAAAATGTCCCCTGGATTTCTGAGTCAAAGGGACCTGCCTTTGTAAATTTTACGAGGGTATCCAGTCTTAATTGACTGAAATATCATCTAGCCATGTTATTTCCCAAAATGCCTTGCTATACTAGCCCACTCAGCAATGCAGAAAGATTCCTGTTTCTCTACATATTATTGTTCATTGGTATTATCCAGTTTTCTGATATTTGCCATTCTGTTGGGGATAAAGTGGCATCTTGTTTAATGAGCATTTCATTGATTCCTAGTTCATTTTATACATCTCTCCATAGAAATATGTTCACATGTGTTTTTCTAGGCATTGTCTGATTATATCTTTGTTTTTCAGATTTATTGACGTATAATTGATATATGACATTGTGTAAGTGAAGGTGTATATACAACATGATATTTGATACACTTATATATTGTGAAATGATTACCACAGTAGGGTTAGTTAACACCTCCATCACATCACATAATTACTATTTCCATTTTATGGTAGGAACATTTAAGATTTACTCTCTTAGTAACTTTCAAGTACATAATAAATTCTGTATTGTTAACTATAGTCACCAGGCTGTACATGAAATTCCCAGAACTCATTCATCTCACAACTGGACATTTGTCCCCTTTGGCTGACATCTCTGCATTTCCTCCTCTCCCCAGCCCTTGGTAATGATCATTCCATTCTCTACGAATTCTTCTATGAATTTGGCTTCTGTAGATTCCACATATAAGCAATATTATACAATATTTATCTTTTATATCTGACTTATTTTACTTAGCATAATTCCCTTAAGGTCCATCCAGAAAAAAGGAAACGTCAGGAATTCCCTCTTTCTCATGGCTGCATAATAAACCATTGCGCATATATGTATATATCTGTGTGGGAATACCATGTATGGTGTATGTGGGTGTGTGTGTATGTATATGTTACGTGTGTGTATATCTCATATCTTCTTTTCTCTGCATCCTTGACAACACTTGTTATTTCTTGTTTTTATTTTGTTTTTGGGTAGTAGCCATTCTACCAGGTGTGATGTAATAACTCATGTGGCTATTATTTGCATTTCCCTGATGATTAGTGATATGGAACATCTTTTCATATATACGTTGGACATTGTGTGTCTTCTTTGGAAAAATGTTTCTTTAGTTCTTTTGACCATTTTTTCATTGGATTTTTGTTGTTGTTGTAGTATTGAATTATATGAAGTTTTTATATATTTTTGATCTTAATCCTGTATCAGCTATATGATTCATAGATATTTCTTTCATTTCATAGGTTGCCTTTTTATATTGTTAATTATTTATTTTGCTATGCAGAAGCTTTTAGTTTGATGTAGTCCCACTTATTAATTTTGCTTTTGTTAATGATGCATTTGGCATCAAATCCAAAAATATCATCACCAAGACCAATGTCAGGGAGTTTTGTGCTGTGTTTTATTTTAGGAGTTTCTGAGTTTAAGATTTTTTTTTCATCAATGTATGGTTGCTTTTCACCTGCCTCCAGCTATGGACCTGGCTGGAGACCTGGCTTGCAACCTGATTATGTTGCCCTGGCTGGGAATTAAACCAACAATCTTTGGGTTCGTAGGCTGGCACCTTATCCACTGTGCCACCAGCCAGGGCCTAAGTTTAAGATCTTATGTTTAAGTTTTTAATCCACTTTTGAATTAATTCTTGCAAGTGGTGTGAGATAGGGTTCTAGTCTCATTTTGTTACATGTAGTGATCCAGTTTCCCCAGCACAGTTTATTGAAGAGATTATCCTTTTCCATAGAATATTCTTGGCTTTGTTGTCAAACATTAGTTGACTGTATATATGGCGCATTTCTGGGCTTTCAATTCTGTTCCATTAATTTATGTGTCTATTTTAATGCCATTACCGCACTGTTTTGATTGCTATGGCTTTGTAGTATAGTTTGAAAACAGGAGGGTGATGTCTCCAATTTTGTTCTTCTGTCTGAGGATTGCTTTGGCTATTCAGGGTCCTGTGGTTCCATGTGCATGTTAGTATTTCTTTTCTATTTCTGTGAAAAATGTCAGTGGACTTTTAAAAAAAGATTTTGTTTTTATTTTTAGAGAGAGGGGAAGAAAGGGAGAAAGAGAGGGAGTGAAACATCAGTGGTAGTTGCCTCTTTCATGCCCCCAACTGGGTAACTGGTCTGCAACCCAGGCATGTGCCCTGACTGGAAATTGAACCTTTGACCCTTTGGTTTGCAGGCTGGTCTCAGTCCACTGAGTCACACCAGCCAGGGTGAAATTTTGATGGGGATTGCATTGAATCTATAGATGGCTTTGGGTAGTATGGACATTTTAATAATATTAATTCTTCCAACCCTTGAGCACAGCATACATTTCTATTTATTTGTATCTTCTTCAATTTCTTTCATCAGTGGGAATTGATTTCACATTAAACTTATATCTGAATCCACTAGTAAACATCATTTGCTCTAGTACAAGTGCTAAAAATATAGTCTATCTCCATTAACAGGAGATAAGATATGAAAAAAAATCTTGTGGTTTTTGGTCTTTGTAATAAATTGTCCTCTTAATTTATCAAATGTTTACACTTTTCTCCATTGTCTAAATCTGTTTTTTCATTTTATCAGATAATTGACATAGGGGAGAGCATAGCTATTCCAGATGAATTTACTGAGCAAGAAAAGAGTTCTGGAGATTGGTGGCGGCGTTTGGTGGCCGGAGGAGTAGCTGGTGCAGTGTCACGGACATGCACGGCCCCTTTCGACCGCTTGAAAGTCATGATGCAGGTAGCTGACACACACATCACTGGCCCCTATGTTTCAGAGTAACTTGAAAAGTTCTTGAGAATTTTCTAAATAAATGCTTTGGCATTATTCATACTAGTCATTAAAGTTGTACACTTTTCTGAAAATGTAAATTATATTACAGGGTTTTCAATATTTAATTATTTCTTAATTTTCTTAAAGATGCTTGTATATTATTTAAATTAATTTTTATTTGAAATAACAGAATTGCTTTATTAAAAGTTTTTTCAGAAATGTAACTAAGTCTCTTAATAAAGTTGTAAGACCCATTAATCTAATTTGTTAGTTATGTCTAATCTCTGACACCTGCATAAGAGTATATGGCTCTGTTCAACTACTTAAGTACTAAGAATATTTCTAGAAATTGGAAAATAAGTTATTTAAAATGTACTATTGACAAGTATCTTTTTAGAGGTAGTATTGTCTGATTACCTTTTATTTTACTGAGTAATGGGTTGTTAACAGTAGTTATAAAATAGTGCATGGCTTAATCTGTGAAATAATTAAAAACAGTTTGTTGAATCCTTTTTCTGCAAAGATCCAAAAATTGGTAATACATAATCTAGTGAATTTAAAATTGTAATTCAATTTACATACCTTGGTGTTTTATTGTCTTAGATTGTTTTTCTAACATTGTGACATTTGGTAATGGATTATGAATACTATTTTTTATTGATGTTTGATCTTATTTTCTTTTATATTTTAAATTTAAGATTTTATTTTATTTTTAAAGAGAGGAGAAGGGAGGGAGAATGGAGGGAGAAAAACATCAATGTGTGATTGCTTCTTGTGTGTTCCCAATTCGGGACCTGGCCTGCAACCTAGGCACGTGCCCTGACAGTGAATTGAACAAGCAACCCTTTGATTCTCAGGCTGGTGCTCAACCCACTGAGCCACACCAGCCAGGGCTGATCTTATTTTCTAAGATCTTAAAAAAAAATCCTACTTTAAAAATAAATTTATTTATTATTTTTAGATAGAAGGGCAGGGAAGGAGGAAGAAAGGAAGAGAAACATCAATGTATGGTTGCCTTTCACCTGCCTCCAGCTACAGACCTGGCTGGAGACCTGGCTTATAACCTGGTTATGTGCCCTGGCTGGGAATCGAACCAGTGACCTTTGGGTTTGCAGGTCAGCACCAATCCACTGAGCCACCAGCCAGGACTTAAAATATTACTTTTGACTGACTCAGATTTAGAGGTAGGAGCTGTCAAACGGGACAGCTTCCATCTCTTGGCAGTCTGTTCCTGGTAATTTTCTTTTGTTCTGCAACCTCTTTACTCTGAGCCTCTTTGTTGGCTTTATTATGATGTTGCTTTCTCCAAGCAACAGGCAATGTTTGTGTTGTGGGACATTTGGAGCAACAAGGAACTGAATTTTGGGGACTTTGGTCCTGGGTTTCAAGACTTCTTTGTTCAAGAGCTTCCTGACAACATGCTGATGGCCGTTGTCATCGTCGGAGAGATGGGAAGCTTTGCAGATTATGCTGGCTCTTTTGCACCAACCGTGTCAGTTAGTCTAGGAGTATCTTTCTTCTCTTTTTTCCTTAGGTTCATAGTTCAGGGTCAAGAAAAATGAGATTAATTAGTGGATTTGAGCAGATGGTAAAAGAAGGAGGAATTCGTTCTCTTTGGCGAGGAAATGGTACAAATGTTTTAAAAATTGCACCTGAGACGGCTATCAAGATTGGAGCCTACGAACAGGTAAAATACTATTAATGTCTGTGGAATTTATAACAAAGACCAAATTTTAATTCATTGTTTAAAAAGTTTAGGCTGTCATGAAAAAGAAAAACTGGAGTGTGCACAAGGAATAGATGTCAGTTTAAATGTAAGTGACTTTTTTTATTCCCCTGTGATTATTTTTTGTTTTCATATTACTTTATAAGGGATTTTATTTAAAATGTGTTCATCTTATTTGGGATTTTAGTTTTTCTTGAATAATTTGCTTTGAAATGAGCTATACTTATTTTCAAATAGTACAAGTTATTACATCATATCAGAGCCCAAAAGCATTCTGTGCTCCTCTGTGCTGGGCTGGCTCTGACAGCTTTGGAGAAGGCCCCAGGCGGACAAGCAGAGACCCCAGAGGGCTCTGCCGGTGAGTCTGTCCAGCGTTGCCCAGAGGGGATGCTGGAAGGTCCTGCTGTGGCCAGTGTTCTTTCTGCTGAGGTCTGGGAGCTGCTTTAAAGATCAGAGACACAGGGTTTTGTAGGCTCTGCTTATGGATTTTCCAGCAATATATGGTTTTCTCAAAAACTTTATACTTCTGTTTGGTTCCGGTGAATGACATATGCAGTAACCACATCCAAAAATCTCTCTTCTGATGTTTTATTTTCTAGTTCCTGCGATCAGTCATTTCCCTTCTCTCTCATTAAAAAAAAAAATTAAAAAAAAATAAAAATTTATTATTTTTAGAGAAAGGGGTAGGGAGAGAGGCAGAGAGGGAGAGAGACATCAATGTCTGGTTGCCTTTCACCTGCCTCCAGCTGGGGACCTGGCTGGAGACCTGGCTTGCAACCTGGTTATGTGCCCTGGCTGGGAATCAAACCAGCTACCTTTGGGTTCACAGGCCAGCACCTTATCCACTGTGCCACCAGCCAGGGCCCCTCTCTCATTTTTATAGGAGGCTATACTGATGTCAACCGAAATAATAAACTGAAGTCAGGTGACAACGCCCTTAAACCGAATGTTGTAGATAAACAACCCTTTAGGACGATCTTCTTTCCTTTTGTGAGCAGAAAAGCAGGTGGCTTGTCCAGCATAGAAGGCCACATCTCTTGGCTGGCAAGCCCTATTCCATCCTGCCTGCTTGCGAGCTGGCTTTGGAGGAGGCCCTGAGGCAGAAAAGCAGAGAAATACCTTACTCCTGTCTCATAGACCTTGCTAAAAGCAGTGAGTGGGCAACACTGACCTCATTCTGAAATTTTAATGTCAGTTTTCCTAGAACTTCAGTCTCAGAAAGCACTTGGTCTACCTTCCAGGTGATCCCAGGAGGCAGTTTCATGGAGTATTTTCAGCCAGCATGAGGCAGGTGGTCCCCTTCTTAGACTGCACCGTGTCCCGCTAACCACAAAGCCAGGGCCACCCCACACCTAGTAACCCATTTCTGTACTTGTTAGGATCCATTCTAAGCGATTGTAGCAAAAAGATACCAAAATACAGGAGTTTAAATACTACAGAGGCAAGTGGTCCAGGGCTAAGAGTATCTTCAAAACAGGGCTTCCAAGGTCACACCCACCTGCCATTTCCCAGGTGGAGACAACAGGAGCCCCAGTGTCTTTAAGATGATGTCTCAGAATTTGCATACCCAGCTTCCTTCCCCTTACATCTCATTGGCCAAAATGAGTCACTTAGCCACCCAACCTAGTGGCAGGGGAGAAGACAAGTGCAGTGTGTAGCTGGGTCAGCTCTGTCACTAAAAAGGAGATGATCATGGGCATGGGGAGCAGACAGCTGTGTCTGCCACATTGGCTGGTCCTGTCACACTTCTGACAGGAGCTGCTGGGGTAGAACCAGAGAGGGACTTCTTAGGGAGGGGCTGAACTGCATGCAGGAGAGACCACTGGAAAAAACAGACAGGAAGGTATCTTGCCTAGGAGCAGACAAGATAATCTGCCTGCCAAGGCTGTCTTGGATTCTAAATGAATTTCCAATTTCAGTGTCAGGAAACCTGACTTACTTGAGTTCCGGAGAAGCCTGACGGCTAGACTGAAACTTCTGTTTTCCTGATTTCCACACGTGCTATTGCAGTAACCTCCCCCTTTTCTTGATCTAACCTGGTTACTCAGGGGAAGGTGGGAGACTGAAGAGAGATAAAGGATACAATCTCTACCCCCTTGGTGTCATTTGTATGCCTTTTATGAAATGGTACTACATTCACGAATATGCTTAAGTGATTTAATGTTGCTTATTCTGCAGAAGAAAAGGAAAAGGTTCTTATTATCTTAGACAATTGCATAAAAATTAAAATCAAGTATTCTATTAGATATTAATATCAGGTGTCTAGAACACTTGAAAAAATAGTTTTATAGTATTAATATTATAAACTTAGAAACAATATATTTTCCATTTCAGTAATATTATACATTCAAATACTTTTATTTATACAGTATAAGAAGTGGCTTAGTTTTGATGATGCTAAAATAGGAATTATTGAGAGATTTATATCCGGTTCGTTGGCTGGTGTAACTGCTCAGACCTGTATTTACCCCATGGAGGTACGTATTATTATACAGTTTTAACTGAAGTAATGTTTTTAATTCAAATTATTACTTTTAAGAAAGTGATGAATCCCAGATCAAGAATTTGTACCAACAACAATTTTGTAGCTATAGGATTTAAATTCAAATCAAGTACCAATTGGCCTGGTCCATTTCTTGTTGTTTAGAATAAAGGTATTGCTGTAGATGTACTGAGAAGACAATAGTTTCACTGTCTGTTGTTTGATTGATTTAGTCATTAACTAAGTGTCAGGCACCCTTCCAGATCTAGAAAGGAGTCAGACAGGCATTTGGTCATGAGCTTCTTATAGTCCAGAAAGGAGTTAAACATGCACATCAATGGTGACTGCTCAAAAAAAGAAAGAGTAAATTCCAGAGGGGAAATCAATATGAAGCATTGACGGAAATGTAGAGGGGAGAATGATTTTCAGTCAGGGATTTCGTGAACAACAAGGACAGAATGTGTGAGGTTGGCATGGCGTCTGGACACTGAGAGCTGCTGGGTAGGAGGAGAGCGCTGGGCGGTGGAGCGGACAGTGTCCAGAATGGGCTTTTCCGAAGTGCAGGACCCTGCAGGGCAGATCCTAGAGCAAAGGGCCGTCCTCAGAGCGCTCAGGGACAGCTCCGTGCAGACACACAGGCTGCCCAACCAAGACAAGTTGATCCTTAAAAAACACCTTGGCTGCTTTTGAGAGTTATTTCTCCAGTAATATTATGTTGAGCTCCCTTAAATTAAATGAATGGCAGTTAGGAGGACAAAGGGTGAGGTTCTAGCAGAAGATTACATTTTGACTACAGATAGCCTAGGAGCTACCATGGCCCTCACAGCCCATTACGTTACTGCTTCATGAGCAATAGATGAGTCCAGGTCATAAAAAATGACAGTTCATAGGCCTCACTCTTACAGTAGTTCCCACAGTATGTATTTCAGTATATAGAGGATTTGTTTTCATATAGGTTCTTCACTTTAACATGGACGTATACTTTTTTTAAACTTGGATTTTGGCTATAGTTGCTTTATTTTGAAGCAATAATGTTGTTTTAAATGAATTTGTTTCAGAATATGTTGCCTTACAGCCCATTAAAGGAATTTGAGTGGATGTATCAATCAAAGCCACAATGATGAGTTATATTTTCCTATTTAATTAAAAAGAAATGCCCTATACTGTACCAGTTCATTACTAAGCCATTTAATAAGAAATCAAAATTATGTTTAAGATTGCTTTCTTTTTGCCCTGGCTGGTGGCACAAAGGATAAGTCGCCGGCCTGCGAACCCAAGGGTCGATGATTCAATTCCCAACCGGGGCAACATAACCAGGTTGCAAGCCAGGTCTCCAGCCAGATCCATAGCTGGAGGCAGGTGAAAGGCAACCATACATTGATGTGTCTCTCCCTCTCTGCCTCTCTCCCTTCCCCTCTCTCTAGAAATAAAAAATAAATAAAAATTAAAAATCTAAAATAAAAAACTTTCTTTTTGATTTCTATGATAATTGGTCAACAGTGTGATATAACACAAATTTTCCAGATTGCTAGCTGATCAGTATATTTTTATTATATCCTTTCACATTTAGGTTATAAAGACCAGACTGGCTCTAGGTAAAACTGGAGAGTATTCAGGGATTATTGATTGTGTCAAGAAGCTCCTGAAACAAGGAGGTGTTAGAACTTTTTTCAAAGGTTACATCGCTAACTTTCTGGGCATCATACCATATGCAGGCATAGATCTTACTGTTTATGAGGTGAGTTTATTCTCAGAGTTTGACAGTACATGTTCGATTTGAAAATTTACTGCAGTAATCATTTTTATTCTAAAAAACTGGTTATAAAGACTTTTTATGAAATATCTTCTGACCAAGAAGTGAATTGAGTGGTTTTATTTGGCTTTTCATTTCCGTGTTAGTTGTCTGGTATCCTAATAATAATTTTTGTGCTTGGTGTGTGTGTGTGTGACTTTTTGGTAATAATAATAATTACTGATCAAAATGCTGATAAAGTAGCTATTCTCAGCTCTGGATCTATCAGAATTACCTGTATGTGGATTGATCAAAAATAAGATTCTGCCCTGGCTGGTGGCACAGTGGATAAGGTGCCAGCCTGCAAAACCAAAGATCACTGGTTTGATTCCCAGCCAGGGCACATAACCAGGTTGCAAGCCAAGTCCCCAGCCAGGTCTATAGCTGGAGGCAGGTGAAAGGCAACCATACATTGATGTCTATTTCCCTCTCTGCCTCTCTCCATTCCCCTCTCTCTCAAAAAAAAAAAAAAAATAATAAGATTCTTAGGCTACATCCCAAGATACTCTGAGTTACTTATTCTGGGGAGAGGCCTGGGATTCAGGTTGGATAACTCCCTAGAAGAACCTGATGTACAGTTAAGGTGGAGAAAACATATTATTGTGCAGTCATGAGAATGAGAATGGAGGAGAGCTGTAGTTGGGGCTTCGGGGGAGAGGTGGGATGGAGACAGATATCCTCACAGTGTGGTACTGAACAGGCAGGATTTCAGCTTACTCCCCTCTCAGCCAGTCATTTCGCTTTTACGACCACACATCCCTTTCAGGTTGACCGTCTTAACAAAGTGCCATTTGGTCCTAAGAATCAGGTAAGAGTATGTGACACACTAGCATAACTCCCATTCAGTCTCAGTACAGGGCACAGCTCTCCAGGCACAGGCTCAGTGGTCCTTTGGCAAGTGGTACCAGTGTCACGAGAAAGCCAATTTCATTTAGCACTTAAAAGAAAATGCTTACTTTTTTTGGTAGAAGTTTCAAGTATTGAATATTGTAACATGCTTCTTTTCCTTTTTGTTTTCTTGCTTCTGTGATCTTATTAAAATAATTTAATTGCTCCTGTTTAATGTTAGCCTCCCTTTATTCTTTTATTTCTTCAATATCATTTGCATTCATGCCAGAGTGATATTACACATTTCCCTCTCTATTGTTGCAGGACTGTAATAAATGCACACTGAGTAAAAAGGTTTTTGAACTTTGATTTTTCAAAAGCATCAAATTATACATTTCAAAGTAAATTGGTCCAATATGTAACTTAATAAAGGAGCTTAGTGGTATTTTAACACTAAAAGCACTTAGTGATATTTTAAACCCACTATTGCTAAATAAATCCTAGCTACTTTCAAGGAAAAGCAACTTTGGAAAGGTAACTCTTTCTTATAAGTTGAGTTTGTTAACCTAGAGCTCATCAGTAGTCTTTCCTGCACTATTCTGTAACCCCCGGAGGCACTCCAGAATGCTTGGGTCTTTGAATATCATTACAAATCTAACAGTCAAGCAAAACCAAACCAAACCCAAAATTAACAGAACTTGCACAGATACAAATAGGAGAATGCAAACTGAGGTGGTATGAATATGCTCATTTGAAATATTGACATCCACTCTCCCTGGTAGTGCAACAGGGGCAGCCTTCTCTGTATGAGAAGTAGGAATGACCTTTTGTAAGGATTTTGGAAACAACAGTTATTAAAATCAAGCAAGCAAGCTTGACTCCCATGTGTCAGCTCTGCGACCCGGTAACTTAGTCTCTGAATGAGTTTCCTTACTTATAAAATTTATATAAGGTGGAGACAATGGCATTGACTGGTCAGGTTTCTGTGGGCATTAACTGAGGTGACATGCATGAAAATGCTCAATATAATTCTTGAATCATGAAGCTACTCAGTAGTGTTTACTGAAGCCATGTGAGCAATGAATTCATTCTACTTAGACTGGCTTAGGAGTGAAAGGATACTGCTTTCTTCTCTTCCAGCTGCTGAAGAATTACTGGCTAGAACATTATGCAGGAAACTCTGTTGACCCTGGGATACCAGTTTTGCTGGGATGTAGCACATTGTCTCACACTAGTGGCCAGATTGCCAGCTTCCCTCTGAACCTCGTCAGGACACGTATGCAGGCTCAAGGCGAGTGCTCGTGTCTTATTTTTTTTTTTTTTATTTTAAGATTATATTTATTATTTTTAGAGAGATGGGTAGGGAGAGAGGCAGAGAGGAAGAGAGACATCAATGTATGGTTATTTTTCACCCACCTCCAACCACGGATCTGGCTGGAGACTTGGCTTGTAAACTGGTTATGTGCCCTGGCTGGGGAATCGAACCAGAGACCTTTGGGTTCACAGGCTGGTGCCTTAACTACTGTGCCACCAGCCAGGGCTGTTTTGTTTTTTAATGAAATAATAATAAGTTTACAAATTTAATAAACAATAAAATCATTATCTGTTTTAAATGAGCAGAAAGTAATGATTTCAAAATCAGCAAACTGTAGAATTGCTGAATTAAAAGCTAACTGACTTTTAAAGCATGGTCTGGAATTTATTGTTTTTTATTGGAGAACCCGTGGGGCTCTTCTGCCATGTTCTCTGTGGACGTCGCCCCTTTCCTTCTGTTACTGGTGTTTTCCCCCTGAGTTTGCAGTTAGAAAGGCCCAAGCAGAGCAGTAGGAAAGGTGTGCCTTCCTCAGGTTGGTTCCCCAGGGACGCCATATGAGCCTGCAGTGCCGTGGTCATGTTCTGCCTCATGAATGAGCACGTGTGTGGAATTGATTGTTCTGGCTTCCTGTCCACGGCACAAGGAGCGATGCAGCAGGAGGGCGGGCGTCTGCTCTGATCCTCTCACGTGAAATGCCAGGAATTTAGATTTTTAAGAAAATACTCTTCTCACTTTTCAAGAAGAAGAAAGACCATTGCATAGTCTTATTATTATCTTCCTGAGTAAACTCTTTAAGGGGTCATGTAGCAGTAAGCAGTATTCGTTTACATTCTTTACTCCTTCCTTTTGGGAAGATTTTGGGGTTTAATTTATATTGCAGTCCGGGTGGGGAGTCCTGTCCATTCCCCTGTCAAAGTAAACGTTACACTCAGTTCCCAGTGCTCCGTTGAGGTCTCTTATTAAAGACTTTCAAGTGCTGTTCAACCGAACTTGCTGCAGCAATGGGAAGATTTTATATCTGTGCCATTCAGTGCGGTATGTCGGCACCTGAAGTGTTGCTTGTGGCACCTGAGTTTTTAGTTTTACTTAATTTTAATTAATTTGGATTTAAATAGCCACCCATGTCTAGTGACTGTGGTATTGGCCCACACAGGACTGCCCTATAAGTAGGGAGACAGGAGGTAATTTCAGCCCCTGTAAATTCTCATATCCTAATATGTAAAGATAAAGTATTGAATTACACCGATTTTTTTGATTTGTAGTACTGGAGGAAAAAGGAACAACTTCTATGATTCATCTCATTCAAGAGATATATAATAAAGAAGGAAAAAGGGGCTTTTACAGGGGTCTCACCCCAAACATCTTAAAAGTGCTTCCTGCAGTAATCATCTGCTGTGTGACTTTTGAAGAAGTGAAAAGACATTTTGGATTAACTTAGAGGTGAAATGTGAAATTGTTGTCATTACTGTAATCATTTAATTGTAAGATTATACCTGGGTTGTAAAGAGAAATTGATCTTTTCCTACAAGGAAAAAAACGTCAAATAATTGTTAAAACATTTTCTCTTATTTTATCTACTATAAAATCTATAAAATAATCATTTTGGTTAAGTTCGTTAATAATTTAAAATCCTTAATACCCATGAAATTCTATTTACATTTCTCACTACTCTTCCTTGAACCCTAACTTAAAACTTCTTTCTGTTGGGTTTAAATTCAGTGGTAGCAGTTTGTGTTAAACTTTTTTGTATTTGAACAACTTTTCTTTTTTAAAGCTAAGCTTGAAACTGTTTTATACACTAAAAGAAAAATCAGTGCATTTAAAATTGATGTTATAGCAAATGATCAGCATCTTTTCTCTTCTTTAAGCAAAATGGAAAGTTGATTTCATAGTCCCTTCTATCATATTGTGGATAGAATAATGAAACATGATAAAATATTTTTTACTTCTCTGGGTACTTCTTTGTAAACATAAACAATGTTGGTTCATTTTTATTCTTGATATTTTCAGCTATCATAAGGGAGTCAAGCACTGAGGGAAAGTTAGCATTGAACAAATTTTCTTTTATCTTCTAGTAGAAACGTTTAAGAGAAAAAATTTTAAAAATTAAATCCATTATTTAATACTTTTTGAAGCAATTCTTATTCAACTTAGGAGTTCATTGAGTTATCTCTCTGAAATCTTAAATAGCTGTTTTCACATTTATGAAAAATAAATGAATACTAGTCCCTGTTGGAACTATTTAATTATTATTTGCCCAATTAAATAAGAGTGTAGCCAGAGGGTGGTAATGGGCTCCTTGGCCGCAATATTCCTCAAATGAAGAACCGCTTAGCTAACCTAATGCCAGGCTTTGAGCCTTAGCTTTGCTGATCCAAAGTTTTTCTTTTATTAATTTCCCCAATATAATCACTTTCTTGGTGATAGATTCACTAAAAGTTACTCACAAGATTAAGATACATATCAATACAAAACTGTCAAATTAGTGTGTTACATGGGGCCAAACCCACCAGGAGATGGGGAAGGGAAGGTTTTATAGAACAGGGAGGGGAAAGGAAAGTACTGATCCTGAAGTCACAACTACCAGTGATCAGGCTTATCCACAGTCCCTGGGTCATTGAGGGCAAGATGGTATGCAAATTAGATACCAAATAGGCAAATTAGCTACCAGGTATGCAAATTAGCTGCCTGGCCCTTGTTTCAATTTCAAGGGCCCATCTGCAAAGCCCAGTCTGCAAAGCTTGCAAGCCTAGGGTGTTTCAGTGGCAACTGTCTGAGTTCAAAGACGAACCCTGGCCAGCCGTGGGGGCCTTTTCCACTGCACAGGCGATTGACCTTACAGAGTGAAGTATCATACTTTCCATGAGCCTGAATCTTTTCATCCCTTCTCTGGGGCACACCGTCCCCTGGCATCCAAGTACCTGGGAAACCAGGTAAATAATGAGAAGGTTGATCTGGAATTCGAACAAAGAGAAAGTATTTTTGAGGAGTGTTTTACTTGGACCCATCCAGTTAAGGTGGGAGGAGTTGGAGACCTGACCACAGGGAGAGGACTTGAGACCTGGGGTCAGAGGAGAGAATTATGAAACTTGGGCTACACTTGGCCACAGCCCCCAAGGGAGGAAGGCAAGTCTCATGTGAAGGCCAGGAGTGAGTAGTAAGCAACGTGAGAAAGCGGTGGCTGTGCAGGTTGACCTTTCAACAGCACTCCAAATGGGTGAATGTGTTGAGCAGTAATGTGGAAATGGCTTCCAGTCACTAAAGCTGAAAGAATTTTTTTAAAAAAGATTTGATTCATTATTTTTAGAGAGAAGGGCAGGGAGGAAGACAGGGAGAGAAACATCAACGTGTGGTTGCGTTTCACCTGCCTCTAAAGCTGAAAGAATTTGAGCAACAAGATTAATGAAATAAATATCCAGGAGTCTATACTGTTATAAATAAATGATTGAATAAATAAATAAATGGGAAAGAATAGATAAGTCTTCTGTGTGGAAAACGTTTTATTTTTAAGGTATATTTTATTAATTATGGTATTATAGTTGTCGCAAGTACTTTTCCCTTTGCTCCCCTCCACCCAGTATTCCCCTTCCCTCCTGCAATCCCACCCGCCTTAGTTCATGTCCATGGGTTGTGCATGGAAGTTCCTTGGCTTGTCTGTTTCCTGTACTGTTCTTACCATCCTTCTGTCCTTTTTTGTACCAATTATGCTTCTTAATCCCGTCATTTTTCCTCATTTTTTCCCCCTTCCAGCCGATAACCCTTCAAATGACCCCCATACCTATGGTTCTGTTCCTGTTCTGGTTGTTTGCTTTGGTTTTTTTGTTTGCTTGTTTTTAATTTTTAAGTTCTGTTGTTGATAGTTGTGAGTTTGTTGTCATTTTAATAGTTCATAGGTTTGATCCTTTTTTAAAAAAAGATAAGTCCCTTTAAAATGTAATATAATGAGGGCTTGGTGGTGATGAATTCCTTTAGCTTTACCTTGTCTGGGAAGCACTTAATCTACCCTTCCATTCTGAATGATAGCTTTGCCGGATAGAGCAATCTTGGTTGTCAGTCCTTGCTTTTCATCACTCTGAGTTCTTCTTACCAGGCCCTTCTTGACTGCAAAGTTTCTTTTGAGAAATCACCTAATAGTCTTATTGGAACTCCTTTGTAGGTAACTCCTCTTTTCTCTTGCTGCTTTTAAGATTCTTTATCTTTAACCTTTGGCATTTTAATTATGATGTGTCTTAGTGTGGTCCTCTTTGGATCTAGTTTTTTGGGACTCTCTGCTTCCGGACTTGTATGTCTATTTCCTTCACCAAATTAGGGAAGCTTTCTTTCATTATTTTTTCATACAACTTTTCAATTCTTGCTCTTCCTCTTCTCCTTCTGGCACATTTACGATTCAGATATTGGCATGTTTAAAGTCATCCTTGTGGTTTCTAAGCCTCTCCTCATTTTTTTCCATTCTTATTTCCTCCTTTTGTGCTGGTTGACTATTTCTTTCTTATGCTCCAAACCATTGATTTGAACCCTGCCTTCTTTCCCTTCACCATTGGTTTCATGTGGATTTTCTTTGTTTCACTTAGCCTGGCCTTCATTTCTTCCCTTCTGCATTTGCCATAGACAAGCATGTCTGTCACATCTGTGAGCACCTTTTTCACCAGTGTTTTGAACCCTGCATTTGTGAGGCTGGCTCTCTCCTTGTATGTTAGGTTGCTTAGTCCTTTCACTGGAACCTTGATCTTTTGGGCCATACTTCTCTATCTCCTCAATCTGACCATCTCCTGTGTTTGCTTGTGTCTTAGAGCTGTTACACCTGTTACATAATAAGGGGCAGAGCCTTGGGTATTTGTCAGTGCCTGGGGCAACCTGTTTCACTAGGTTGCGGTGCTGTAGGTGGGGGAGGAGTCTGAGGAAACAATGTTGCTTGCTTGGTACTCTCTCCTTTTCTAGGCACTTCTCCCACTTTCCCTATGGGACTGGCGCCTCTCTAGCTATTGCCTTGGCCGTGGCTCCCAGAGTGGGTGGGTCTGCAGACATTCTAGGACCACGGGGGCCTCTAAACAAATGGATTCTGCCGAGAGTGGCAGTTTCTTCCTCTGCCCCAAACCCCACTGCCTTTCACAGTCAGAAGCAATGAGGCTTTATTTTTCCCCTGGAGCTGGAACTGTGAGCTGCGCAGTCTGGTCTGGGGCCAGGGTCACTCCCCAGGTGTCCCTACCTACTTTTTTTTAGTGTGTAGCTGTGCTTTCCGTTGGCTGGTCACAGTCATTATCTCGCTGCTGCCGCTGCCTCCCACCAAGCTGCATCCTCCCTGCTGCCCTGGCTGTGTCCCTCCTACCTGTGTGGGCAGGTATCTTTGTTGGACTTTCATGCAGCTTAGTTTTCTGTAACTTCTGGTTGTCTCCAGTTTTGAGGTGGTTGTATTCCTTCTTAGGTGTGGAGGGAGATGTAGGTGTCTTCCTACGTCTCCGTCTTGGCCACAAGTCCTGTGCGGAAAAATCTTAAATAATTGATGTGGGTCTTTCTCCCTCAACTCCACACACAATTAAGTGTGGACGGACCCTGTACAGTGACTTCCAAAGACTACAACATGGAAACAGGGAAGAAGAATAACTTTATTGGACAAAGGTGACCAGTGTGGCCTCAGCCAGGGAGTCTAAGTCTCCATCATCTAAGGTGTAGCAATGGTCTGTACTATTGATACCATGTGATGCAAAGGGCACTTGACCTCTGTGCCTTCCTTCCAAAACCCCAACACCCTATAATCATGAAAACACATCAGAGAAATCCTAATTGAGAGACAGTTTATAAAATACTTGGTCAGTACTCCTCAACACTGTCAAGGTGAACAAAAATACTTTCAAAGGAACTGTCCCAGCCCAGGCAAGGGGACATTTAGGAGACATGGTGACTCGATATAATGTGGCATCTTGGCTGGGATCCTGGAAAAGAAGAGGGGCAGTAGGTTAAAAAACTAAGGAAAACTGAAGGATATATGAAAGCTCATTAAGAGTAATAGCAATAGTGGTCCTTTAATTGGGACAAATGTACTGTCCTAATTGAAGATGTTAATAATAATGGGGGAATGGGCATGGGTACTGGGGAATTCTGTTATTATCACAGATTTCCTGTAAGCTAAAATTATTCTAGAGTTAAATTTTAGTTAAAAAATAATGATAGCAATGCTCCCAACCATGATTGTCTCCGAGTTGCTTTCTAGGAGATGGTATTGCTCTCCTTGAGAACCGACTGAGCGAGTCCTGTGCTTGAAGCCCCAAGGTCTTTCCTGTCTCCTGGCTCATGGAGAGAAACTGAAGCCAAGATGGAATGCACTCCTTTTTTTTTTTTAAAGGAGTATCTGAAGACATTGTTTCACTTGCCATGGGGTTTATGAAAAGTATCTTCACTAGATAATTTGTTTTACTGCCCAGTTCATAATTGTAACAATGACATTAATTAGATACTGTTGACAATGGTATTATTAATAATAAACTTCAGAGAATGGTGGAGAGGAAGTTGGGTTTCTTGTTAACTCCTGCATGGCTGAGGGTTATAAAACTGGGGGGAGATTCTCAAAACTGTTTCTGAAAAGACAATTGACATGGGTATGATTTTCCTATAAGCAATTAGCATAGTTGTTTGTTTAAACTGAACTTAAAGGGAAGTAGGGTTACCACTAGAATACATAGTGGTGCCTGCCTCTGTAGAGTCTTTTTCTTAACAAACATAATTGATCTATAATCGGGAAAAGTCTCATGAGGAAGGAATGAATGCGTAGGGTTTTTTTTGCTGTTTATTTTTCTGATTTGTTAAGTGGAACTGGCTTTTGGATGTTTGACAAATTACATAAAACCTAATACACTGAAACCCAGCTCAATTAAATTTAATAAGGAAACCAGTCACCAGGATGGTACATTTCCTGATGCCAGAGGAAGTGGTTTTTAAAAAATTAATTAATTCTGGAGATAGGAGAAGGGAGGGAGAAAGAGAGGGCGAGAAACATCAATGTGTGGCTGTCTCCTGCAGGCCTCCAACTGAGGACCTGGCCCTGATCCCCTCCTGTCTGCATTCCCCTATTATTTAGCCCCAAGCCATTCCTTATCTTTAGTTCCAGCACCCACTACTGACATATCAGCAACTGTGACCATTTCCCCAATGTGGCTGCTTTTCCTTCGGAAGGAAGACACTTTGAAAATGTGCTCAAGAAATGAACTTTCTGCAAATTGAATTGCCCTCAAACTATTTGAAACTTATTACACAGGAACTAGTACAGCCACATTACTATAAAGAAACAAGTTCATGAGTTTGAAGATATTACAAAGATATAAGTGACCACACTTTAATGTCAAAGATTCAGTTTTTGAGTACATGTAGCAAAAAGCCATGAAAGAATTAGAAGATGTCAAAAATTTCCACTTTCAAAAATGGATGAATACTTTAAAATGAGAAATGTGCATTTGACGTTCCTCTTTGCACAGCAAAACTTAGAAAATGAATGTTAGAGAAGCAATTTTTGTTTCGTAGAGTTTTAGTTTTACAGTTATTTATTTGACCCAAATTTCTTCTATAGCTACAGAACCTGGGGGTATGATTGTTATTTTCTGTCTCCCCTGACTACATTGTATGCTTCACTGAGGACAGAGACCTCTTTACGTTTCTATATCTAAAAATAGTTAAAAGTGTGAGTTCCCCCCAATGCCATTAATTCAAATCCAACACTGTAGGGCTCACTCTAGCTTTCCCCTTTGCATACTGTAACTCATTTCTCTGACAGAAAGTAGCCTAGATCTCATTATCCTCAATGTCTTTGTTTATTTTCTCAATCCCCAGATGTGCAGCCAATCTTCCAACCCATTGGCCTGAGGCCCTGCCGAGCCACTTTCTTTCTTTGACCTACTGGGCAGCTTTCCTCAAGCCTGCCTGATGGCTTTTAACTGGTGATTACTGGAGGAAGAAAGGGAGGGAGGGAGATGGACATTTTACATATGAAAATAAAGTATAGAATATGGATACAGTTCCCATGATTATCGATTCTTCAATAGAGGTGCATTTTTGTTTTAAATCTATCAGCCTTCAGAACAGAATTTACATAAAATTTCCAACCCAAAGATGGTCTTAACACAGTCTTTTACATAATTATTTTCAAAATAATGCCGTATGTGGTTTTGAAGCCCTTGAATTTGACAGAATTGTTTTGAAAGTATTTACATGATTTAGAAACAGTGGCAATTAAGTGCCATATTTATGTGATGGAAAGTTGTGTTCATATTTTTTGGAGGGGTGTTGCGGGTAGGGGATAAGCTAAGACAGAATTCACCTTTTTATCTGGAATTCTGTCTCCTAAATGACTTGGAAGTTATGGGCAGAATAGCCAGTTAGCTTAATATGATACCTTAAGTCAAACTTAAAATTATTGTCTCCCTGAAGACTACTAGGATATTTAAGTTCAAAATTCATTATATGATAAAATTACCTTTCCTCTGTTGGTGGATTGGCTCAACACTGAGCCAATCAGATTCTCCTACATAGCCTGCTCTGAGATCACTGACATTTGAGACAGCAACGCCAGGATTGTTCCTGAACTAGGAACAGGTCTTTGTGGACAGGCTGAGACTTTGGTCTTATTAGCACCACATGACTAAGTGGTCCAGTAGGTAAAAAGGGTAAATTTGCTTATCAAGCAAACTAAAAATCTAGAATGATTATTCAAGCAGGTGCTGAAAGAGGTCTTGGGACATAAAAAGAGATGAAACTGATCATTTGGAGGTTGTTGCAATGGAAAGTGGTAGTTCTTGAGGAGGCTAGAAATTGGGAAAAATAGAATTGGTCTGAATCGAAGACTTCTGTCCTGACCACAGAAATGAATTGGGTTAGGAAAGCGTGAGTTCAGGGCTTCTAACTCTAGGTCTCTGTAGGAACCACTGGTCTTTGGGAATGACCGACACAGAAGTGGGCAGAGATGCCCCCCCTGTCATGCAGCTGTTGAAATGTCTATGTAACATTTTCCTCTCACATGCAGGAAGGTGCATTGTGAATTATACCTCTCTTCTGTATGGCCACAGTATTTTCTTAATCCATTGAGGACAGATCCTTTTGTAAAACACAATCAAGTCAAATTGGTAGAACATTGAACTAAAGAAGGCAACCTTGAGATTTTATTAGAGTCAACAAACATAAAATGATCAAACTGCTGTCCACTTTCTCAAGGCTTCCTCTTAATCTCTCACTGACTGCTGCGAACAGGAAACTGCTTGCAGCAAGCCACACTCTGAGTGGTGCTGCTCTAGTCTAGTGTCCGAAAGGGTCATGTGGGTCCTTGTGTCAGGGTGACTCTCATTTAGAGGGGCTGGTGGGCCTGAGAACCTGTATTCTTCCCAGGCACCCAAGAGATACTTTTACTACTGCTCTGCAACCACACTCTTGGGTAACAAGTCCAAGTTTATGGGCTTTATAAACTGTCTTAATAATCATTTGAGCTAAGAATTCTTCTTCCCGTTTACTCATGCTGAAGCCAGATACTAATGAAAGTCAGGTGTGTTGAGGCATCACTTCTAGAGTAAAATTATTACTTTTTAGAGTGAGGTACAAATGCATACAGCTGTGTAACCACCACCATAATCAATACGTAGAACCGGTCCCTCACCCCCAAAAGCTCCCTTAATGCTCTTATATAGTCATCACCTCCCTACACCCCAGCCCCAGGCAACCACTGTGTCCCTATAGTTTTGTCTTTTTCAGATTGTCCTGTAATGCATTGTTGGATGTACCAGTATCTCCCTCCTTTTGGTGCCAAGTAGAGATTCATTGTATGAATGCAACACAGGTCGTTCATTTCAGAACATTCTGCCTGTTTCTGGCAATTATGAATGAAACTGCTATAAACATTCCTCTATATGTTTTTGCTTGAAAAATGTTCTCAGTCAAAATGTTGACAGGCAATTAGTCTAATTATTACAAAAATAAAGGAAAATAAAGATATTTAAGTCTGGGGTGACTCTTTCAAGCAGTCTGTCTTCAAGTACAGAATATATCCACAGTAGGGGTAAAAGGGGTTTTTCAGGACGGATGGAAAATTTGATGAAGTTTGAAGGTCTTTCCAAAGGAAGAGGATAATTCTTAGCAGGACTGGAAAATTGGAAGTATTATAAGCAAATAAATTGCTTTCAAGACAATTGCACTAACCAGGCAGCTGTCAATTTACAAACTCTAGATTCACATATGTCTTAAATATGTACAGTGGTATGGGGGTGGCTACATTCAGGGTCTGAGTCCTTGGATTTGGTTTGAACAACTGGTCCTTGTTCAGTGATTCCAACAATGTGGGAGAGTTTTAATTTACAAGACACAGTGGTATCTCCTGCAGGGAATAGAAATACGATACTTTTTGTTAAGCAGCCATGGGTGAACAGAGAATGATCACAATTAATGATACCTCATTTGACTGGCACTTTCACATACAATATGAAATCTTGTAATGAGATATTCGCTGTACCGCTGAAGGATACTCGGAGACCGTATGCCCCCTGAGTTCACACAGCTGAAGGATTGGACCCTGGCATTTTCTAAATCCAGTGCCCCTTCCCTTATCCCCTGTTACACATAAAAATTTCTTTATTCCCTGGACCGTGAACCCCAAGCCTTGTACCTGCACCCATTTTTCAAGGGAGGGCCTGAGGTTTTCAGACAGGGGCTGATCTTACACTGAGTTTCTCCATTTTTGTTTTCTGTCCCTCCTACACCCTCCAGTTTTACTGAGATATAATTGATAAATTAAACAGTGTTACTTTGAAAAAAAATTGCTTTCAGATTTAATTCCTCTGCTTCTTAGGGTGGAATTCCCATCCCAGGTGCACACTTTGTGAATGGAAAACAGGCCCGGAGTTGTGAGCGTCTGTGGAATGATAGGAAAAGTCAGATCCGTGTGAGATCAAGATCTGCTGGACAAAGCCGGACCTGGCCCGCTTCCTGGCGGAGAGAATCACCTCTGGGCAGGGCGCCTGGGCTCCAAGCCAGGAGGGAAGCGGGGCTCGAAGTTAAGGAGCCTGAGCTGCAAACCGCCCTCTCTGCCCCTGTTAAGTAGCTGACAATGAGGCCTACGAGTTCTGGGGGGCTTGATCCTCCTACCCGCGCCCCTGACAGCTGGGACCAGCATAGGATTGTCTCTCCAAGTCCCACAGCCTCTCAGAGACCCACCCGCAGCCCGGCCCCTTCCTGCCCGGCCTCAGCCGCGCCTAGCCCGGCCCTTGGGTGGAGGCGGGCTCCGGGCGAGCTCCGCCCGGATCAGCGGCCCCTCCCCGCGCGGTCCTGGGCTTGGGTGGGGTCCCCGCTGCTGCGGCCAGCTCACTCCAAGCCCTGGCAGCCAGGCCCGCAGCCGTAGGACCGGCTCCCCGGTGACTTCCCTCCGCCGCGCCCCGGGACCATGCTGCGCTGGCTGCGGGGCTTCGTGCTGCCCGCGGCGGCCTGCCAGGACGCGGGGCCGCCGCTGCGCTACCAGACCCTGTTCCAGCAGCTGGACCGCAACGGCGACGGCGTGGTGGACATCCGCGAGCTGCAGGAGGGGCTCCGGAACCTGGGCATCCCGCTGGGCCAGGACGCCGAGGAGGTGGGTCTCTGCCGGGCGCGGCCGGGGGCCCAGAGAGCGGCGAGCGCCCCTGCTCGGAGGGCGGATCGGCCAGGAAGGAGGAGGAGCCGGGCATCCAGCGGGTGATGGGGTTCCGTCGCTCGGGATTGGGGCGCTGCCGGGTGTGCCCGCAAACAGGCGCGGCCTGTTCTGAAAGGCTCCGGGTAATTTTCCAGATCAAGTCAGTGCGGTGAACACTCGCCCCCTGGACCACAGTACCTTTGGTCTGAATGCATCCCCGGGCCTTGACCTGCCTTGGGGCGTGCGCTTTTGCAAACGTTTTATCACGGTTTTGTTGGCGTGTTTTAAGCTCTGAGCCTTTGCAAACGTTTAGAAGGTTTATTTTGATTTTGATTTTTTTTTTAGCTCCTTGTCTTTGCAGACGTTTAAACGTCTAATCAGACTTGAACTTGTTAGCTCTCAGGTTTCAGCGGGTCCCAAATGCTTTTACAAGCTCACACGAAGGAGCTCTTGGAAACTGCCTGGTGGCACCAGCTAGGTTTGCGGGCTGCCTCGGATCTAGTTGAAAGCCAGTCTCCTGTTTCCCCCAGGAAAACAGTCTCCTGTTGGGGAGAGGCGACATTCCACTGATTGACATTCTTCAGCTCTAAGTCCATGCATCGACCTGGAGGGTTGGCGGGCCTCAGCCATTTCCAGGTCCCTGAGCCATTTTAACTGTGTCGCTGAAGTTCAGCCCCCTTAGCTGGGTGGAGGTGTTTGGCATCTGTCCAACGCCACAAACCTGAAACCGAGGACATTTGGGCACCCCTGTCTCAATGGGGAAAGCGATTCAATTGCTTGAGGCAACGACTGTGACTGTTCCGTAGTTTTGTATTTTTAAGCTACTCATTCCGATATCAGATCAGTGACTAATCTCTTCAGGTTACTGTTTCTTGAGTCATATTTAGTAAGTTACAAATCTTAGGAATGGGGCATTTTGTCCAAGGTTCTTAATACTCACTTAGGATTGTAAAAAAGTTCTGACTGTACCTGTAGTTAGGTTCCCTAGATCATTCCTGGAATCTGTTGCTTATTGTCTCTGTTTTTTATTTTCTTCTCTTAATTTCTGTTCATCGCCTTCTACTTTGGGGTTTACTCATTTGCTCTTTTTCTAAGTTCTTTTTCTAAGTGCTTGACTCATTCATTTTGAGCTACGGTATCCCTTTAATTGCAATTTTAGCTGGATCCTCTAAATTTGTGCCTTTGTTGTTAGTTGCAAGTAGTTTCTAGTTTTTCCAATGTGATTTAATCTTTGATCCATGAATTATTTAACCATGTGCTTTTTTATGAGCTTCGTTCATTGAGAACATGAGTAAAATAGACAAACCATCCTTATTTTTTCAAAATTTATATAAGAACAAGTATAAAATAAGTTGTATAAAACTGTGTGTATGCAAACTCATTGAACAGGATAGCATATATATATATATGCTTTTATTTCCAGCATTCATAGGAATAATTAACCAAAATTCACCTGTTGAAAGGTACCTAGGAATATTGGATAAAATAAGAGGAATGTCTTTTTTAAAAAAAGATTTTATTTGTTTATTTTTAGAGAGAGGTGACGGGAAGGTGAAAGAGAGGGAGAGAAACATCAATGTATGGTTGCCTCTTGTATGTCCCCAACTGGGGACCTGGCATGTGCCCTGACTGGGAATCAAACGGGCAACCCTTTGGTTCTCAGGCTGGCGCTCAACCCACTGAGCCACACCAGCCAGGGTGATAAATATCATTTTTTAAATAAAAAAGCTTAAACAGACTATATATTTTTTGAACAGTTTTAGGTTTACAGTAGAATTGGAAGGAAGGTACAGAGATTTACCCATATACTTCCTGCCCTTACACATGCATAGCCTCACCCATTGTCAACATCACTCACCAGCATGGTACGTTTTTTTTTTTTTTTTTTTTTTGTTAACCAAGGCTGAGCCTTCATTTATACATCAGAGTCCATACTTTATCTTAGGGTTCACTCTTGGTGCTGTACATTCTAATGGGTTTAGTCACATGGATAATGACTTGTATCCATCATTATAGTGTACTACAGAGCGATTTCACTGCCCTAATGATCCTTGTGCTCTCCTTTTCCTTCCATCCACCATTAATCTTTTTCCTGCTTCCCTAGTTTTGCCAGATAAATGTCTTTTTACATGTATAAATAAGCTTGTAAGAAAAGAAGGACCATCTAGCCAAATGGCCTGGGTTTAAATCTTGGTCCTGCTACTTACTAGTTAATTTTGGGCCATTAAAAAAAACCCTCTCTAGATTCAGTTTTCTCTCCATGACAGGGTTAGCACCTATCTTACAGGATTATTGTGAAGAATAAAATAATTAATGCCTGCTCCCTAATAAGCAATCAATGACCATTTAGCCTTTAAATGATCTGAGACGGTTACAACAGTCACTGCTGAAAAAGGGGTATCCAAATCTCCCTCTAAGATTGTAGATTTGCCAACTTTTCTTTATAATGCTGTCAATGTTCCCCTTTCGTATTTTGAGACTACTGTTGATATATTCAAATTTAGCATCATGGTATCTTCCTGGAGAATTGCTCCCTTCATCGTGCTACTTCCTCGCCTATCCTCAGCAGAGTGACCCTCACGTTTTTCAAATGCCTGAGTCCTTGCGCAGGTCAGGGTGTTCCCCTCAGCCAGGTCCTCTCCTCAGGTCACCACAGGGACATCTTCAGCATTTGGGCTGCTGCCTTGTGCAAGTCATTGTCCTTGTCCCATATGGCATTTGGGGCTCTCAGCCTGCCGGTCATTGAGCGAGTCAGTTCTAAGCCTGCTCCCAAGTCCCGTGCCAACTCCTCTTGTCTTGGACCACTCCTGGTAGTTATGATGTCTGGTCAGGGCAGGAACTGAGATGGGGTTGAGTGTGCAAGAGATTTACTGGAAGAAATGCTAAATATAGCCCCCAATAGAATATTATAAATAGTTTTTTCTTCCTTCTTGAATCTTGGTATCATTTTAGTGGCAGCTCTTTTATTCATACATGGAGGAGAAAAGGCGATAGGTTTTGAAGAGAACCTGTACTCAAGTTCAGGAATGGTTGACTTAACAAGTTAGCCCGGGAAATTCTAGGCGATTTTAAAACTGAGTCGTTTGCCATGTTTTCATTGGCACATACTCTTACTGGGACTTTCCTAGGAGAGATGGGGAATCACAGGGGAGGGATACCAAGAACAAGAAAGATAGCAGCTCAAAGAGCCTGGAGAGTCTCATTCGTGGTGATGAACTTGTCAACTCTCTTCTTAGTTCTATCAAGTCCTCATTATCCTGGCCATGACTTCTGTCTTCCACTTGATCCTACACACTCTTATGTCCTGGCTGGGTGCCTGACTTCTGTGACTGTGACTACTTGCATTCTCACCAGCACACAGAGGGACCATTCCTGGTGGACGGGAAATTCTCTTCTGTGGGAGAATTCGTTTCTGATGGGGCTACAGCATGTCTTGTGAAACAGCATCAGCCATGTGCCTCTGCTCAGCAGCTCTGGGGCAATGCTCCTTGCGAAGCCCACAGCAGTACCTATGACTCACCACGGCACACCCTCCTCCTAAAGGCAGACCCAAGGGCATTTTAAGGACGTGTAATAGTCCCCGTTATGCTGTCAGTACTTGACCTGATAAGTCAATAGAGCAGGAGCCAACAGATAAGGGCTTGATTAAAAAATTTCCTTAAGCATTAAAAAGATAGCAATTTTATTTTTGGGGGCAATTTTAGGTTCACAGCAAAAGTAAAAGGGAGGTATAGAGATTTCCCATATCCCTCCTGCCCATATATATAAACTGACCCACTATCAACTCCTGCCACCAGAGTTGCATGTTCATTATAATTGATGAATCTATACTGACGCATTATTATCACCCAAGATCCATAGATTACCTCAGGGTTCAATCTTGGTGTTGTACATTTTGACAAATGTGTGATGACATGTGTTCACCATTATTGTATCATACAGAGTAGTTTCCCTGCCCTAAGCATCCCCTGTGCCCTGCCTATCCATCCTCCTTCAAACACTAACTTCCAGCAACCACTGATCTTTTCACTGTCTTCTTAGACTGTGTCTTCTTTCACTGACTCTTCCAGAATGTCACATAGCGGGAATCATACAGTTGGTAGCCTTTTCAGATTGGCTTCTTTTACTTAATGCCATGCATTTAAGGGTCTTCCATGTCTTTTTATGGCATGGGAGCTCATTTCTTTTCAGCACTGGATAATATTCCATTATCTGGATGGACCACAGTTTATGTACCCATCCCTTCCTGATGGACATCTTGGTTGCTTCCATGTTTTGGCAGTTATGAGTGAAGCTGCTGTGAACATTTGTGTGCAGGTTTTACGTAGACACAAGTTACATCAACTTCAACTCCTGTGGGTAGGTGCCAAGGACTGGGAATGCTGGATTGTATTGTGTGTATTTAGTTTTGCAAGAAACAGCCAAAATGTCTTCCGTTTTCTTCTTTTTCCTCCAAAATGTCTTCCAACCTGGCCGCTCCATTTTGCATTCCCACCAGCTGTGGTTGCGTGTTCTTGTTGCTTTCCATGAATTTTAATATTCAACTTTTTTAAAGGGTTCTTTATATTTAGGAAAATACATAGAAGTGGGGTTTTTGCTGTGAAACTACACTCTCACCTGCCCTGGAGCAGGATGAGGGACCACGGGTATATATAATAAGGGGGAGCCGGGCCCCCTGGGGTCCAGAGAGTGGGGTTTTAGAAGAGTCCCAGGCATTGCTGGTGAGAATCTCCTGGCTTCTTCCTGGGCCCCTGGCTGACCTGGGGACTGTTCTCCTGGGGTGCATCTGCTAGGATGGAGCTGGGACCCTGGTGGTCAGAGCAGCCTTGCCCTGCAGCTGCTCTGCGGCCTGGGAAGTTGAGGATGGGGGAGGGGCTGCACGTGGGCTGGGGGAGGTGACAGGGTGGGGACTGTCACTGAGGAAAGGCCCAAGTGGGCAGGCTTTCATTAGAGCCCAATTCCCAGTCTTCACTACCACAATCTCCAAATGCCTCAGCCTCCCAGGACTTCTTAGGAAGGTGGGACAAATCACTTGAAAAAACTGTGGGACCTGTCACCAGGTGTTATACCCATAGTCCAGGTCCCACCATTCCTCTCCCTACTTTCTCTGAAAAGAAGTGCTGCCTTTAGAGACAGTCCCCTGCCAAGGTCGTTCTGCATGTCTTGGGGGAAAGGCCACGGGTGGTCCCCACTAGGCTTCTCCTGCAGTGGGGCGGGAACCGGGGCATTTGACTGGCTGCCCTGGGAGCACAGCTGGAACACCAGGGCCACCCGCTCTGGACCAGTTCCCAGCAAGGCCCCCACTCAACTCCCGGCCTCTTGCCGGAGCGGTTGCAATGCGCCTTCCCCTTCTTGCGCGTCATCTCGCTGGTGCACTCTGTCTCTGGGGCCTCCGAGGATGCTGCGATCTTAGGTCTCTACCAGCTGGACTCCTGGTGGGTGTGATGGGCAGAGACCCCCCTCTTCCCTCTCACCTCCACCTCTGGGAGACTCTCAGGGCCACCCGTGCCGCCAGACTTCCCTGATGGATGCCCTCTACAAAGAACTCTAGGTACCTGGACCATAATGAAGACGGGACCCTGGACAGCCTTGAGTTTCAGGAAGGCCTGGATGATATAGGGGTCGTTTCCTTACTGGAGAAAGGGCAGGTGAGCCTCAGTGAGGCTGTGGCCTGAGATGTCGGGGCTGGGAGCCCTGGTGAGGCCTTGGGTGGAGAGGGGTGAAGCCAAATGGACCCATTCCCAAGCTTCACCTGGCTGGCTCCACGTGTAGGCCTCAGATCGATTATCAACATTAATGTATTAAGAGTAACTCAACACGCAGCTCAACTTTTTCTCATGCCCCCCTCCCCACCCCCAGTTTCCTCTCTGACTAAAGAAAAAAAAGCCTTCCAAATTCAAATTGCTCTCAACAGGTAGGCTGCACCCTTGTTTTGGGGGCTTTGTTAAGTGTCCCCACCTGCTGTTAGTAGCCTAGGTGAAATTTTCAGTATGTGTTGGGGAGTTAGGAAATAATTTCCTAATCTAATCTCAATCTAACTTGTAAGAGAAATGAACTTCAGTAATAATTATTTTTCAATGACAGGACAAATGTATTTGCTTTTAACACTGTAAGTAGTAAGTGATGGTATTTAAGTCAGGGCTTTTTAGGTGGCAGATTAGAGATTCCTGCTCACTCTGGTTGAACAAAAAAAGGCCAGGATTCTTGGCAGACACCTTTATAGGATTAAGGAAGCACCACTCTGTTCCTAGTTTGCTGAGGATTTTTAATTGTGAATGATGTTGAAACTATCAAATGTTTTTCTGCATTTATTAAGATGATCATATGACTTTTTAATTCTGTTAGAATGGTAAATTACAAGGTTGTTTTTTAAAAATGTTACTCATAACCTAATCTGACATTAATGGAATACTTTCATCACATATATATTTCACTTCATATACTGTTATGTATTTTATATAGTTATATCATGTATTACTTATATATGGTATTATATATTTTATATATAATGATATCCGTTTTATATATCATTAGGTTTTATTTGATTTCCTAATGTTTTATTTAGGAATTCTTCATCTATCTCACTAAAGACTTTGGTTATAATTTTCTTTTGTGGGACTGCTTTAAATAACAGATGAAATTTCTTTAGTACTTATAGGACTACTTATATTTTTCAGTGACTTTTGATGAATTATCTTTTTGTAGGCATTTGTCTATTTTACCTCAACTTTCATATTTTTCAGTATAAAGTTGTTCATAATATCTTTAATGTCTATAGTGCTTACTGATTTTCATCATTACTTTCTGATGTTTGTTATTTGCCAATTTCAGGAGTAGATCAGTTTTACTTTTTTTTTCTTTCTTCCCAAAATGTCACCTTTTGTTATTGATGATCCTCTCAATGTTACAGTGGTATATTTGTTTTCTTTATGATTACAATTTTACTCTTTAATTCTTCATCAATTTCCCAAAATTTCCCTCTAAGCTTTTGTATCTCATGAGTTTCAGACCATTTTCTGAGTCCAGAGCTTAGAGGTCTGACCGTTATATCACCTGGCTACACTGAGGCATTATTTTCCCAGAAGAGCATGACCATGAAACCAATAGAATTTGTAAGCTTTGAGGTAATGATTGCTTGCAAGTGTCTAGACAGGCAAAAGGTGTGTATTTTGGGGGACTGTGGAAGAGGGCTTACATGTAATATCAAATGCCATAAATTTTGTTTCTTTCTCAAAAGCAATGGTTTTTGCTAATAGAGATAGTCTGATATGACAGCTTTTTATAAGCATATCTTTAGGAAAAGATTATTTACTTTTGGAAATCCAAGGGAAAAATGCTATTTCAGATATTTAAATTCCAAGTATTTTTCTTCCATCTTGGGATTTATGAAATACACGTCTTATAGGAAAAACAGTCAGTCTACCTGAAGTATAGGAACAAATAATTTAGTGTTTTAGCCCATATTAAAATGCTTTTTCTTTTCTTTCTTTTTTTTTTTTTTGTAGAAAATTTTTACTACTGGTGATAGCAACAAAGATGGAAAGCTGGATTTTGAAGAATTTATACAGTACCTTAAAGACCATGAGAAAAAAATGAAATTGGCATTTAAGAGTTTGGACAAAAATAATGATGGTGAGAAAGCACTTGTACTTCCAAGAGTCTAAAACAATGTATGTTTAGTCTTTCTTTTTTTAGGTCATAATTATCACTAGTGTTATACTTTTTTTTTCTTAATGATGTGATTTTTATATAGAATTTATATTTTTAGTAAAGAAAATGTCTTTTTTGTCCAATTAATTTAAAAAACCTGTGAATTAGGGCTGTTGGTGAAATGTTAACTATGGAACAATATACTGATTTGAGTAAAGCTATGGGTTGAAAAGAATTATGTTTCCTTGCTCTTTGGACAAAAGAGATTTGTTTTCTTTCATATTTAGGCATAAATATTGTGTAATCTTTATTTTAAAAACTTGTAGGTTACCTTACATTTGGTAGTCTTTTTGAAAGAATTTAGAGAACTCTCTGATCTTAATAATTAAAAAAATGTAGCAGATATATATTTAAATATGTATCTTGTGACTGGAATTATGATTTCTCTATTTAGATTAGTAGCTTGGAGTTAGAGTCTTATTTGTATAGAATGAAAAGCAAAAGTCACTGTAGGTTGGGTAGCTCAGTTGGTTAGCGTGTCAATCCGATACACCAAGGTTGTGAGTTTAATGTCCTGGTAAGGGCACATACAAGAATCAACCAGTGAATGAATAAGTGAGTGGAACAACAAATCCACATTTTTCTTTTTCGAACTATTTCTCCCCTTCCCTCTCTCTAAACTCAATCAATAAAAATTAGAAAAATAAAAGCCACAGTAAGAGAAAGGGAAGCGTCATGAAACCCTTATCACCAGTGGCAACCCGAAAAACAAAGAATTTATTAAAAAAAAATTAGAATGCAGCCTCCAACCCCTCCCCAAATATAAGCAGTCAGGACCACTTCATTCACAGACTTATTATTTAAAAAATTGAACAAATTGATTGAGAGAGAGAAAAAAAACTACAATTTATGTGAGGATTGGCAAATGTTTTTTCAGCTCTGTGGGCCATATGGACCTACGTACAACTACTCAGCCCTGCTGTCGAAGTACAGACACATCCATAGGCAGTATGTAATGGATGGGCATAGCTGCGTTCCAGTAAGACTTTATTTACTAAAGCAAGCAACAGGCTTTATTTGGCCAGAAGGTTATAGTTTAGTGACCCCTGGAACATACCAAGCACTATATTCAATTAGATTCAAGGCAGGCTCCTGCAACCAAACAAGCAACTAAACCCTTTGCATGGCTGTGAGGACCATTTAGGTCTGTGACTCAGCCTGGAAGAGCTGTGTTTGTGGTGGCAAATCATGTTATTGGACCATTTACTACCTTCCATAAACCTTACACGCCCCTAAGTCTAGCCTTAGTCTAGTCTTCGAGCAAAATTTGGTTCTTCCATCAAGAAGTGTACTTCTTCCTATCCTGGACCTGCTCCAGTTTAGTGGCAGAGGTCAGACTGAATGGATAGTGTTAGGGCAGACAGTAGATAGGAAACAGAACTTCTGCCTGGTAAGTAGAGGTCATCATTCCAGTGCTAAGTTGTGCACATGCTAGTTGTCCATTGCAGAGGAAACAAATAAAGATGACATTTTATGATAGGTTTGTAGTAGGTACAACTCTTTAACTTATCTTGTTTGTGTATTTTAAAACAATTTCTCATGATAGATATATGATTTTGCTTATCAGACTTCCTTGAAGCAAAGCACATACACTCTATCCTCATTATTTGTGGGCTTTGTGTTTGAGAATTGGCCTGCTTGCTAAAATTTGACCCCCAAAGTAACCCCTGAATCAGTACTTGTAGCACTTTCACAGTCATTCATAGACGTGTGCAGAGCAGTGAAACATTTTAGTTGCTTGACATGCGCATTTGTAGCTGAGATAGGACAAGGTGATGCTCTGCTTTCTTGCTTTCATCTTCTAAATCACATTCTTTTAGGTGTCCTTCTTCAGTCTACTTAGTACCATTGTTTTGTGCATTTTTGGGCTTTTGGTTGGCAATTTTGCCATTTAAAATGGCTCCCAAGCATTGTGCTGTCTAGCATTCCTAAATGCAAGAAGACTGTGATATGCCCTATGAAATAAATACATGTGTTATGTAAACTTCATTCAGGCAACAGTTAAAGTACTGTTGAGGGGCCCTGGCTGGTGGCACAGTGGATAAGGCACCAGCCTGCAAACCCAAAGGTCGCTGGTTTGATTCCCAGCCAGGGCACATAACCAGGTTGCAAGCCAGGTCTCCAGGTTCATAGCTGGAGGCAGGTGAAAGGCAACCATACATTGATGTTTCTCTCCCTCTCTGCCTCTCCCTTCTCCTCTCTCTGAAAAATAATGAATAAAATCTTAAAAATAAATAAATGAATAAAGTACTGTTGACTGTGATTTCAATGTCAATTAATCCACAATGTATATATTACATAACGTGTCTTTCAATAGAAACACACATAAAACAAGGGTATGTATTGATTGGTTGATGAAAATGTTGTGACCGGAGATGCATAAGAACCTAACACCTTATTTCCCATAGGAACAGTGGTTTAGGATTCATTAATTCAGGTTAACAGTGACCTTGTAGGACATAACTACTGTGAATAATGAGACTCAACTGCATCTCTTTAAGAGTAAACATCCCAATGTTATTTAGGGAATTTCATTGCTAAGAGATGAATGCCTTTAACTATCCTTATATTGTCCAGATTCTCATGCTGTTCCTTTGCTCTCCAGAAGAGAATTCATTCCAAATCTAGTCATTTCTTTGAAGTCCTTCCTTCTCTTTAAATTGAATCGTTCTTTTCACTACTAGTAACGATTTTGGTCTTTTCTTGGAGAACTTTGTCATCAGTCCTGGTTTGGCATCAGATCTGATCAGATCCTCTCTCTTCCTCTGTCTTATTTCATCTCATCCATCCTGTGCCTATCGGTCTTAGGATCTTCGAGAGCCTGTGAGCTGCTTGATGGAAATGTAGTATTACTCACATTCATTGCTTCCATTTTCTCTTCTCTTCTGATTCTTCTTCCTTTGCATACAAACATGCTCTAATTTCTCTAATAATAATAATTTTCTAGCCTTTCATCATCTTACTATTGCTGCTTTCTTTAATTTTTATTGCCATATTTCTCTTTGGCTTCCTTCAGTCATTTTCCACTCCCTTTTAAATGGATGCAATAAATCTTTAGGCATAATAAACGCCCAGTTGTTTATTAAAATGTAGAATGCATACTTTTAAGATTAATAAATCCTAGTTTAATTGAATTGACTTCAAAGTCCAAGCATCTTCCCTCCCACCCCCCCTTATTATTTTGTATTAACTTCAGGAGTATAGCATAGTGGTCAGACAATCATACACTTCACAAAGTGCACCCCACTGGAAGTTCCAGTACCCACCTGGTTCCAAGTTCAAGTCTTCTGATTTGAATCTCAGTTCTGCTGCTTCTTAATGTTTTTCCTTGGTAAGGCCACCCAACCTCTCAGTCTTCTTCTTTAGATGGAATGTCATTATTTACTTATGAGGCTGTTATTATTTCTGGCTGAAATATGTGGGTACTTGTGTAATGTGTTTGTTAAAGTTTGAGTTGATGTTGTAGTGTGTACTCAAGCAATTCTAATACTCCTGTAAATGTATAATTCTACCTTAATCAGTCCAAGGCTTTCCCTGATCAAGTGAGAATTTTAAATTCATGATTTCTTATTCTTGCAGTTCTGAGTCTGAGCTTATGCTCCCTTCATTTTTTTTTTTTAAAGGAAAAATTGAGGCCTCTGAAATTGTTCAGTCTCTCCAGATCCTAGGTCTAACTATTTCTGAACAACAAGCAGAGTTGATTCTTCAAAGGTAAGCTCTTCAGTTGATTGACAATGTGTTTTGTGACTTTCCGTTTCACATCCTGCGTTTTCAGTGTGGTGAGGACAAGTCCTTGCACCTCTCTGTTCCTCACTGTGCACACTCACTATCTTTCTTCCTCTTTTCTTCCTTTTCATTTTTTCTGCACACATACATCTGAACCGGGAAGTGTGAGCTCAGACAGGACTCTTTCTTTTTTAACTTTAAAATACCTTATTTTATTAAGTACAGTTGGTATAGTACAACTTTATTTTAGTTCCAGGTATACATTATAGGGATTCAACATCTTTTTTTTTTTTTTAAAGATTTTATTTATTATTTCCAGAAAGAGAAGAAGGGAGAGAGGCAGAGAGGGAGTGAAACAGAGAAACATCAATGTATGGTTGCCTTTCACCTGCCTTCAGCCACAGATCTGGCCTGGAGACCTGGCTTGCAACCTGGTTATGTGCCCTGGCTGGGGAATCGAACCAGCGACCTTTGGGTTCGCAGGCCAGCACCTTATCCACTGTGCTACCAGCCAGGGCTGATTCAACATCTTCATACCTCACAATGTGACCAGCTCACTAATTCTACTCCTTATTTCTCATGCAAACACTTCACAATAGTATTGACCCTACGCCCCTTCACCCTTTCACTCATCCTCCATTAGTTCCCTTCTGTAGGTTCCCATCCCTTCAGTATTTGTTTCTATTATGTTTTGTTTATTTAGATTCCTCATATAAGAGAAAGACAGACAGGATTCTCTTGAAAACCCTCAAGGGGCGGAGAAATGTCAGGAAGGTGTTTAATCCATAGAGAAGTGGGGAGTGGTAGTGCTCCATTTCCTATTTGATTCCTAGTGTAACAGCAGACTCATTGTTTTAAGAGGTAAGGAACAGAGCAGATTCATCACATTACGTAGCCTGCATGGAGCTGTATGATAGAGAAATCCTGATGTTCCTCCAGTTGACTGACAAAGAAATACCAAGGCAAGCTTTCAGAAAACAGGGATGCTGATTTGAACATTCTTGCCAGGGGAGTCAGCCTACCGATTGCATAGGTCAGACCTTTATAGACTTAATAGTTTTATCTCACAGGATAGAATGGTAATCTCTGAAGTTGAGGTTCCTTGAAAATTCTTGTTACAGATACACCAGAGGGACTAATTTTTAAATTTAAAATTTTTTTATGACATTGGAAAGCAAGACAGAGTGGGTACATTATATTAACATTTTTGTCAATGGTTTTAGCCTTCAACTTTACATAAAAAGCTCCTTCTCAGTGATTTTATTGTGGAGCATATCTCCTTTGGAGTCTGCACCTGTGCTATTTTCCTCCTTTCTGTCTGTTCGGAATTTGTTTTGTAAGCAGCAGCTCAATAGGAAGCTCAGGTCGCAGAGCTGAGCGCCGTGCTGCTCCTGGCAACGCTGGGAGACGAAGGCTTTCCTGGGGAAAAGAGAAGCTAAAACATAAAGAAGAGATAAACAGCCTTTCCACAGTGGGATGTGAAGCATGTAATGTTCTGCTTCTGAAGTCACATTCTTCCAGGGAAGTGTGGGTTTTTCCTTTTTTGGTTCTTAGGTCAGAAATCATATTTTTTGTATTCCTTTGGATAGCTTCAAGAATAATGCAAATTCCAAGTCCAAGCTCCAGAATAGACCATGGGTAACGCAGGGGAATGGATATTTAAAAGTGGCTAGGTAGACCCTGGCCTTGTAGCTCAGTTGGTTAGAGAATCATCCCAATGTGCCAGGGTTTCATGTTTGATCCTGGTCAAGACATGTACAAGAATCAGCCAATGACTGTGTTATTAAGTGGGGCAACAAGTCAATCTCTCTCTCTCTCTCTTTCTCTCATCAATTAAAAAAATTGTTGATCATCCCCATTAGGTGATCTCAACTAAAAAAAAGTGGCTATATAATTATTTATATAAATATAAATATAAGACATGTATAAAAATTGGTTTCATAGTAGATATAAAGTCTGGCTCAACATATTTCAAAATTTGTTATGACAAAGACAGTCTTCTTTGATCACCCTGCATTAATTTAGAAGTTGATAACAGAAATAAGTTATAAAAAATGCAATGGCTTTTGAAATGGTATATATGTCTCAGTAATTTATGGGTCAAAGAGGAAATTATATGTGGACACGCAGAAGTACTTTGACTTGAAAAACTTGTGAGATATAGTTAAGGGGGCCCTTAGGGGAACTTTTATAGCATTAGAAAAGAATGAAGGCTGAAAATTAATGTGCTAAATTAAGGGGAGAGGCCAGAATAATCTCTAAGAAGGTAAAAAGGAAGAGATAAAGATAACACTGGGACCAGAATAAAAGATACAGCAAAGAGAACAGCAAAACCAAATGTTGATTTTTGGAAAGAAACTTCTGGATAGATTGGTGAAGAAAGAAAAAAGAGAAATGACTTGTAAATAAATAATGTCCAATTGCACATGCATCAAATTTAAAAAAGATAATAAAATATTATAAATATTTTAAACTTATTTTTTAAAAATCTTATTTTATTTTTGTATTACATTTATCCCATTCTACCCCTCCCCCCTCTGCTCTTTTTCCCCCACTCCCCTCTCCAAAGTCAATCCCACTTGTTGTCCATGTCTATGGGCCATCCATGCTAGTTCCTTGGCTAAACTACTCTATAAATTTTATGCCAATGAATTTGAGAACATAGGAAGTAGAAGAATTTCTAGAAAAATAGAATTTGCCAAAACTAAATCAAGAAGAAATAGCCAGGAGTCCCTAAATAAAGATATTGCATCAGTGATTAAAAATTTTCCCATTAAGGAAACTGTAGTCCCAGATGGTTCCTACAAACTATCAAAGAACAGATCTACAAGTAATTTGTAGAGTACAAAGGTACACTGCGTAAATCCCTTCTGTGAGCCCATTATAACCATAACACCAAAGTCAGACAATTAGTGAAAGAAGGACATTCCAGGCTAATATAATTGATGACAAAAATGTAAATATTTTAGAGAAAATATTAGCACACCTAATTATCTACATATAAAAACCAGAATACATCATAATTCATACTTTTGATAAGAGTAACTTTAAAAATTTCATTAGAAGATATTAAAGGAGACTCAGAATAGTAAAGTTGTACCCTTTTTCCAAATTGATAGCAAGTTCAGTGTCATTAAAAAAAAGAAAACCTACATGGCTTTTTATTTTTTTTTTGAGGAACAAGTTGACAAATAGAACTTAATATCCCAGAAACAGACCCATTCATATTGGGCTTTGTCACAAGAGAAATAGGTTTGCGAGTCATTTGGGGAAAGGAGAGAGTATCCCATAAATGGGGCTGGTACCCTTGGTTATCCACGCAGACAAAAACGAGCCTCACACTGTACACAGCAGTCAACCGAAATGTGCAAGTCAAACCAGATTACTTTTAGGGGAAGAAAAGACAATGTCTTTACATCACTGTAGGCAAGATTTTGTTTTAAATAAAAGACATAGCCCTGGCCCATGTTCACTCAGTTGGTGGGTTTGATTCCAGTCAGGGCACATACCTAGGTTGTGGGTTCCGTCTCCGTGCTGTAAGAGGCAACCAAATCAATGTTTCCCTTTCTTTCTCTCTTTCTCTGTCTTTCTCTCCCCTTTCTCCTCTCTTGAAAAGCAATAGCACATTAAAAAAAATAGAAAAGACACAAAAGGCAGTATTCACAAATGAAAAGATTGATAAATTCCATTATATTAAAATTAAGAGCATCTATTATGAATGAGTTCTTTTGTTTCTTGACATTTGTAAATATTTATGTCTGGCAAATAGGAACACTGTTGACTTGAAGCATGTTGATCTCATATCTAGCTAACTTCATGCATTAAAAAATGATTTTTTAAAAAAATTTATTGTTGTTGTATTACATCCATCCCTTTTTTGCTTCCCTCTGTCCCACTCCCCACCCACCCATTCCCCTCAAAAATGATTTTAATGGTTAAAAAAATAAAATAAATTTAAGAACATCTATTCATGGACATTAAACAAAGTGAAAAGACAAAGAGAAGGTATTTGCTAATTTATAACTTGAAGGATTAGAATCAAGTGTATAATGACCTATACATATGTAAGATACACACAACCCATTAGAAAAATGGACAAAAGACAGGAATGGGCATTTCACACAGGGAAGAAAAGAGTAGCATATAAGTAATGGTAAGAGATGCTTGATTTCATTAGTAATTTAAAAAGAAATATAATATAAACTCACAGTGAGAACCAGCTTATTTAAGAAGTTGGTCAATGGATATACAAAGGGCTCAGAGGCATATGAAAGAATGCCCAACATCACAGTCATCAGAGAGATGCAAATTAAAACCACAATAAGATACCACCTCACACCTGTCAGAATGGCAATCATCAGCAAATCAACAAACAACAAGTGTTGGCGAGGATGCGGGGCAAAGGGAACCCTCATACACTGTTGGTGGGGATGCAGGCTGGTGCAGCCACTGTGGAAAACAGTATGGGGTTTCCTTAAAAAACTAAAAATGGAACTGCCTTTTGATCCAGCAATTCCACTACTTGGACTATACCCAAAGAATCCTGAAACACCAATTCATAAGAACCTATGCACACCTATGTTCATAGCAGCACTATTTACAATAGCCAAGTGCTGGAAACAGCCTGAGTGCCCATCAGTGGATGATTGGATCAAAAAACTTTGGTACATTTACACAATGGAATATTACACAGCAGAAAGAAAGAAGGAACTCGTACCCTTTGCAACAACATGGATGGAACTGGAGAGTATTATGCTAAGTGAAATAAGCCAGTCAGTGAAGGACAAATACCATATGATCTCACCCATTACAGGATAATAATGAACAAAACTAACAACAAGCAAAATAGAACCAAATATATGAATACAATGAATAGGCCTTCAGTGGTCAGGGGGAAGGGGGTTGGGGGGAGTGGGGAGGCAGAGGCAAGGAAGGGGAGCAGTTTAGACAAGAACCTAGTATAAAGGAACCATGGGCATGGACAACAGGTGGGAATGACTTTGAGGGGAATGGGTGGGTGGGGAGGGGGACAGAGGGGAGCAAAAAGGGGATGGATGTAATACAACAACAATAAAATAAAAAAAAAGAAGTTGGTCAATGCTAAGTATTCTGTGGCTTTAAGCTAAATAATTTGAAATTCATTTTTTTATTCAGTGAATATTTGTGTCAGGCACTCTTTTAGATACTTTGATCATATCAGCATATCAGTGAACAAAATTAACAAAAACCCTTTCCATCTTTATGCATAATTTGCACACAAATTATAGATTGAGTATAAAATCAGGAGGCAACTCCAAAACATTGTTTTTTAAAGATTTTATTCATTATTTTTAGAGAGGGAGAAGGGGTGGGAGGAGGAGAGGGAGAGAGACATCAATGTGTGGTTGCCTTTCACCTGCCTCCAGCTATGGACCTGGCTGGAGACCTGGCTTGCAACCTGGTTATGTTGCCCTGGCTGGAAATTTAACCAGCAACCCTTGGGTTCACAGGCCGGCACCTTTCCACTGAGCCACCGGCCAGGGCCAAGACTTTTTTTAGAGACATTTATTAAATCAACCAATGAGCATCTTTTTGTGCCAGACACTTTTGTTGCTGGGTATACAGTAGTCACAGAACAGTCAAAGCCCTGGCACAATTCAGAGTTGCTCTTAGGGAAAAACAGGTACAGATGGCATAATTGCCAAAAATTTTATAACACAAAAAAGTTAAATGAAAAATATCTAAGGCTACTATATAGTAACGTGAAATGTTGAAGATGAGATACCAAGGTTTCTTGACTCAAAAGGCTCAATCACCAAATTTGATTTATTTATTTTTCATAATCGCTGAGGATTTCCTTAGCTTAGAGAAAGCTAGAGAAGAAAATTGAGAGTGTATTTTGAGTGTACTTCCAAGTCACATCCAAATGTTATAACCAAACATGAAGTGTGACGGACCAGCGGTCCCTGGATTACTCACCGGGTTTGGACGGCGGAGGACGCAAGAAAAAGAGAAGAGACAAAGTTGGGGTCGGGAGGCTCGCCCAAGCTGCGAGTCCTGTTTATTAATCACGCTAAGCTTCTATGCAGGTATTACTGGCACCTGCTCAACTGAAACCAGGAAGCCAAGCTAGCTGCAGAGAACAAGGCATGGCACACTCTCTGCTCTCCATGCTTCATGGGCTACGGGGTAAACACCCTGGGCTGACTCCCTATACACAGTGTCCGTTCGAGTCCACCTGGCACTAGGGCTGGCCTTGCCAAACACCCGCTTCTGCTAGCTGGGCCTTGCCAAGCAGACTCGCAGTCCCTAACAATGAAGAAGTACCTTCCTGAGCCGGTGCAAGGAAAAATGGATCATAAACCATTCATTTCTGCCTTCCAGTACTTTCCAGGTTTAGTGTTTGATAGCTCTCAATGACCTAAAAAGTTTGACAGAGCGCTGGATGTAGTCTTCAGTGAGCTCTCTCTGTAGTTTTAGGGTCCATTTTTAAAATCCAAATGACTAAAACGAGGTAACGGACCATCCAAATGCTTGCTGCTGTGAATCCTAGTTCGCGACCTCTTGTGAATTAGGATTTAAAAAATTTACTAGTAACATCAAGTTGGAAAAGAAACTGTGATTCTGCCAAGTGTTGTTTCTAAATTTTGTCGTTGTTCCTTCGTTAGCTGCTGCTTCATTTTTATTTTCCAGCATTGATGCTGATGGGACAATGACAGTGGACTGGAATGAATGGAGGGACTACTTCTTATTTAATCCTGTTACCGACATAGAGGAAATTATCCGTTTCTGGAAACATTCTACTGTAAGTACACTTTATGTGTTAATTTGTACAGAGTTGGAGCTGTCAGCATGGCTAGTTACCACCTGAGAACACTGTGACATTTTCAGCTCAGGGTGCGCAACCAAGTCCTCGTGGCTCCTGAATGGGAACAGCTCTACTTATCCTATTGCATGTATATCAGGTTCTCACTGTAAAGTTGTAAAACTATCCCCATTATAGAACTTTACTTCTCTCCCGCAGCATTTGCACACTGTAGTAAGGTTTAGAATAAATTGGAGGGCAGATCATTTTAGACAGTACCTCCAGTTAGCTAAATTTTATGTAGCATCTTTTGCATGTTTTAAATGACAAGTCAGCTTAATAAAAATACATATAGTCCATATAAAGAATAAGTTTAGGGGTATTCCCATACATAGTTTTAATTTAATTTTTATTTACCTGCTTAAAGCATATGTCATAGTACAAAGTATAACATAGATATAATTTCAAGGTGAAAGGTGTATCTTTGGAGCATTGACAAAGGTATGTCTTTCTCTAGCTAAAAAGAATTAAAATGCTGCCCTTTCATTCTGACTTGGATCTAGAGGAGACAGCTACTCGGAATCTATTCAGAAAGAAAGTGGTGATTGTTGGTTCTGTCAATTTGCAAACACTGTTCATTTTCACTTCTGGTGAGTTGCTACTCCCCTGTGGAGCAGCTCTTCATGGTCATCTCTACACTCAGGCGGGTTCAGTGTACTTCCTAGGGGATGAAGCTGATCTTAACCAGAAAACAACATACTTCTCTAAGACGAGCTTGCAAGAATGATCTATTTTTCATTGAAGGAACCTGGGGGTCCTTTCTTTCATCTCAACAGGGCATTGACATTGGAGATAGTTTAACTATCCCGGATGAGTTCACAGAAGAGGAGAAGAAGTCGGGACAGTGGTGGAGGCAGCTTCTGGCAGGGGGTGTGGCGGGGGCCGTGTCCCGCACCAGCACCGCGCCCTTGGACCGGCTCAAAGTCATGATGCAGGTGAGTGTCCTGATCTTGCGTCTGTGTCCTAAATACCCTCGAACAACGAGAAATCGGGCGTTCTGAAAAACATTGGAAAGCCCTCCGTAATATGTCTTTCCTACCTTTCAAACCTGCCTATTATATCACCCTTACTTCTCAACTCCACCCCTGGCAGTATTTCAATCTAATGTGCTGCCCAAGATTAGATTAGTGTGTGTGCGTGTGATGAGCTTTGACTCTGGTGTTCTAGGACTATTGGAGTAGTTAATATAGCCAGTCATTACTGTAGGGTTCTCCTTAACTTATTTATGTATTATATACTTTCTCAGCCTCCTGTATTCTGTTTTCTAGCACGTCTTCCTGTAGTATTGGAGAAAAGAGTGGTTTGATAGTAACAATAGCATGTCACCCGTGTTTTGTATCTTTCTACTTTTGTGTTTAGGTCCATGGGTCAAAATCAGACAAAATGAACATCTATGGCGGCTTCCGGCAGATGGTGAAAGAAGGTGGTATCCGCTCCCTTTGGAGAGGAAATGGTACAAATGTCATTAAAATTGCTCCCGAGACAGCTGTCAAGTTCTGGGCATATGAACAGGTAATTGTTAGCATTAGCATAATAATAGGTTTCACCTACAAAAACTTGTTCTAAGTTGTTAGTATATGTCACTTACTTAATAGTTTTATTTGTATTGGTGAAAATAACCTCCCCCTCAAAAAATGCCATGGGGCAACTATTCAAACATTGTGGACACTTTATTAAGTAAGCCTGTATTTTCTCTGTACCTGGGGAGGAACGCTATTATTCTGTTTTAGCAAAGGAGCAGCTGGGGCCCATCTGTGCTCCGTCTGTGTTCTGTGGGAATCTAGCTGGAAAACCACTGTCCAGTAACCTGAACATTAGCATTTAAGCCTTGCTTTTTTGCTAAGTAGTGTTAATGTGGTGTGTGTATTTTGAGAAACATAATCATACTGTCAATGAATTGATGTCTAGGAGCTGATCTGTATTTTGATATTGTTTTATTCATCATGGCTGCTGTGACAAAATTCCATATAGTAGGTGATTCAAATAAGTGAAATTGATTTCTCACAGTTCTGGAGCATGGGAGTCCAACATCAAGTTGCTGACCAATTTGCTTTTGGGTGAGGGCTCTTTTCATGGCTTGCCATGTGACCAGCCTCACACTGTGTGTGCATATGGCCTATGGCCTTTTCCTTGGTGTCTGTACATGGAGGGGGGGAGGGGGGGAGAGAGAGAGAGAGAGAGAGGGAGAGAGAAGACAGGAGGAGAGGAGAGAAGATGAGAGGAGAGAGCAAAAACTCCTGGTGTCTCTTTTTATAAGGACACTAATCTTGTCACAAGGGCCCCACCCTCATGATCTCATCTAAGCCTAATTACTACCTCCCAAAGGCCCCATATCCAAATAGCATTCCATTGGGAGTTACAGCTTCAACATAGGAATTAGTGAGTGGGGACACACAATTCTATCTACAGCAAATATTAATGTGCATTTAAAATTTCTTTACACAGTACAAGAAGATGCTCACTGAGGAAGGACAAAAAGTAGGAACCTTTGAGAGGTTTGTCTCTGGTTCTATGGCTGGAGCAACTGCGCAGACATTTATTTATCCTATGGAGGTACGTGCTGTCATGAAGTCTTGAAGCATTAATGTTTTTTGTATTAATGATCCATTGCTGCATAACAAGTGTCCTCTAAGTTAACAGTTTAAAAGGGCAAGCACTTATTATCTTGTAGTCTGTGGCTCAGGCATCTGCAAGTAGCTGAACTGCATGCCAATGGCCCAGGGATCCCCACAGGCTACAGTCAAGGTGTTGGCCCGCACCAAAGTCACTGCCAAGACTTGGCCTTTCTGGCCTTTGGCTGGAGGCATTAGTTCCTTATTACATGGGTGTCTCCAAGGCTCTTTGAATATCCTCCCAGCACGGCATCCCCAAATTGGTGCTCTGAGGGGTTTGGGGGTAGCACCTAAGATGGAAACTGTGATCTCTGGTCACTTCTGCTATAAACTTTTGGTCACACAGAACACCCCTGGTAGAGTGTGGCAGGAACTACACAGTGTGTGAACGTCAGGAGGCAGGGATTGTTGCGCATCACCTGGAGGCTGGCTGCCTCAGTGCTCATAGGAGAGGAACACCCATTCCTCTCCAAAGAGTGTTGGTTCCATAAATGTTATAATGGAACTCAGCGTTTGATTAGGTGACGGTAGTTCTACCTAGACATCCTTCAGTCAGAGCATGGGTTGGCAAATTGTGGACCTGTGGACCATTTTGTAAAGCCTTTCAGTTGACCGTAGTTTTTCTACTTTTAAAAAGTGGTAATGTCCCCCACCCCTGCAAACTATATACAACAGAGACCTGCTATTTTAGGCCTACAACATAAAGATGGAAATATTTACCATCTGGCCTTTATAGAAAAAGTTTGCCAGCTCCCGCTTTAGAGCAAAAATAACACTGTGGATAAGGATATTTTTATTGATATGACAGAAGTTTTTTTCAATAACTGATAAGACCCAGACAATATTTGCAGTGTTAATGTTCACCCTTGTGCATGCAGATCCCCATAGCTTTCCTGTGATCACCTTAATGTGATTGGTCGTATTACTTCCCACGCCCCTTGAAACAGACCCAACCCGATACCCGCTGCTCCCCTGCCATTGCTCATCTCAGCTCACAGTGTCGCCTTCGCACCTCTGCTGCCCCCATCCTGTGCTCCAAGCTGGAGACACGGGAATCAGCTCTTGCTCTACCATTTCCCTCCCTATCCAATTAATTGGTCACCAGTCCATTTTGTTAAAATGTCAGTCGATCATCTTTTCTCTGTTTCCAGTGTCACTGCCCCTCATTCGGGTTCTCTTTGCAGTAAGTGGCCCCTCTTGGTTCTTGTATTCCCTCAAGAGAGGAAATGTGAGGGAGAGCACATCAACAAACTGCAGAGTCATTTGAGGGACAGTGTGTGCTAGATAGTTGTTCTCTGTAAAATGACTCGTTTTGCATTTTCCGATGGTAGAGTTAACGTGGGCAACCATGTGTTGTTATCCTCTTTCATATCCAGGTTTTGAAAACCAGGCTGGCTGTGGGCAAAACTGGACAGTACTCAGGACTGTTTGATTGTGCCAAGAAGATTTTGAAACGGGAAGGCATGGGAGCTTTTTACAAAGGTTACATTCCCAATTTGTTAGGCATCATACCTTATGCAGGTATAGATCTTGCTGTGTATGAGGTGAGTCTGTAGCTATCTTTTGAATCTGAAAGTGTAGTTAACTAGTTTTTATTGTTCAAATTTGACTTTGTATAAAGAAGTACATAAATACCAGGGAACAGTTTGTGACCAAAGTAGATTGAAGGGTGTTATCTGAACTTTTTATTCAAGTATCTTGAATATGATACCCCACATACCTGTGGCCAGTTTTCTGCATAGTCTTTTTTTTTTTTTTTGGTGGCCAGTTTTGTATTAGATTTCTCTGAGAACTATTTTTATTAATGAAGATAATGGACTCACAATCAGGTATAGTTCAGCTTTGAAAATTGTATTAGAGATTTGGGGACAGGAAAGAACAAAAATGACACATTTTCTTTGATTTGTTCATATCTGACATTGATAAAGCCAAGAGACTGATGTGGGTGGTACAGAGTTATCTCTGGTACAGGTGAAACAACCCAGATTACAATTTTTCAGTCAACCTTGCCATTTAGACCATTTAATAATGTATGAGCCTGACAAACACCGAGCATGTACTATGTGCCAGCCACTGGGTTAGGCACTGGGTCTGGAGATTGGAAGAAGGATGTGGTGAAGGGCTGGTAGGGTAGGTAGACCAGCAGAGTCTAGGACGTGCGATGCTCAGTTGACAGGGGTTGGGGGGCAGTGACTCCAGGCACATTAGGAAGGGACCCACCCACTAGCTGAGGGCAGGGAAGCGGGGAACACGTGAGGAAACCTTTCTGAGAGGACTTGACCTTTTTTTAAAAACAGCTTTATGAAGCTATAATTCACATACCATAACATTTCATTCATTTAAAGTGTACAGCTCAATGGCTTTTCATATATGACATAATTAATTTTAAAACAACTATGGTTTTATACGTATATAACAAAATTTGCCATTTTAACCATTATTAAGAGCACCATTCAGGGGCCTATTCTTAAATTGGACTTTTAAATTGTTATTGAATTGTAGGATGTCTTTAAATAGTCTGGGTATTAGCAATTACCAGGTACATGATATGCCATATATTCTCCCAGTCCATAGATTGTCTTTTCACTGTTGAGTGTTTCCTTTGCTGCCCAGGAGTTTTTGAGTGAGTGAAATCCATTTGTCAGTTTTTGCTTTTGTTGCTTGTGCTTTTGGTGTTATATTCAGGAAATATTGCCAAATGTTCTCAAGCTTTTACCTGATATATATATTTTTTCTTAAGGAGTTTATATTATAGTGTTAGGTCTTTAATTCATTTTGAGTTAATTTTTAAATAAGGTGTAAAATAAGGGTCTATTTTTTTTTTTTTTTTTTGCATGTGTATATCCAATTTTCCCAGCACCGTTTGTTGAAGAGACTTTCCTTTCCCTAGTGTGTAGTTTTGACACCCCTGTTGAAGATCATTTGGTTATATCTTCAAGAATTTATTGCTAGGTTCTTCATTTTGTTCCACAGATCCAAGTACCTGTCTGTGTGCCAGTACCATGTTGTCTTGATTACGGTTGCTTTGTGACATGTATATTGAAATCAATCAGTGTGAGAGGCCTTTGACCTTACTCTTGTTTTTCAAGATTAGTTTAGTTAATCGGGGCTCCTTGAGATTCCATTTTAGGTGGTTTTCTGTTTCCTCAAATAAATTGAGGATTTGACGAGAGATTGCATTGGATTTTCAGGTTGCTTTGCGTAGTGCATTAGTAGTCTTGGGCTACCCTAACCAAGTATAATTTTCCCACTTATTAGCATATATTTTTATACTTAAAATATTTATACTTAAAAAGTAGATGAGCATACATATTTTATGCAACGTCTCTCAATTACCCCCTTCTAATGGAAATACTAGGACCTAAAATAATAGGGAGGAGAGCATAGCCTGGGGGAGCAGTGCACCCTTGATTCTGCACCCTTGTTTTAAGAAGAAACCCCACCAAGACTAATTTTCCTCATTTCTAAAATCAGAAGAACTCTGTCTCAGAGCTTGGCAAAAGGACTGAATGAAAACACACGTCATGTATTATATTATGTTTATTAATACGCACTGTAGAAGATGTCCTTTGTCCAGCAGCTGGCGTGCTATGGACCTTCCTGTTTATTTAGAAGCACGTGGGTCACCAGTGCAGACCTCAAGTGTCTGCATCCTCCATGGCTTCCCCACGTTTCTGTAGGGTGGCCGCTTCTGGGACTGTGCCCACCCCCACCCCGATCCTGCGGGAGGGTGGCCTGTCTCTCATAAGGAACCAGCAGTGGTGAAAATGTTCATGCGGAGTGAAAGTCATGTCCTGAAGTTGGTTGTTCACTATTTACCTTCTTTTCTGTTTCTCTGGCAGCTCTTGAAGGCTCATTGGCTGGATCATTTTGCCAAAGACTCTGTAAATCCTGGGGTCACGGTATTGCTGGGGTGTGGTGCCTTGTCCAGCACCTGCGGGCAGCTGGCCAGCTACCCGCTGGCCTTGGTGAGGACACGCATGCAGGCTCAAGGTGGGTTTTTGGTGACAGAATGATGTGCTAACCATGTTTTTTAAGATAGTACCGCTCAACCTTATGCTCATGGTCGCCTTCCTGAGGGAACTTTTTAGAAAGCCTTTTCCTGATCACTTCCTTCATGGAATTTTAATACCACACCATACTGCACGTGCCCTGTATGTATAATCTGTGCTGTACGCATAAACAGAGAAGGGCTTTTGTGCCTCTATTGAGAATGCATGTTTTAAGGTACGTAAGCTTTAGTATCCAGATGAACTTGGATTCAGATCCTAATGCACAACCTGTTGGGGTTTTCGTTTTCTCATCTGTGAATGAGAATGAAAACTGCAGTATTTTAAGGATTAGCAGCAGTATATGTGAAACACCCGGCCTTCCTCGGACTCTTGGTGAATGCTGGCTGGAGTTGCTGGTTACTGTGGAACCCTAGAGTCCCCCAACTCCCACTGGGACCTGACAGCTTTTGACCTGTGATTCTCCCTACATGACACTGTCTCTGCCCTCGACTTTGAGCCCGCTGTGTCCTCCTGGCTTTTCTGCCATCTCATTGACAATTCTCTTTTCTTAATGGTGTGCTTGCTGGCTTTTAATGCTATGCGAAGGTATGCTTTCTGTGCCTTTCTTTTCTTTTTTGTTTTTTTTTCCTGGCCAATGTCATCCTCTGTCTTTTCTTTAAATAGTACACCCTGAGCACCTACAGCTCTATCCCCAACCTCTCTTCCAAAAATGACCACCCTTCCCAGGCCAAGCAGTCCATTGAGCATCATTGGTTACAAGTATTCCCTGAGCCATTGTCCAGGGCTGGACAGCCCACCAGATGTGGCCAGATGTGATCACTGCCCTGCCTAAGGGAGAAGACACACACTCAGCAAATAAACAGCCTCCATTTCTCACTTATAAACTGGGTTTAATAATGCTTACCTTGGAGGATGGGTGTATAAAGTAACCCAATATCTGGCACATAGGGATCACTCAACAAATAACTGGCATTACTATCATTAGGGAGAATTATATAAGGGAATACTTTCTTGGGTCTCCCCTGAAACAAATTTTCTTCTTTCCTTCTGGATCATTTGAAGTCAAAATTATGTATAGTAATAAGAACAGAACATGCTTGCATATTAAATTAGCCTGGTCTCCTCTTCTATTTTCTAGCCATGGTAGAAGGAACCCCACAGCTGAACATGGTTGGCCTCTTTCGACGAATCATTTCCAAAGAAGGAATACCAGGGCTCTACAGAGGCATCACCCCAAACTTCATGAAGGTGCTCCCTGCTGTAGGCATCAGCTACGTGGTTTATGAAAATATGAAGCAGACTTTGGGAGTAACCCAGAAGTGACGTGTTGAATGTTTAGCTTTAGTGCGATTACTGAGATTTTCTATACTCTCTAGAAGGACTTTATTTCCCCCTCGAATTGCAAGTCTATGGCAAAAGAAGCCATATTTTTTATAAAAGGAAAGAGTTTATCAATGATCACTTTAAACACTTGGGCTCAATTTCATACATACAGGAATGTCTTAAAAAATCATAGTTTTGGTAAACTTACACAATTCTGAAATGGCCAGAAATTGTGTTTTAGCTATTTTTATTAATCCTTTCTATAAATCTCTGCCCTGAATCCTAAATCTGAAACATGTACCTGCTTGAATTGAATTTGTTTTGTGTGGTAGAATTGTAAATAACTCACCTTTATTCAGAATGGTTTAAGTTTATGTCAGTTTCTTTATACTTAAGTCTTCTTTTTAGAAACAAGATGATCAGAAAACCTTGAAACATATTGTTTTATATATTTTGAATGTCCTTATAGACTTCTTAAACATTTCCTTGCAAAACCATTAATGGAAAATCATTACATGAAACATACCTTCCAGGAGCCAAGTAAGTAGAGGGTTTATGTCCTCATCTTTCTTTAAGCTGATTAATAATGAACATAAGTGGCAGCATTTCAAGGCATGTAAATACCCTAGTCCATTTACATCATTTGTGTATAAGGAGGAGTGATGAAGTAATATTTATTTCAGTGGGCCTTTTCCTATTTTCCTTGCATTGTTATTTGGTTCCCGGAAGGACACACTGATTGTCAGTATGTTATTGTTACATGACCAACACAAGACTACTTATCTGAGATTCTCTTTATACTGTCATTGCTTTGAAAAGCAGCAGGAAAGAAAACCTTTTCACTTACACCAGTTTTTGAAAGCATCTCTCTTTTCTTTGTCCTTTGTTTCCTCCTTGAATCAGATTTTGTTTAAATCAGGCAGGCTTCTGGGGACCATTCTTGGTAATCTGAAATTTCTTGACAAATGAAATGGGTTGATCATGGGTGAATGACATTCTCTTTTCCCCCTTTATTGTTGACTTTCTTTGAACCTGCAATTCTCAATTTGGGCAGCACAAACCTAATCTTATATATTAGGTACTTTAAATGAAAGGCTCAATTTTTAAACATACATATTCATATTTTCTCTTGCCCCAAGTTTTGGAATATGTTTTTATAATCTAGAAAACTTACCTTTAATATAACATGTTTTTATTTCACTAAAGCCAGTTTTGTAATGAACTATCTTTTTTGATTTATGTGATTAGGACTTACAGAAATACTTATTAGTTGAAGTTATTCTTACCATGTTTAAAATTTAGTTCCTTAAATTTGATTTCTAGTAATTTCTGTTATAAATTGCCAACATTTTAATGAAAATTTAGTGACTTATAGTAGGCATTTACTTTATTTGAATCTACCTCTTATATTCTTTTGAACCAAAGAGAAATGCTAGATATATCTTTGTGAAACGGTTTCCAAAAATATCATTTTTATTATGTTAGTTATGCCTGGTAAATGTATCAGTGTTTTTGTAATACATGTGGTAAGCATGGGACTTTCTCTTTAGGGTGATTTGCACTTTGAAGTAATACATAAATGACAATATTAAGGTACATGATTAGCTCTTCTTTACTCATAAAAATTATGGAATGAACAACTGAAATCTCAAGCTACTGAAAAATCATTGTTCATTATGAATTTAAGTTGTTTGCTATTTACCATTTGTAAGAAGTGAATGTGGTTTATTTGTGCATCTTATATCTATTGTTTGAAATAATCTTGTACTTTTAAAAAAGAGCCCAGAATTGAAGAAAGGCTGTTTCTGGCATTAGTGCACACTTTCCACTTATATTAAAAAAATGTGTATATTTTGTTTTTAAAATAAATTGTTTCTTCATTAAAAAATATAGTGTAACTAAAGCAAAAAAAAAAAAAAAAAAAGACTGTGCCATAGTTTGTATCACTGGCAGTGGTTTGAATAAAATTTTTCATATCTGTCTTCATGTAGTCTTAACAAATATTCAGGCCTTTCCTGAACAGCTACAACACTCATCACCTCTATCATACATTTTGACATAAATGATGTTTTTTGTGATGTCCAAATTCCACACTTACTAGTTAGGATTTACACCTTAGGGTACACAGTGCCACCTCTTGGTGGCATATCAGTTTGCCTTGAAGTTGTTGGAGACAAATCTAAGTTAACTGGTAATTAAAAAAAAAAAAGTATAATCCAGATTATACGTAAAGTACAAAATTTGATTTAAAAGAGTAAAATGTAAGCCTCAAAAGAAGTTTCTGTATTCCAACTCAGTGCCACCTGGATTCCAGGACTAGCATCAGCCCTCCTCTGAGCTCAGAAACCTGTTAGAAAAATTCTGCTGATTTACTTCTTACCTCTTAGTCTTGCATCCACATCAAGGGAATAAGCTTCATGCTGGCACAGATCCTATTTTATACTATGTTGTTCTTTGATCTTGACATGGGATCACATGTATAAAAGTGTAGCATGGTTCCCGTAGCCCCAAACAGGAATTTTGCCAGCCCTTCTGTTCCCATGGAATTTCTTTTTTGGGAGAGGGGCATCCAAGGAGTAATGCTTCTTGCGGAGGGGAGCACCCAACAATGCTCCCCTCCCTCCTTTGCCTTAGTCCCTCCGCAAGGCCGGTGTGGACCGAACGCATCCATCCACTTTGGAGGAGAGCGCCCCCTGCAGGTTCCATCGGCCTTCCGCGCAGGACAGGGCTGCGCTGGCGCAGGAGCTGCCCAAGTGACGGCAGCGGCCTTAAATCTGGGGTCCTGGGCTCTCATTTCTGCCCCGGGGGCAGCTGGTTTGATGATGTGCCCTTTCCTAGCTGCCTGCCCCGATTCCTCTTGGTTCCCCATCCTGCCCTTGAATCCTTGTCTGACAGAGCCCAAGCTAAGGCAATCCACCAACAGATCTGGGTAGAGCACAGAAGCATTTTATTTAGAGATTATAGAGGAAAAGAGCACAAGGAGCAGCTAGCAGGTCTACAAATAGTTACTTCCAGGGAACAGGGTGAGAGGTGGGAGGGGGGTACCTGTAAACAGATGCCAGGTCTCTATTTTAATATAAAATTAACAGCAATCGTTTAAACAGAAAGCAAACTGGAATATTGTGACAAAATGAAAGGAACAGAGTGCGGCTTATGTCTGCATGGCCTGGCCCGGGCACCAGGTCCAATCCCTTAACTTGGTTCAAACACATTCGTATCTATATATTTTTGAAGATTTTTTCTTATTCATTATTTTTAAAGAGAAGGGCAGGGAGGGAGGAAGAAAGGGAGAGAGACATCAATGTATGGTTGCCTTTCACCTGCCTTGAGTTCTGGACCTGGCTGGAGACCTGGTTTGCAACCTGGTTATGTGTCCTGACTGGGAATGGAACCAGGGACCTTTGGGTTCGCAGGCCAGCGCCAATCCACTGAGCCACACCAGCCAGGGCTCACATTCATAAGTTTTGAGTGACAGCTGTCAGCTGAGATGATTGCATGGATCTGAACAGAGGAAAAGTATTCTCTGGGAAGAAAATGTGAAAGTACACATTAATCATAATGGGGGATTTATTAGTAGGTGTCCACCATTTTGTTTTTCACCCTTGAGTAGGAAAAGACATGGGTAATCACTATAGACATGAGATGGGATTTTTAAAATGAAACACTTAGTACTTTATGTAGAAGGGGAGTTTACACAGGGTGCTACTGGGTAGTTTTCATTTTGTGTATCCTTGTTGGGTATTCTCTTGATGGCACACCACGCCTGGAGTGAGAGCCCCGCCTAGGACTGCATTTGATGCCCACTGGGGCCCCGGCACCAAGTCACCATTAGGTCGTTTCCCATACCCGCTGTTTCACATCCCACCATTACAGTTACCCTCCAGTCAACCGGAATATGGCAATATTAAATGGAAAACTCCACAAGTAAATTATACATTTGAAATCCACTTGGATCTGAGGAGTGTGATCAAATCTCGTGGTTTCCCGCAGGACGTGAATCACCCGGTCATTGGCCAGCGTCTCCGCGCTGCCTTCGTGTCCCCATTAGCTAAGTAGCTGGCTTGATTGTAGGACTGACTGCCTGCTATGGCAGGGCTTGTGTTCAAATCACACTTATTTTAGTAGTGGTCCTAACGTGCAAGGGTAGTGACGCTGGCATTTCGGATACGTCAGAGAGAAGCCAAAGTGCTTCCTTTAAGGGAGGAGGCGAAAGTTTCTGACTTAACAAGGCATTTTATCATCTCTCATCATCATCATCATCATCATCATCATCATCTTCCTCATCAGAAGGGTAAGTACATTACAATATGATATTCTGAGAGAGGCCATAGTCACACGGCTTGTGTTACATACAGTGTATTGTTATAATCGTTCTTTTATTGTTCTTACTCTCTTACTGTGTTTAATTCATAAATTAAACTTTATCATAGGTATGTAGGGAGCGGGGAAGACATAGTGTGTAAAGAGTTGAGTCCTAATCTTTGGTTTCCTGGATCCACTGGGGATCTGGAACGTGTCCCCCGCGCCTAAGGACTACGAGCCGTGCTCTTCATCTACCACTAGGGGGCAGACTTCGCCCAGCTCTGCGCCTGGGATCGTGATAGAGCCCTTCGCCTCCACCTGGAAAAGCACCCGCTGCCTCCAGCCAGATTTGAGATTTCCTGCGCAAATCGTCATTACCCTGGTCAGAGAAGAGAAGGTGGGGCCGGCCTGTTGCCCTTCCAGGGGAGACGGTGACACAGAAGGTTCTTTCTGTGAAGTCCTGAAGAGAAAGGCTTTTTTATTTTTGGGGACTTTTCAAAAATAGAAAAATTCCATGTTTTACAAGTCAAATTAGAAATGCTTAACAAATATTACGGTCCTACGCAAAGTTGACAGCTACATACATGTTCAGATACGAGCCCTGACCAGAGAAGATATTTTGAGATGTTTGTTTTTATAGTAAATGAGTATTTTTCATTTGGTTAAAATAGTTTTAGGCAGGTACTCATAATTCAAGCTGGGAGTACAAGGGTGGTAAAATAAGTTTAAAAATAAAATAAAACAAACACGTAAAACGCACCACAAAATTTAGTTTACGCCACTCTCTTAGGAACCTTTTTTTTTTTTTTTTTTACAAGATGTTGTTTCATCTTGATTTGCGTGGTGCTCTAGTTGACATGTTGTTGTTTTTTAATACAATTTTGGGTTAAGATAAACTTGCTCTAGCTTATCCCTGGAGTCACAACTGTCAAAGGAAGAATTTAATAGGGAAGCCAGGCAACTTGACCTGTATTTCTGGATTAAGCTAGAGAGTACCTTTTAATTTTGGTGAACAGGTTTTTTTTTTTTCCCCGCCTAAATGCTAGATTTTAATTTTACGGTTAGGCTACCACATATTTGATCAATATGACTGTAAATACTTAAATTGCACAGATCCTAACAAACACATGTTTTGATCAGAGAAAAATGGAAATAGGATGTGGAAGAGAAATGTTAGGTCCTGCTGCTGTGGTGCCCCCCATCCCCCTCCCCCAGCCCAGGGTCCACCAGCTGCTTTATCTCTTCTTCCTCTTTCCCCTCTCCACAGCTCCCAACGGTTTCTTTCCTGTTGTTTGTTCCTTTATTAAAAACCTGCACACTGGTCACCTGTATACCACAGCTTGGGTGTCTTTTGGAGGAAGAAAAATGCAAAACTTAAAAATAAAATCAAGGTGATAAAATTGGCCTTTTAAAATTTGTTCCACTCCCTCAACCCTGTCTAGAACAGAGACAAGCTTTTCAGCTCATTTCCTTCAAATTCACAGAAAAATGTCGGTGCTTGAAAACACAGAGAGGACCTGGAGCTGAAATCTGATGATACTTGATTTAGGCCAGTTTTTAGCCAGTGTCAGGATTTTTTTCACCAAATAATTCATATTTAAAACGAATAAAAACAGTTCTTATGATAATGAGAAAGAAAAGATTGTAAGAGTAAAGCTTGGAATTTTAAGATTTATTCAACGAGAATGGAGCATGATTATATTGCTTCCATTTTATTTTATTTCAGTAATTGGGAGAATATTGTCTTTCATGTGGCCCGGAGGATGACTTAAGTTTTTGACCGTTACGTAATATCGCATTCATTAGTCATTGAATTACCTCTGGCTGTACATACTGTTTCCGTGAAGCTGATTTTTATTCCCTTAGGAAGGACTAAATCAAATTCATGGAGAGGAAACCCTTCCTCATTGCTATCTACAGGAGGAGGGGCTTGACCCAAGTCTTCCTCTGGTTTAATATTTTCAGCTTCAACTTAATAAAGAAGAGCAGTCAGAGGGATAAGAAAAGAGGTCAGGGTTTGCCTTTTGCCTTTGAAGTGCACAAATAGAACAGAAAGAAGCTGTGGAGCGGAGGCAATTGTACAGAACGTGACATCGACCCGGAACATCCTAAATGTTCATGGGGAAAAACCACGGTACCGAGGAAAGTGGGGTCATCGGTTCATCGAGGTTTTGTGGAGGCCAGCTCGCTGTGTCCCGGGGCCTCGGCCAGGCATCAGGCATGGGTATAAACAAGTAACAGGTGCTTTTTGTTTGGTCTGTTGAAAGACCGACCCAAAAAAGCACTTCCAGTCCAACGTGGTAAGTGCTGTGGTCTGGGTTTGTTCCGTGTGGGAACAATGAACAGGGTGTGGACAAGCTGTCAGAAGGGAGATGACATTTTTGCGCAGTTTTTGGAGGACGAAGAGAAGATGAAGAAAGGGTGCTTTGCGGACACCTGTCAAATCTTTCCAGAGGACAGATGGATTGGAGGGGAGCAAATCAGAGGTGGGCACAGACCAAAGGCAGCGAGGTCACATGCTCTTTTTCATGCCTGTGTCCCAGGGCCACATGCGTTATTTGGCACATGGTGGGTGTGCAATGAATATTTGCTGAATGAATGGAGGAGGGGAGGAAAGGCCAGTGTCCTGAGTTGGGGTGGTGGAGGCAGGATGTTGGGAGGAGAGTGCTGCCCCTTGTCTCGGGGCCTTGCTTAGTCATCACAGCAGAGAGCTAGTTAGGGAGCTGGGGCAGGGGGAAGTGCCCCACACCACAGCGGCCGATAGTGTGAGAGTTGCAAAAAGGAGGGAATGATCACCCCATTGCCTGCAGCTGGGACGTCCAGCCAGGACATGGCCCGTGGGCCTCCCCAGGCCTGATGCCTTGAGTGATGTCAAGGAGCAGAGTTCCCTTGAGTGGCTGGGCAGGGGCCAGATGCAGTGGCTGAGGAACGAATGTGGGGAGACCCATGAGGGCAGACGTTGGTTTAGGAAGGCGAACTGTGCAGGGAAGAGGGGGAGTCAAGAGCCTGAGGGGGAGGCAGGATAAAAGGCTTGCTTTATTTATTATTGTAGATTTTATTAATCTTTAGAGAGAGGAGAAGGGAAGGAGGAAGAGAGGGAGAGGAATGTCGATGTGTAGGGAAACATCAATTGGTTGCCTCTTGTATGTGCCCAACTGACCGGGAACTGAACTCAACCCAGTGTGTGCCCTGATGGGGAATCAAACTGGCGACCCTTTGTTTTGAAGATCTACGCTTGACCCGCTGAGCCACACCGGTCAGGGCGGTTTTCTTCGTAAGGGTGGTAGGTTTATGCACTTAAAAAAAAATCAGCCCAGGGAAGAGGTTCAAGTCAGGAGGGAGAGATAGAGTAAGGAAGGTGGGTTTGATTAAGAATAATTCAAGAGTAGGTCTGTTTTTTAGTTGTAGATTTGAAACTTGAATTTTACATGAATGACTAGATGTCAGTAAGGAAATAGCATGGAGTGGAGGAGAGAAACGAGGGCAAAAAACCTGGTTCTAGTCCTTGCTCTGCAACTGCCCAGCAGGTAGGGCTTGGCGTCTGCTCCTGGCTGGCCCAAGTCTCCCTTTCACCTCTTCCAGCTGGACAACTCCATGCACCAAAGTGCTGTAAGTTTGGCAATATAAATATATCAGAACAAGACTTTTCCCAAAATGAAGTTTGCTTCAAGTACTACTTAGGTGTATTGTTTTATATGATCTTTAAGAGTAAACCAGATAGTATGTGAGAAAGAGTTTGGCAGAGTTAAAAAGTAAAACAGCTAAATTCCTATCTATTAGAAGATCATGCTAATATTCCTGACTTAGAGACCTTACATGTTTTCCCTTTTCCTTTATTTTTAATTACCCCAGAGTATGAAATCTTAGCAGAAGGGGAACCAAAATTAAATTAACTCCTTATCTGAAGATTCAGTCGCACTGGTACAAACCTCTCTGGGGTAATAAACTTATCATTTCCCTCTGGCTGGTGAAATTACAGTTTGCATAATTATTTCCTCATGACGATTGAAAATATGAAAGATTAAGCACGAAGACATCAAGGACTCTGATACAGGATGACACAGTTGCGTACTTTTGTCCCTGCAGCACTTGGAGTGGATGACGATTGAATGAAGTTAGCCACCCTAGAAAAAGATGTGGCCTAGTTCAGACCTGGAGCAGGGCCACTCAAGGGCGGAGTTAAGCACTTGATCACTGGCCGGGTGGGGCATGCCATTTTTCACCGTTCTTGGAGAGTAGAGGCCACTGGTTGCATCTCCCCACTTCAGACTCATTCCTAATCCTGTCCCCAGTGGTAACTTCCATGGTCAGCCAAGGCCACCTGACATACCCAGGCATGGCTGGCTTTATGAAGAGACCCTCCTCACTGTGGGTTCCTTCAGCCTGGGTGGTGGGTGGTCCACCTCCTGCACTGTGTATGTCAGACTGAGCCACCGTCAGCCCCTCCCCTTCTCTCTTCTGTGCCCAATGCATCCTCTCTGACTTTGGCTTTTGCCACCTGAATAGCCTGTCTTCTGGGTCCTCATTACTGTGCTCATTGCTCTGACTTTAACTGTAGCTGCCCCCCACCCCTTTTCCCTCCAGAGCCTCTGCAGAGGCTCATCTCTCACTCCTCCTGCTTTATGTCTTTAACGTCACTGGCCCTTTAATGTGAGGCCTTCCGGTTCTAAATCTCTCCAGCCCACCAATGGAGGCATTGCCCTTTTGTTGTTCTACTCCTTTTGTTGCATAGGTCAGAGATTCTGCATTGAATCTAGAGCTTCCATTGCATCTCTCTCTCCAGATAGACTCTGAGCTTCTTTTCTTTCTTTTATTTAAAAATTTTATTTTATTATTTTATTTTATTATTTTAGAGAAAGGGAGGAAGGGTTACATTGACTGGTATGCCCTCAAGTGGGGACCTGGCCTGAAACCCAGGCATGTGCCCTGACTGGGAAGTGAACTGTTGACCTTCTGGTTTGCACAGGCCAATGCTCAATCCACTGAGCACACCAGCCAGGGCTCTTTTTTTTTTTTTTTTTTTTTTAAAGATTTTATTGATTTATTTTTAGAGAGAGGGGAAGTGAGGGAGAAAGAGAAGGAGAGAAACATGGATGTGCAAGAGATACATCAATTGGTTGCCTCTCGAAAGCCCCCAACTGGGTACCTGGCCTGCAACCCAGGCATGTGACCTGCCTGGGAATCGAACTGATGACATTTCAGTTTGCAGTCTTGTGCTCAACCCACTGATCCACACCAGCCAGGGCAGGCTCTGAGCTTCTTAAGGGGAGGAGACGAGGTCTTAAATCACCTGTGTGTCTTAGTGTCTGGCACACAGTAGATGTTCTGCATGTGCGTGTTAAATGGAACTTTACTTTGTTTCATTCTTGACTTGTCTGTCAGCTATATAACCCTTTCACTTTTCTTTCCATAAATATGTTCCCAGAAGAATGGAGAGCTTTTTTTAGTTTTGCTTTTTCACACATATCCTAATAATAATAAGAACAATGATAAGTGCTTCCATTGATTGAGTGCTTTCCCAATGCCAGGGGCCCTTCTAGGAATTTCATATACTTGATCTTCTTTATGCCTCACAACAGCCATGCGGGGAAGGCATTATTGTCTTTATTTCCTACATGAAGAAACAGCCCCACAAATGAAGCAACTTGAGCAAGGGGCCATAGCAAACAGACCTAGGAACATGGCTGCACTTGGGTTTCCTGGTTGCCACGCATATGCTACTGTCTCTTACTATTGTTGAGTGTGCTTTGGCTGCATAATCTCAGCCAACTGTTTTATTTAATTTATTTACTTATTCATTTATGGTGATTTTATTTATTTATTTTTAGAGAGAGGAGAAGGAAGGAAGAAAGAAAGGGAGAGAAACATCAATGTGTGGTTGCCTCTCACATGCTCCAAACCAGAGACCTGGCCCAGAACCCAGGCAGGTGCCCTGACTGAGAATTGAACTGGTGACCTTTTGGTTTTGAAGGCCTGCACTCAATCCACTGAATCACACCAGCCAGGGCTCAGCCAGTTGTTTTAGAAAGATATTTTAAAAGATGCGCACGGTATGAATACCTTCTCTTATTCAAAATAAAAATACCACTGCAGGAATTCTTTGACCATTGACCCCTAACCCATTGCCCAGCCCAGAGATAACTACCAGGTGTATGTGTCTTCCAGATATTTCTCTATGCTTTTACAAACACGGCATGAACAAGCTGCTTGAGCGAAGAGGATCCTGAATGCAGTTGGTTGAAAAGAGTGGATGTTTACAATCTCTCACATAACTGTCTCAAGGTGGACAGTTCAGGTAGGAAAATGGCTTTTGCCACAGGGCCAGTCGCAGACCCTCCTTCTATGTTAGCCTTGTCTGCTTGGTTAAAGTTAGGTCACAGGTAGCTGCAGCCCTGGCTGGTATGGCTCAGTGGATTGAGTGCTGGTCTGCAAACCAAAGGGTTGCCTGTTTGATTCCCAGTCAGGGCACATGCCTGGGTTGTGGGCCAGGTCCCCAGATGGGGGCGCATGAGAGGCAACCACACAGTAATGTTTCTCTCCCTCCCTTCCCCTCTCTCTCAAAATAAATAAAATCTTAAAAAAAAGAAAACAGAAGGTAGCTCTACGTTCCAACATCAGGGGAGAAGCAATGCATAGAAAGTCTCACAGTTGGTGCTGTAAGGAGCAGACCTAAAAGAGTCACACCTCACTTTTGCTGATGTTCCATTGGTGCAATATGGAAATTTCAAATAATAAAAAATCCAGTCAAATAACATTCCAGACTAGGCAGTTGTACTGATTTACCCTGAATCCAGCAGTATAGGAAGAAGGTCTTCTTTTCTTATATTCTCATTATCACTTGATATTGTTAGATAAACTTTTTAAACCAATTATAAGGATGAGAAATACCCCTGGCTAGTATGGCTCAGTGGATTGAGTACTGGCCTTTGAACCCAGGGGCACATAACCAGGTTGCAAGCCAGGTCTCCAGCCGGGTCCAGAGTTGGAGGCAGGTGAAAGGCAACCATACATTGATGTTTCTCTCCCTTCCTTCTTCCCTCTCTGCCCTTCTCTCTAAAAATAATGAATAAAATCTTTAAAATATATATTTTTAAAAAGGACGAGAAATAACGGATCATTTTTTCTGTTGAATTGTTTTCTTATTTATTTATAACTCTCTCCCCATCTTAGATTCTAATCTTTTATCAGGGAGATATATGCCCAATGACTTTGCTCTGTCTTTCACTTATTTGTTAACCTGCTCATGGTTGGTCTCTCAACTTGAGCACTGTTGACATATTGGGATGGATAATTCATGTTGTGGGGCTGTCCTGTGAGTTGTAGGATATTTGGCCACAACCCTGGCCTCAAGGTGTCAGATGCCAGTGTCTCTCTCATTTTGGCCAGTGACAGTGTCTCCTGGGATTTCGAGATGCCCCCTGGGGAGCAAAACTCTTCCCAGTGGAGAGCTGCTGTTTATACAAAGCTTAGTTCTTAGTGGAATTAAATTGATAAGGCTTTTTCTTATTATTTTGCTTTTTTTAATGTTTCTTGTTTAAGAAAGCCTTTCCTATGCCCAAATAATAAAGATATACCCTCTTATTTTCTTCTGGTACTTCCATAGTTTATTGCTCTTTTGGAAGTATTTAGGTCTATAAAGCCCTGGATACTATTTTTGTGTAAAATGGGAGGTGGTGATCTGTCACAGAGCCTGTTCATGTGCCATCCCAGATGTGCCTGGCTCTATCCGGATCCCAGCCACCTGCCCAGCTTGCAGGCCAAAGTGACCTTGGCAGTGACTCATGTTGCTCTCGTAGCTGTAAAGTCATGGACACTGACACCATTGACTGAGGAGCCCCTTGTGTAGGCCAGAGTGACAAGGAGCAGCGATTATACCTGTACCCTGGGTAGTTGGGGCCTGCAGACGCTTGGACTCCTTCTGTAGTTGCTTGAAGGGGGTCACAAATAGGACGTGTATGGGAGTCAAGACCCTGGCAGGTGGACTTCTACCAAGATAGAGGCAAGGGGAAGGGGAAAGCTGGCATTTTGATCCCATGGAGTTCCAAGTCTCTGTGGTTTCACGGGGCCTTTTTGGAGCTGTCCTATAAGACCAAGCAATGAAACTGTGTTGGTGGCCAAACTGTGGCCAGCTCTGTACCTCACCTGCATGCATTTTCCCCCGCTTCCCGCCATGCAGTTCACACAGAGGCTTTTTCCAGACCTGGCCAAAGATAGAATCTCACTTTCACAGTTACCCTGTGCAGACCAGCAGATTCCCCAACAGCTGTTATGAAACTCTCGGGTTTTGTTTCACCGTGAAGATGATTTTGGCTGCAAAATCAAAAATGACAAGTGAAAGTAGCAGGACCAGTAAACAACATTTGACATGGATTAAACCACTATACACAGACAAACAGAATAAGAAAGTTGCAGGACCAGGACCAGGGTGAGGTGACGGAGGAACTGACCTTGGGAGCAGGTTTGTGGGGGAGGACACTAGAAAGCTTCGTACTAAAGCTGAATACCATTTTAATGCAGCGTTTCAATCAACATCGATGCAAACCATCTTCAGCGAGCCAAATGCTGAGATGTTACATTAAGACAGAATCGAATCCTGTACTCGCTTGACTCATTTCCTTCTAACCCTGGGCTTTACACAGTAAGAAATGACTGTATCTCACAGTGTGGAATCTACAGGGGGGAAAGTGCAGGTTCCAGGCATGTTATAAATATCAGCTCAATAATGTCACAGGACCCCGGTTCCTTTCATCCTCCACTCTGCCATCGTCAAGATCAGCTTCAGCCTAAGGCAGGTTTCTTATGGGATTGCAGTTTGCTGCACATTCCAAGAATTATGTTCAGAGGTGATTACTGCAGAGGGGAAGAGCAGAATTTCTGGGGAGACTCCTGAGTTGCTGCCTTGGAGCCAAATAGGCAGTCCTTGTGTGAACTAATACAATGAGACATTTTCTCCCTGATACCTAGTTGAACTTTCCTGAAGGAGATTGAGTTTGAGGGCTGAAAATAATGATTGGAAAAATGGAGACTTTGAACTTTGTGATTTTGGGGAACGCTTCAGGGAGAGCAGGTCTGGGTGGTCTCCGTGAAGCCAAAGAAATTGATAGACAAGAGCCCTGGGAACTTGGTGTGGGTGGATGGGGTGCAAGAAGGAGGGAGGTGAGAGGTGCCAGAAGGAGGCTGGGTAACAGTGGCTGGACAGCGTGCGAGGTCTGCCCTGCCTCCCTCTCCATCCATTTCCTGACGAGACCAATCTGTGATTTGATCTTCAGGATGCGGCTAGTTTCTCAACTGCTCCAGTCATACATGGGGACCTGGGGACCTTCTCCAAGCTGGCTGGCCAGGGTCCTAGGAACAGTGTTAGAGGTGTGTGTGTGTGTGGGGGGCATGCACGTTTGCGCACTTTTCTGCCTCTGATGCCACTGTGAGGCCATCAGCCTGGTTCGCAGCAGGAAAACCTTATCTCTGTCTCCCAATTGGGCAGCCTCACCGGCTGCACTGAGGTGGGCAGGCCCTTTTGCAGGCTCAGCATCATGACCTCAGTCTGGAGGTCATCAGCCTCCCTGACTCTTGATCTGATGGGATTGGGTCTTCCCAGTATGATGCGTTTGGTCTTGTTTTTAATCATCACTCAGCTCATTCCCCTCTTGCATGGGGATGGGGGTGGCAACTTAATTTGATTGACTTCTGGGGGAGCTGAATTCAGCCAGCGCCCCCCGCCCTCCACTTTTCAGTCTCTTTTGGAGCCACCTGAACATGGAACAGGCTTATTCTGATCTGCTAGTTGCCATGGACCATGTGTCCCGGGGAGGCATCTGGTCCTTTTGCTGGGGATGAGGGGTGGGTGCAGTAAGGCTGCCCACTCAGGGGGCATCAGGACTCTGTTGCAGTTACCTGTCTGGCTGCATGCTTCCATCCAGTTGTGTCTGCGACAAACTGCTTGACCCCTCCTGCTGACGCTTTCTCAATAGTTCTGAACTACTGGCCCCTGAAATCCTAACCCAACGATGGCATTTATTCCCAAGGGAAGAGGACATAAAGAGTCTCCTGCCATAGGAAGTATTAAATTTGCTCATTTATTCAACAGATACTTACTGTTGCATTGATCAAATACAGCATCGTGAAGATAATATCAGTGTGCATGAGTGCGTGTTGGGGGTGTCAGTAAAGGGAGTTTCCCGTTGGTTTATTACGCATGTGAAGGAATTTTACTGTGAAGGAAGAGAGCTGTCAGTCACCTTCCTGCCGAGCCAGAGGAGCCCGCCCACATCTTGTTTCCCACCAAGCGCAGGGTCTGGGCCCCGGGGGCCCCTGGCCATCGGTCCTCCACAGTGGTTCTGGGTTGCATAAGTCTCTGTAATTAGAGAGGTTAAATTGCCAAACGAAGAGAAGAGGGGATGAAAAGAAGCAAACAAACACCACACACAAGACATGTCAGTGGAAGAGAGACAATAATTGCTTAACAACCCCATGCTGCTCTTCTACTCTTCTGGACAATGAATAGGAACCTTTTTTTGGTCTCTGAGGATTCAGCACAAGCATGGGCAGGCTCTGAAGTCAGGGGCGTGTGGTTACAGAGAGAGGGGCTCCAGGGGCAGGGGACGACCCCCGCCCCCTTCAGAAGTGTCTTCCCGATGTTCCCACTAGTTAGAAACTTTTCTCGGTTAACAAATAACCTATTCGTAGGGTTAAGTCTGTTAATTTATTTCTTAGTATAAACTAAGATAATCTTCACTGGGATCCCGGGAAGTTGAGTTGAGGATTTGAGGAAGTAATAATAATGGCTATTGTTTACTGAGCAATGAACTGACTTCCGGAAATTAGCTGATAAGGAGCGTTTGAGATTGGGACTATTATTCCAAAGGGCCTCCAGTTGTAAATGACTTGCTCAAGGCTGTCACCCTGCTCACTGGAACCCAGTTCCCTCCAACTTCAGTCAACACCTTCTCCTCATTTAGTGCTCTGGGAAGAAAGGGAACAGGTGTCTCTGGAAGGCCAGGAGGCTGTGTGAGAGGGGAACAGAGTAACAGTGGTGATATTATATTAATACAGGTAGGGGTGCGGTTTATTGGGCAATGCCATATCACTGACCATCCTGATAGGCCTACAACGAGGGCTGGGGATCCCATTTAAGATTAGAAAAGGGAGGAAGGGCCCCGAAAGACACTTGGATTGCCAGGCGAAATGGTCCCACCTGAATTCTGCCACCAGGGCCAGAACATGCCGGTGCTTTGTGTAGGGAAGGGCATGCTGTTAGAGGCAGGAAGTGGCCTCAACTTTATGATTCTGGCGTAACACCCCCCCACCCCCTTCAAAGCCATTGAGATCCAGCAACCAGAATTCTATAAAGTTTATTATTTTACTCTGTGTTATAGTTCTATATGTAATTAGCCCCGAATCACACTCAAGGTTCAATCTGCATATTGCAGGGACACAGCCTAGCAGGTAGCTCCGGACCCTGGTGGGGGTGGGGGCGGGAGGAACCTCTGATAGGTGGCCTCAGTGGCTGCCTGAGAGCCGGCTACTGCAGACGTTTGTCTGCTTTGTCCCATCTTCCTCAGGCGCGCAGTTTCTCCTGGAATGGCACAGAAATCCCCAGGTTGCTTGGTGTCACTCTGTTCAGGTCATGGGAAGACACCACATCCCAAAGCCACTCATGAGCAGGAGCCCCTAAGAAGCATGCAGGGTACCGTACGTCTCTTTCTAAAAAGTGCAGTGACCTCCCAGGACAGAAATGATCCCTGCAGTGGGGCCACTCTTTGTGGGACCTGAGCCCAGAGTACCGAATCTCAGGGTGGGCGCGGGCGCTTGGTGCCTGGGGCTGCGGCAGATGGGCCCCTGTACCCGCGGCCACTGTGGTCCAAACCCAGGCTCCGCTGTGCTCCCGCTCCCGCCGCCAGTGCTTCTCGCCGGGTCCCTAAGGAGGCCCTGGGTGCTATGCTGCGCTGCTGGGGCCTTGGGAAGGGATGGGGCTTCCCCGTTTCCCTTGGAGTGTGAGTGCAAGCTCAGCGCCAAGAGCGGTGCCAGGCTACCCTTATAGACGCGATAGTTTAATTAACTATGTTTTCTGGAAATAAAATTAGGCATGCTAATGAGACCTTAAGTGAAACACCAGTCGGGCTGTCTGATGGGAAAGGGCTCTGCTGACAACTTCATTAAACATGGATGAGGAAGTGAGTCAAGTCTCTCAGCAGAGAGGAAATCCAGTAGACAGTGGGCAGGAAATAATAGAAATACCAGCCGGGCTTAGAGATACCTGAACATGAAGCGTCGTTCTGAGGGTGAGACTAATTGGCTTTGGCCTGGATTCATGCCATGATGGAGAATTAATGAGGCTTTTAAAATTTACTCATTAAAAAAATATGTATGGAGCTATTTTTCCATTCCAGGTACCGCACTAGACAATAGAAAACGGGGAGGAGAACAAGACCTAGTGCCGACCCTCTTGGGACTTACAGAGGCTGGTGGGTAGACAGAACCAGGACATTGTTAGAGAGCTCTAAGCTAGCGGACAATTTGGGCAAATTATTTGCTGATGTTCTTGTTTTTAAAACCTCTGGTTTGAACCGTGCAGTCAAAAGCATATAAAATGCCAATATACGGTTTAGTGAAAAATAATAAAACGAATTCCTGCACAGTTGTATTCCAGTTTAAGGAACAGAATGAAAGGAGAACTCCTCTCCTGCCCTACCCAAAGGTAGCCACCCCGAAATGTGTGTTAACTATTCTCTTCTTAGTTGTTTACCTTTTGTGTGTTTCTCTGAAGAATACCTTGGAATATTGAAAAGTATACGAGGGGATCTAAAGATTATCCTGGTGAGAATTAACTTCATTTTGATATTAAATTTTTCTATCCAAGAATATGGCATATCTCTCTTCATTTGTTTAGGTCTTTCACAGTCTTGCAATTAAGTTTTATTTTAATTTCTGTAACAGGTTTTATGTCTTTTGTTAGTTGTTTCTCCCTAGATACATGTCTTTTATAGAAAGTACTTTAAAATGTATCTTTTTTTAAAAAGTATGATTTCTGATTGTGGAGGGTGTAGAGCATTGCAGTTGACATTGTCATGAACTTTGTAAACTGCACCTGCGGAACTGTTACTAACTCTTAATAATTTGTAGCTGTTTTGGGATTTATATGTAGATACCCATATAATATGCAAATATTGGCATATATATCCATTTCAAATCATTTTTTTGGGGAGTATATTTTTCTTATCTTACTACACAGGCTAAGTTACACTCTTAAATAGAAACAGTGGTAATTAAGGCCCTGGCTGGTGGCTCAGTGGAAAGAGCTGGCCTGCAAACCCAAAGGTCGCTGGTTCAATTCCCAGCCAGGGTACATAATCAGGTTGCAAGCCAGGTCTCCAGCTGGAGGCAGGTGATAGGTAACCATACATTGACGTCTCTCTCCCTCTGTCCCTCTGTCCCTCTCTCCCTTCCCCTCTCTCTAAAAATAATAAATAAAATCTTTAAAAAAATAAACAGTGGTAATTAGATATCCATGGGTTGTGTCAGATAGTGAAATGCTAAAAATGTTACATCTAAGTATGGCTGGCTATTGGTTATTTTTAGATACACTTCAGTAAATTAGGGACTATTTCTATTTTCTTAAGTTTTTATCATTTTATGTATTTTAGGATTCAAGGTTATAAATACTTTTCTTAGGATACTTACATTTGTGTTTATGAGTAGAGTCTGACTTAGGTGATCAACATTTTTTTTTTCTTTCTTGTACTATGTCTGGGTTGGGCATGAAATTATGGTAGCTTGAGAATATGAGTTGGGGAGGGTTTCTTATTTTTATGTTCTCTGGAAGAACATAGAAGGTTAGAGTTATTTATTTATTTAACTTTAATACTTGGTAGAATTTGCTTGTGAAACTCTCTGGGTCTAGGACTTTTTGTGGGAAGGTTTTAAAATTTGATTACATTTATTTAATGACTATGTCAATATTCAGACTTTCTATTTCTTCAGTTATTGTTCAGAAGGACTCCTCCACCTCCAATCAATCCAGGGATGATATGTTTCCTTTGATTTTCAAATTTACAAAAAAATTAATCATGTCCTCTTTTCTGTATCTGTTTTTTTTTTTTTAAATTAAAACAAAACAACTTCAAATCTCAGATAGACACCATGTCTTTTCCCTAAACCCCTTTTTTTTTCAACAAAAGAATTTATTGGTTACAACACTACTTATTCGATCTCTGCTCCTAGCCACCTTTATGATTTTAAAGGTATTGATATCTGAATTCAAGATATCTATAACTTGACCAGATATTTGCCCAAAAGCTGAAGTTTAATTAGCTTTTGCTGTGCCCAAAGTTCCTCATACTCAGTTTCAAACAATTCCTTTCCACATGGCATCTCTGGTTACTCTGGTGGCGGTAGGCAGGTCCTCTCAGCGTGCCCTGAGACAGTGCCTGTCTTTGTTTCTTTCCACCCCTCTTCATGTAATTAATGACAGTATTTCTTTGAGACAGTAAACAATTTGATTCTCATTTTCCCTGGGAAAAAGTCAGGCGTTGTTAAGTTACTATGCATCTTGTAGGTACATGTCTGAAGGGAAGCTTCACAGTTGGGTGTGGTGTTGGAGCTGGGAAGCACTGGGTGGAAAGGGTTGGGTTTCTCAACTAAGAAAGAAAGCGCTTGTAGCCTGATCCTGGGAGTAAATGACCTTCTGTAGGTTGAGGGGGAAAAACCCGATCATCATTGCCAAGTTATGCTGACCGCTTAATTAATAGGCAAAACTTTCTTCTATTTAAAAAAAATCAATAATACAATGAAATATTGAAGCTAGAACAATTCAGATTTCAGCCAGGAGGAAATCATCAATAGCCACAGAATAATGGCATGTTGAGTTGCAAGTGACCTCAGAAGTAGTTTCATCTAACATTCCACTCATAACCTCATATTCAGTGGAAAAAAATTTCCTTTTACATCATTCTCAAGAGGGCTGATCTCTCATGGAACGTGTCAGCGAAGCAGAGACCACTAACTATATCATTAGAAGACTCAACCAGTACGTGTGACTACCCTTGAATATTATTGTCACTCAGGGACACTGAGTGACAAGAGACTCCTTCCTTTCATCAGGTAGATGAGCAGTGACCCAGAGAAGTAGCTAAAAGGACAGGGGAACCAAAATATTTTTATGTTTATGGATAAATTAATTTTATCCATACATTATTATGGATAAGGTACATTATTGTATTTTATTTTTTAAAGATTTTATTTATTATTTTCAGAGAAGGGAAGAGAGAGAGGTAGAGTGGGAGAGAGACATTAATGTATGGTTGCCTTTCACCTGCCATCAGCTATGGATCTGGCTGGAGACCTGGCTTGCAACCTGGTCATGTGCCCTGGCTGGGAACCAGTGTGTACATCATTTTAATTTTGGATCTTATTACTGTAAAGGTAAGTTCTTTTTAAAACCAGCCTAGCTAGTTTTTATTGAATTTATCAGAGGGAATTGAAGAGGTGTCAGGGTACTTAAGATTATTTCTCAACATCTTTCCACTGTCTTTTCTTATGTTGGTCAGTGTATCATGCAGGAGTGTGGAGGGAAAAGGGAGAAAAACTTCAGATAGAGAGGTGGCTTAAAATGAATTTATCCATAAACATAAAAATATTTTGGTTCCCCTGTCCTTTTAGCTACTTCTCTGGGTCACTGCTCATCTACCTGATGAAAGGAAGGAGTCTCTTGTCACTCAGTGTCCCTGAAAATAGCTTTGATTTCATTCCAGTCTTGCATTCTATTCCTACAGGAAGGCACTCTCATTTCTTCAAGGTCAAATGTTTGGGGCAGGCATTGAATACAATCAAATACAACTTATTTATCTGTGGACTTGTTTTGACTTAAATTCCTGAGTTTTTAAAAAACTTCCTGAATAAGATGCTCAAACAGATACAGAGGGACCCACAGACCATCAGGGAAGGAGCATATCACACTGGCAAGAGAATTGTGACTCATACTGGCTGACACGCTAGACTTCCAAGTGTGACATCCAGGTCACGGTATAGGTGCTGAAGGCCCTGATCCTGTAACCCTCTAAAACAGTTCCTTCAGTCCCATTGGTTGACCCAACCTTTGGACCTTGCTATTTGCCCTGGGTTTGCAGCACAACAAACAGAGGTGACTCCTAGGAAAGCCTGGGTCTGCTCACCATCTCTGGAGGGTCCCCATACACCCCTGTACCCGGATATCCAAAACTGTGCCTTTATTCTCAGTTGAGTTAGTCTACTCGGGTTGAATGTACGTGTTTCATTTCCAGAAACCTCTCACTGTGAAAGGCACACGAACTTCCTTTGTATTATTTGGCTGTCAGGTTTGGCCCAGTGAGGAATGCCTGCACCTTTTGAAATAAGAATGTTTCTGCTTTCTGATCACACAAGAACACAAGGTTTGCCTGCATTTCAAAGCAGCAAAGGGGGTTAGAACAGTGCTGGGCTAGGAGGTGGGAGGCCAGAATGATAGCTTTGCTCTTTCATTTCATAATTAGTGGAGCCGGAGTGATATTTTTAAAACCCATTGCTGGATAAAACTTTTGTAACCATCAATACTGAACTGATAACATTCAAAGAGGAAGATGGCTTTTCCTTCCAGATGTACATCGTATTTCCCAACCTGTCTGAAGCTGACACTCAATGTTTAGAGAATGGAAGGGGGGCACTGAGGTATGACTAGACACCCACTCTGACATTTGTACAGAGAAAGTAATCTTACTAATTTCTAAATGCCTTTGATCATGGATTTCTGAATAAAACTCATTCCAAAATATCAGTGACTAAGAATGATCTTGACCAGACATGTATAAAGGCAACCATATTATTTGGTTTAAAATCTCATATTAAATATGTCTGTGAGGTTTAAAAACATTTTTTTCTCTAAATCTTACCTCTCAGTTTTCTTATACTTGCATATTTTTAGATAGTTGTAATAACAGTGCACAGTCTGTTCTGTATTCTGCCTTTGTTTTGGCAATGGGAGATGAAATAATGAGAACCATAATCAAAACAGGATTCTTCTGACTATAACTAACTAAAAACACCATTCATAGCATCACACAAGTTGGAGGGGAAAAAAAAGGGAAAATAGACTGTCTCTTTTGTGGAATCTGTATTTACCTAGCCACATTAGCACAGTACTTAAAAATGTACCCCTATTGCTCCTTCTGAATTTCCATTGCTTAGAAGAAGCTGGAGTCTGTTTATGGAGCCCATGGGCTGTCTGACCCGTGTTTGGGAATCCAGCAGGCACAGCCGCCTGGTCCCCTGTCTCAGTCTGCTCTGTGGCTATGATGGCACACCACAGGCTGGACGGCCTACAAACAACAGAAATTTGTCTTTCCCAGTCTGGAGGGCTGGGAAGTCCAAGGTTAAGGTGCTGGCAGATTCTGTGTCTGTGAGAGCCCATTTCTAGTTCACAGGTGGTATCAATGCACGGTGTCCTCACATGGCAGAAGGGATCTCGGTGGGGTCTTGTTCATAAGGGCACAGATTCCATTCATAAGGGCTCCCCACTCCTGACCTCCTCATCACCTCCCAAGGGCCCCACTTCCTAAGTCCATCCCATGGGGGTTTAAGTTTCAACATCTGTGTGTTGGGAAGACACCGACCTGCAGGCCATGGCATCCCTGTGCCTGTTTTGTCACTGCTCTGGATCTAACTTCCCAGGGTGCTGCCATTGACCAGCAAGCCCTGGGCGGGAACCTCCATGCTGCCATGGGACTGCCTCCCACTGCTGCCTGTGTCCCTGTGACCACTTTGTGTTGTGCTGTGGCCCCTCACGTGTGTGTCCTCTGAGGTGACAGTTCTTCATGTCCAACACACAGTGGAGGGACTTCCCTGACTGCAGCTTCACATTGCATTCCTAGCCAGGTCCTCAAGCATTGTGAGGGCTTCCCTAGCTCCCCTTTGTGTTTGTGAAAACAGCTTTTCCTGACGGGTGCTCTGCCATCTGGTAATATCTACCTTGACACTGGTGAGACGTTCCCGTTCCCACGTTCTCAGCCAGAGAAGCACCTGATAAAGCCATTCCTGGCATTAGCTATACTTGTTCTTGGGCACCAGGAAGGTCACTTTACAGTGAGTGTCTTGAGTTTGTCTTGAAGAAGCCACTTGGTGAAAACCTCAGGCTTCTTTTTCTCCTTTGAATTATCTGGACGAAGCCCAGCTCCCAACCCTCAGAGATGCTGCAAGGGTGTAAGGGGAAAGGTTGAACTCAAATTGAGAAGATTGCCAAAGTTTTGAATGCATGCTTACATTTCCTCTACAAGGGTGTGCCTGCTCCCGGCAGGTCTAGGGCAGAAGGGTCCCTCTTAGAGTTTCTGTCCCTGGGCTGTCCTGTGGTTGGCGTTCCACACAGTGCTGCAGCTCCAACGTGATCACTTCAGCAGAACCCAGGACCTGAAGAAGGGGTTTCATTCTTTGTTGTTGATGGACCCGACGTCAATGTCACAGAGATCTTCAGTGCTGCTGCAGTTCTGTTGTGTCCTACATATTTTTAAACTCAGTACCTAGTAGGGTTGGACCTTGTCCAAGTGTAACTGTAAGCCTGTATCTCCCAGGTGGAGAGCAGTTCTGTTCAGGATCTCTCAAGGTCTTGCCAAATAAAATTAGGTCATATGAACAGACTCTTATATCATTTGTGGTGTTAAGCATTTTACTACCTATTTCCAGAAAATAGCCATAGCTCCAAGATCCCTTGGGCCATCCTTTTAAATTGGACCCTTATGGAGATGAAATACTACCTTCTTAAAATCCTGATTAGTGCTATGCATTGAAAATAATTGGCTTCCTAACCATCTGGAGTGTCCTGGTTTTATGCCTATTATTTGGGTGTAAATATTAATTGGGTCCCCTCTCATGCTCCACTTACCCTGATTTGGACAATGAAGCATATGTTCACCCTTGAGATGATGTCATGAACCACTGGCTCCAACCAGATGTTAACTTCAAGCAGAGCACTCTTTCTGTGGCAGCATTTTCATGGTCAAGGTTCTTATGTCTATTATGCTGTTGCCCTTGACACAGATTCTATTAAACTCTATAACCTTGCTTGCATTAATCTGTTCCTTCTCAGTCTCTTCTCCCACTCTCTGGGATTGAAAAGCCTTTAAATCAAAAGTTTTCAAGGTTTAAACAAGGTGTCTAGGTTGTGAAAACTTCTGGAGAGGAAGTGGGTTCTGTCTTTTGGCAGAACGAGTACTCAAGACAAGGATGAGGAGACCCAGAGGTTCTGCAGCCTCTCACTTGGGGTGCTGGGCACACACTTCAGGTGGGCCAGGTTGTGTCCTGCTAGTGAGCCACCCCTTACATAGCCCTCCTGCGCCCAGCCACACCGTGGCTACTGTGACCATCCTATCCTTACCCCAGCCCTTCTGCAGGAGAGTCTGGCCTCAATATCCAAGCAGAGGGAAGTGCTTGGACTTGGGCATGAAATTCCAGCCCATACGATGCTTGCAAAGGGAGGGGCTTAGAGGGTCATCAGATGGTTTCAAAGGTACAATCCTTTGTCGCAAACCCCTTCCACTTTGCTACGGAGGCTAAGTTTCTTTCTTGTTTCTCTTGAACCTCTTGTAAGTCAATGTTGGAAAGCAGCTTGTAATTTTCTTCTAAGTTCATTTTCACTAGTGTCCACCAGTCACCTGAGAGTTCATACTTTCCCCTGCACACTAAAAGTACATGTAATCATTCCAAATATCAAATATGTCTTGCTTTAGGGAGAGTGGTTGGTTTGTCTGTGGAGCAGGTGTGCACTGGACAAAGACTCATCATCATCCTGGACAGTGCCCCACCTCCCCACCCCCCGATCTTCACATTGATACCGCAAATGAGGAAATTCTAGCTTCTCCCAGCTTATTTTTTTTCCTGGTATTCTCAAATTATGGGGATGGGGGTGCAAATTGTCCTGCACTTCTACTTGTAGGTAGTGTAGGCTCTCAGATGCCCCCTGGAGATGGCCGTTGGCCATCGCTCTCTAGGGAGCTCACCACCAACTGAGAACAGCTCTCTGAAGTTGGCAGAACAGGAATGTTGGTGTTGCCCTACTAATCCAGAGCCCCAGGCATCCCTCTCACAGGATAGCTCCTTCCATGACAGGCAACATTAAATGAGAGCCAGGTGGGGTGGAGGAAAGCCCTAAGCAAGGTTGTTTGTGTCCCCTGAGTCTTGTTTCTGTAATGAAGTGGTTCTTGCCCCTGGGACAAGCTGGGCTCCCATTCCTGCCGGCCCCACTGTCGTACTCAGTTATCACCACCAATGGGACAGGTGGCTGCGGTGGCACCTCCTAGGACAAGGACCACTTGTTTGTTCTCTGACTTTCCTTCTGTGCCCACAGAAACACCCCTTTCTACTGCAACTCCCCTCCAGGTTAGCTGAGAGGAGGAGAATTCTGAGACAGAGGCTACTACCCTGATCCTTAGCCCTTGGACAAGACCCACCCGTTCACTGCTCTTTTCAAAAAGTTTACTTAATTTATTGGAATGACACTGGTTAACAAAATTATATAGGTTTCAAGTGTGTAATCCTACAATATATCATCTGTATATTATATTGTGTTCACCACCCAAAGTCAGTCCCCTGCTCTTGATTTCTTCCATGTGTCAGTTAATTTCCTTTTTAGGATTCTCAGTACTCTTTCCTAAAATTCAAACTCAGACACTCTCATTCCCAATCCATCAGGCAATTTACAAAAACTCTGCATCTCAGAAAAAAGGATTTAAGGTCTTCCAGAAGTCTTTCCTCTGTCTGGATTTATGGCTACATAACATTTGTGGTCAGATGCTCAATAACCCTCAAGCTTGAACTCACATGGATATATCCGGAGAAACATAATGCGAATCTGCCATCTTGCTGAGTCTGGCCTAGCACGTGCCCAGTCAACATATCTTGTAATACCATATAATAATTCATTTGTAAAATGAAATTTGGATACCACTGCATATGCTCTTTTATAAGTTTCATGTGTTAACTTTACGAACACCTTTCCATGACAATCAGTATTCCTCTACAGTATCATTTTTTTTTTCATAGGCTGATGTATTTTGCTGATCCTTTACTACGAGACAATTATTTCCAGTTATTTCTCTGTCACGAACAGTGATGAGAGACATATTCTTTTATAAACTGCTTTGTGTATGTCACCAATGAATTCCTTACTATAATTTTCCTGGAATTGGAAGTCACTGGGTAAGTTTACATCCGCAGCAGCATGTAGGGCACATTGCGAAGGGCTGTCAGTTCTCACCTGAAAGAGGTCAGGACACGTTCTCCCGTGGCTTTGCTCTCAAGAGTCCGGAAGGGAATGCAATCAAGGCTTAGGATCGTTCATATACCCAGCTACTTCTGTGTCCCTGAATAACGAACTAGATAGTCCAGTTGGGTTAAGTGCTTTCTCTCAAAATATCTTTATTGAATATATTTTAACATTTGCTCTTTGGCAAAACATGATGACAGCCACAATACTAGTCACTGCCAGGAAGTGTTTTCCCCAGTGCTCTGAGTATTTGTGTGTCAGAGGAAGAGACTTTACATCCTTTGAAAAGAACAGCACATTTGGTGAGGTGAGGGTGGGACAAGGTGACCTCTCAAAGGCCGTTCTTGGGGAGGTGCCATAGAGGGGCCAAGAAGTATGTACTGGTTGGCGGGGGCGGGGTGGGGTTGGCTATCTCCTCTTAAGAACTAAGTCTTCATGCTTGTCATTTTGGCTTCTAGTTTGTGTCCTGGGGACACCTTTTAACTGTCTTATGCTCCCTGTAATATTTTGGCTCTAGATTTGTGACATTTTGTCTTTTTTCCTGCAGGCATGGGGAGCAATCACGGAATCCCCTGGGCTCCCCCTTAATACCAGGTTTCAAAGATAAAGAAGCAATTACTTCTTTCCTCAGGCAAACAACCTTTTTTTTTGTCTCCTGTGTTGATCTCTCCTCTATAAACAGTAAAAGCTGTGTGACAGTTCTATCTCCAGAGAAGTCTGTAGCTGCTTGCTGTCCTCAGCAGCTTTAGACTCATTAATAGAAATATAGCATATGGATTGATTAAAATATCAGTTCCCTTATACTCTTCAAGTCTTCCTTCTGCAAACACTTCCTATGCATTATGCATTGGATAGTGGGCCAAATGTTGAGATTTGGGCTAAAAAGAGACCCTGAATTTAAGGAACTCAGAAGGGAGACCGATGTGGCAGCAAATAATTGTCATATGATGATATAATTATTTTAATGGCTAAGTGTGTGTTCAAAGGGCAGGAGATGTGTAAGGAGATAGGACACCTGAGGCAGATAGCCAGCAGGCTCTTGGAGGAGAAACAGGTGTTTGTCCAGTGGGTGAGCACAGCAGGGAATTCTAGGCAAGGGAACAGCATGTGCAAAGTCTGAAACTAGAGTAGTTCAGAGACTGTTGGATGAAACATCAAGTATTCTAGTTTTGTAATTAAAATATGAGGGGTAATGGGCAGCAAATGAGGTTAGAAGAGCAGACAGAGGCCCGTGTTATGTCATATGTGGGAGAGACAGTTAATTGTCCCCCAATACTTGTTTTCTCTCTTCTTCAATTAGCAATAGACCTGTTGGTGGGCACATAGCTTCTCAGATTAACACTACATTTCCCACGCTCCCTTGAAGCCAGGTGTGGCCAGGTGACTAAGTTCTGTGAACATCGTGTCAAAGGCAGGGTGGCGGTCTTGTCTTCGGCCCTTAAAGACAGTGGAACCTGAGAGCACTTTTTCTGTTTGTCAGTCTTGTCTTCTGATCAATTCTGAAAAGCAAAAGGTGTCAACTGCAGGAACAAGAGTGGAAGCCTGGGTTCCTGAGACCATGGAGCACCTTACAACCCAAGATCACACACCCAGATTTCTGCCTCGGAGAGAAATACAGTTCTAAAGTATTTAAACAAGTATTTGGAATTCTCTGTCCCTAGCAAACATAGTTGATCCTAACTAGCACATTATACAAAGGAACGTAGCTTGTCTGCAGTTGCTGATGGAGAGGCAGAGGGGAATTTGAGTGGGGAATGGCTTCAGGTGGAGTAGCAAGAGGGCTGGAGCTTCCTGCAAGAACCCTCTTCTGAGGACACTGGCAGCGATCGATTAGAATGGACAGGTGAGAGGTGGGTAGAGCCACACAATCATGATGTCATGACTGTGTATTGCAGTCCGTTTAGCTGAACTGGAATGAGACTTCCCAGAACCCTCTGCACAGTCAGGGATCTGCTGACTCACCTTCTTGGCACGAGGCAGCATCTGGTCTGTACTCTGAATACTGTCGATCTCCTCTTTCAGCTCCTCCGACTTTGGGGCCACATGTGGTTTAGATTTTGGATACAGGCTTGGAGGTGATGGGAGACTGAGGAACATTCCAGTTCATCCTCTTGGATTCCACCTTATGCCTGTGGGGTACAGTTTGTCCTTTCTCTCTCACTTCCTGCCCATCGCTCCTTCCCAATGCAGACTGCAGACCAGCACCAAATGAAGTAACAACTGTTGTTAACTCTTCAACCAGCTCCTAAAATCGCCTGTGGTCAAATCCTTACAATAGATCTCTTCTAGTTCTCAGCGGTTCTTCTTTTCTGATTGAACCGTGACTGATAGTGCAAATGAGGATGGAATGGCAAGGCTGTGATTTTCTTCTTTACCACTGTGTCCCCAGAGTGTACAATAGTGCCTGGAAGGTAATAGTTGTTCAATAAATATTTTTGAATGAAATGCTGAAGGATGACTATGAGAGACCTTTGGGAAGCAGGATTCATTTGACTTGCTGATTGCTTAGATATGGATTAAGAGAAGGTAAACCAGCCCTGGCTGGTGTGGCTCAGTGGACGGAGCACTGGCCTGCGAACCCGAAGGTTGCTGGTTTGATTCCCCAGTCAGGGCACATAACCAGGTTGCAAGCCAGGTCTCCAGCCAGGTCCTTGGCTGGAGGCAGATGAAAAGCAACCATACATTGGTGTTTCTCTCCCTGTCGTCCTCCTTTCCTGCCCTTCTCTCTGAAAATAATAAACAAAATCTTAAAAAAAAGAAAGATGGTAAACCAGCAGAACCCCCATGTGTTCTTGCCTTTAGTGACTGGGGTAAAGATGGTGCCAAATGCTAAGACAGACATCGTGGGAGGGGCATGAATTTGGGTTGCACTTTCCAAAAGGACTCTTCCCAGGATGATACTGGGTTGAAGCAACCACAAGGTAGCTCTTGTGCAATAGTGCTTGTATTCTTGGAGAGTTCTTGAAGCTGTGAGATTGGAGACTCTTAACCTGAACATCATAGTGGGGAGAACAGAATGAGTTCTGCTTTGAATATATTAAACTTCAGGAGACTGTGGAATATTCTTTTGGAGATGTGTAATAAAGTAAAATTCAATTCATATGTTAGAAAAGGGATGTAGGCTAGGGATTCAGTTTGGGGTGTTGTCTGTGTGAAATCACTTCAAGCATTGGGCATGATTGCAAGAGTTTCCAGCTGATTCAGGAACCAGACTGGAGCCCGAGGGACCAGCAACATTCAGGAGGCAAGAGAAGAGGAGCTTGCAAAGGAGAGCAATGTAACAGCTGGGCCAGGGGAGTGTGGTTCTGGAAACAGAGGGAGGAAATGGTCCAAGAGAGAAGTACCAAATGCTGAGAAGCATTCAAGTGAATCAAGACTTCAAAGTGTCCCAAGAAAGGCTAATTTCTGTGACTCAAGGTGTGAGAAGCCTAGTGAAATGAGGTGGCGAGCAGATGAGGGGAGGGAAGTGGGTGCTGGTGAGTGAAAATCATGCTGTTTTGGACCCAGGCTGTGACAGGCAAGAGAGATTTGAACTAGGAGAAAAGAAGAGAAAGAGAACCAAGCAGAGAATGGTTAGGATAGAACAATGGGGTTAAAAGAAAATCATTAAACAACCAACCATCTCTACTATGATGAGTTATATTTATATAGTTGTGTAAGCTTTAAGATTTGTTAAGAGTTCTACCTTTTGCTTTAATTTTCTAGCAGCCTTTTATATTTCCCCCTGTGTGCCTGAATTATAGTGACATCACAGCCACCTCCCTGTTTTCAGTTTATATTTCTGTTTATACATCCCTCAATAAATGTATTTTCTTAAAATAATTTGCTCACTGGTTTGATCCCCAACCAGGGCAACATAGCTAGATTGTAAGCCAGCTCTCCAGCCAGGTCCGTAGCTGGAGGCAGGCGAAAAGCAACCATACATTGATGTCTCTCTCCCTCTCTGCCTCTATCCCTTCCCCTCTCTCTACAAATAATAAATAAAATCTTAAAAAAAATAATTCGCATCATGCCCTTTTCCTGTTTTTCCTCAATGCCTCTTTTTTCAACATAATTTGGTGACTCTCAAATTTCATCATAATTTGGCTCCATTTTACTTATCCAATGTTCTTACTTATTAACTCAGAGTTTTGAATTTATTTGGCTTAAGATCCAAACACCTAAATCCTGGGATGTTGAGTCCAAGGAAAAGCAGTGTATCAGTTAGTTTTTGCTGCATGACAAGCAATTCCAAAACTTAGTTAAAGCAACAAGCATTTATTACTCCTCAGGATTCTGTGGGTCGACCAGTCAGTTCTTTTGGTCTTAGCCGGCTAAGCTAGAGGGCATGTTCAAGATCAGCCTTGCTCACCTGTCAGGGACTTCAGCCAACATGACTAGGAATAGCTCAGGCCCCTCTCCACGCTATCTTTCCTCCCACAGAGTCCCACCTGGGGTGTTTTGGAAGCAGGGGGTGCTTCCTGCAGCAAGAGAGGACATTCTTTGGCTTGTCACCCCACATCATTCCTATCTCTGCTTCCTTGATCACATCTGACTCTCCTGCTACCCTCTTGTAGGGACCTTTGTGGTTAGAGCAAACCCAACAGAACAAGCCAGGATGATCTCTGCATTTCAAAATCTTTGACTTAATCACATCTACAGAGTTGCTTTTGCCATGGAAGGTTCTGAGGACTGGGACATGGACCTCTTTGGGGGACATTATTCTGCCCACCAGATATGCCTTATATGTGTGTATCTGTAATGCATTTTAACCTACAGTTGTGCTTAATTCAGTTCCACATTTTTATCACGTCTAATTATTTTGTGTGCAAGTATCTTTATCTTGCCTGAATATATGTTCCCTGAGGGCAGAAATCCTCCTCAGAGCTCGGCACATACTTGCTGGTTTTAGACTTCCATTCTCTTCATTTGGTATAAACACAAACAGCAAAACATTTATCTTTAATTGACTACAGTGCAAATTTATTCCCTCCCCTTATTTCCTAGGAGTCTCAGTTCTTATCATGTAATAATAATAAAAAAAGAACTCTTTTAATCAGCCTAAGAGAGAGAGCAGTCTATATTACTAGTGCCTTTTAATGAAGTTTTCAAAGAGCCTTAATGATATTTTGTTCTTTTTGGTACCAGCTAATGGGATAGTTGAATTAATTAGCTTCTGTGCAGTTTGTTTTAAATAGTTCTTGTTTAATTAACTAATTTTTAGACTTTTTATTGTAAAAATGTCAACATACAGAGAAGTAGAAAGAATTGCTCAACGAATAGCCATGTATATACTCACAATCTAAATTGAGCAACCTATAAAAACATGCGTATCCATGATATGTCGGCTAACCCACTTTAAGGTAAATGACAAATAACTGATTTTTATTCAAGGCCATAAAAAAGTAACAATTTATGCACATTTTCTCTGTTTCTTGAGATTCATCAAAATGTGGTTGGAGTTGGAGAATATCTCGTTATATGAGGTCAGTCCTGAAAGTATAGGCCATGCAAATAGTTTTAATTATATTGACATTGGCTCTATACTTTTGGGACAGGCCTCATATTATAGGTTTTCTCTTTAAAAAAATCTGATGTGCTTCAGGTCACTGTGGATGGTGGCCCTTTTCTCACCTATGAGAACATCTGTAAACAGTTGTTATTCTCTTAAACATATGCTTGATTTGGACTACGTTTTATTTTAATACCCATGTCCTCCACATTCCTCTTAGTTTTTTAACTAGTTTCCCAGCAAAATGTCACTTAATTCCCTTTTGTTTGGGGTCAAGTCTCATTGCAACTTGCTCCAGCAATGATAGTTTGCTGGGAGGTGAAGGGAGTGATTGCTTTGGTCTTGGTGTTTTCTGTGCTGTCACGTTGGTTCCGCATTTGTACCAGCTTTTGGCTGCTGTGTTTCTTTCCCAGAGGAAAGGAATTTGGACACAATTCAACTTAACATCCACTTAGGCAACTCCTTTCCTCTTGTTTCTGCTAAAGGGACTGTGGGCACTCTTCTCAACCATCTCCAAGAATTTTTGGCATTGTTAGACCTGACCAATGTCAACGTTAAAAATGACAAAAGTATAGTTTCCACGTAAGGAAAGCATGGGTATTTTAATTCTAACTCTCCCATCACAAATCATCTCACATATTCCCCTTGAAAGTTTAAATTCAGCCCAAGTCTCCAAGTTCAAGACTGGCAATCAGTAAGTCAGACTTGCTGTGCCCAGCTGTTTGGGTTGTCTGGCTGAGCCAAGCACCCTGCTCAGGAAAGTAGCTGGAGCTAGAGCTGGTTGGTATCCTCACCCTCTCTTCCTGTCTTTCTCAGGAAGACTCACAGGGGTGTCACCCTATGTCTAGGTGAGACCTCTTATGGTCATTGTCCTCAGATAATGACTTGTCTTTCTAAATGTAAATCCATTCCCAAGCTTCATCAAAGACATCCTCAAACTCCATCCTCTCTTTCCATTTTAAGATTGTAAACTCTGTCTAACTGATGATTATAGGAAAATTCTACCAGCATGGCCTTTTAACATATTTTACCAAGTAATTTAGACCTTTCATTGTCTTAGATAACCTCTCTTCTTTTTAGTGTAATACCCTGTCTTTAATTAGTCTAAAAACCCACATCCCATTTTGTTTTGAAGTGCCTTTGGGTTATCTTTAAAAAATCAACAGTAAACATGTGAGTTTGAATCTATTGTTTCCCACATAAATATTGACCAACATTTTCTAGATCACTAGGAAAAAAGTGATCCAAGTCCTGTCATTAGGTATTATCATGAAAAGGCTGTACGCTGTGTGACAGTTGTATCTGAGAGTTAAATATTATAAGACCATTCCACTATGATATTATACACAAATATTATAAAATAGTAAATATTGTTTCTATTCATATTGAACTATTATTAGACTTTGAGAAATTCTCAACATAATCCAAAATTGGTATTTTATTTGCAGTATTTGATTTCACTTGAATGTCTAGTCAGATTTACTTTGTACAAAGTGCAAAGGACCCTAAGCAATTTCAGGGGGCACATTCCTTCTAAGAAAGGAGTGCTTTACACTTGGAACAATAGAAAAGTGTGTGGTGAAAAGAGTTTGCCCAACAGGTTCAGAAGACTGTTGCTGTTCTGACAGCAATTCTCTTACAACCACTGGATATCCTGCAATTCAGCTCAATTCTGACACGAATGACTGAGAATGAACATCAGACCCCACAGGGTGAAGGGCTCTGTCCCCCATTCCAGACAACCACAAGTCTCAGGGGCCACCCTCCTGAAGATCAGTTATAAATTTTAAAGTTCCCATGACCGTCTCTGGTTTAATGTTCAATCATTTGCTAGAATGGTTCGCTAAACTCAGTAAAAGCATTATGTGCACCACAGCAGCTTCATGATAAAGGATGCAGTTTAGGAAAGGCCACATGGAACACACACATCAGGTGGGGTGTGGGGCAGGGGCATAGAGCTCCCCTGCATCCACCCCTCATGGAATCATGGTGTTTCATCCTCCCAGCACACCTCCATGTTCAGCAAACAGGAAGCTCCTCCAAGCTTGGGTGCAGAGCTTTTACTGGGGTTTTGTTACCTAGGCACAATTGGTTAAATCATGATTAAACTCACTCTCCAGCACCCTTTCTCCCTTGAGGTCCAGCTGCCCTACGTTCCACCCTCTAATCATGTGATTGGTCTTTCTGGTGGCCAGTTCCCATCTGACACCCACCAGGAGTCACGTGACAAAGACACTTCTATCATCAGCATATTCACCTTGCTGAGGTGCCATAACCAAGGGTCACATACTGGGTGACTTAACCAACAGAAATTTATTTTTTCACAATTTTGGAGGTTGGTCAGCAAGGTTAGTTTCTCCTGAGGCCTCTTTCCTTGGCTTGTTGTTGGATGGCCCTCTTTTTCCTGAGTCTTCCTGTGGTCTTCCTCCTTCCTTGGTGTGTCTGTGTCTCTTCTCTTCTTAGAAGGACACCTGTCATATCAGATAAGGTGTGGATTTGGTTTTGGAAGCTCTGGGCTCGGAGTCAGGGACCAAGATCAGATAGATTCTTACCGTTCTAGTTGCATGTGTCCTTCAGAGAAGCATCTTTAGGTTTCGGCTGATAACTGTGTTTCACAGATGATGCGTATAAGCAGTACTGCTTTGCCACCCAGAGAAATGTGGGGCCAGCCACCTTTTTTGAGGGAATAAATTGTCTGCTCCTACCTTATGCCCCTGAGAAGTGTCATGCTAAATTCTGTGTACAGGCTGACAAACAAACAAATAAATTCAGGTGCCTTTTTCTGCTGTTCAGATCTTTACTTCCTGGCATCTCCACATCCTTTCTCCCAACCCAGGGTTCGGGAACAATCCTGATCGTATTGGACCCAGGTATGTATATAAATTAGCACATTATCTCTCTCTCAGATATTTGCACTCAAGTCTTATTTTCTTACATCCTTATACTCCTGCAGTTAACCCAGGGTGGTGGCCTCCCAACCACAAGGTTTGTATTCATGAAAAGGTAAGTGATACTTGTAGGTTTTATTCCCTTTATAAGTTTTCTTGGTTGTGAGCTTATCAATGGTAGGATCATAAAATTTCTCAGATTCTTCCCATTTTTTTGAGGGTATATACCTTGCCAAAGTATAAGTGCTGTTCTTTTGATAGAAACTTTATCCACGTTGCTTTGAAAACGTTATTTAGGTCTTGCCTTCCCTTTGGCTGTTGGGCCATGTGACCCCCAGGGCAGGCAGCAGTGGGAACAGCACAGAGGGGAGCCAGGAGGTTGAAGTGGGAGGTGGAGGGCGGTCCTGTTCATTTCCCCAGGTGAGATGGGCAGCTGAGTCTGACTTAAAGGCTGACACGGAATCACTTCATTTTGGAATTGAGAGGTGAGGGGGCTCCAAGACTCCCCTGTGATTGGAGCTCTAAGTATTTGGTAAAATAGATGGAGGGAGATAATAGTCTACATGTAGTTATTAAACATATAGTCACATGTTGTCACTTACTGGAGGGAAAGGGGTGAGCTGTGCACACATGCAAACTTGGTTCACTCCTGTTTAATTTTTGGGAGAAATATTTTATCCTGACACTAGCAGCCTAGCACAGCAACCTAGGCTCTCTCCTAGGACAACATGTTGAGAGCAGAAAGAAGCCAGGTTCTTTTCATTTTGCATGAATTCATTCTTTCTGTGTTGTTCAACAGACTTTTATAAAGAGAATTCTGTGTGCCACGCTCCTGGAAGAAATCTGCCTTATCTAAAATAGATGGTCTAAAAGTTATTGAAGAAATTCTCCCTCATACTAAAAAAAAAAAAAAAAAAAAAAGGAAAGATGATGCTGTTAGTTTTAATGCTCTCAGGAATTATCCATAGGAAATGGGCGAGGTAGTTTGTTTTTTCATCTGTTAAATATTTTATGTAGATGATCTCCAACTTTTTCGCAACTCTAACGTTCTAGGATTCTGTAGTTTTTGTTATGACTTCTATACCCTAGAAGGATAATGTTCAAGTAGAATTAATTGGTGCTTGTGAGATGGAATTATTTCCTAATTGAAAAACTTATTGTAAGGCACATAAACTTATTTTTTCACTATTGCACTGGGTTCTAAGATGCTGAGGTTGCCAGAGGGCGGTCATAGTTGCTGTTCCATTTCCACATGTTCATTGCAGGGGCCTGGCTGTTTCTTCCTCAAATGACACTTGTACCTGTCCTAAGGCCAGAAATTCCAGAATTAGAGATACATTCCTGTTCTTCAAGCCTTATCCTCTAACTCCTTAATATGAATAACAAACGGGAAGTTCTTAACTTTTCTATTGAGTTGCTGAGGATAACAGAATACAAAATGAAAAGTGATTTAAACAATACAGACTTAATTTTCTCATATAGTACCAGAATTGGTAGATTGGGCTCCAAGTCAGCTTTTTTCATGCCCTTTGGCTTTCCCCTCATGGGGACCAAATGACTGCAGCAGCTGCGAGCATCATGCCCTCACATGACAGTGTCCAAAGGCAGAAAGGATAGTTTGTCTCCATAAACCTCTTTTTATCAGGAAGAAACCCTTTCCTTGAAGCCCCCAGCAGACTTCATCTTATGGTGTGGCACTATGTTACACCTCTGATCTCATGGACATTCTGTCAGCAATGAAGAGGGTGGCAGGAATACATTGACAGTCAGTAATGCCTGTCCCACCTGATCTGGCCAAACACTTGACAGCAGTTCTAACTGGAAGGGAAGGAGTGGAAAGTGTTTTGTTCACCTACAAGGTGCGGCAATAGGAGGTTTACCTGTATGAAAAATAATACAATAATTTATACCTAATAATACAAGAATAAACTCCATGATTCACATACTCACAATTGTAAGCCTACTTTTGCCCCACTTTATATGGGGTACCCTCTCTTCCTGCTTTTAATCCACTTCCCCTACTTTTCAGGGGCCCTGGCTAGCCATTGGTCAAGGGATGGCTGAGCCTGTGAATGGTGTATTGTATGAGCAAGGGACAGAGACCGTGTTGAGAGGGTGGACAGGCACAGGTGCAGGTAGAGGCTGAGGGTGGGACTAAGGCTAATGATGGGAGAGGAGCCAGGGGCAGGGCAGGAGGCTGTGTGTGGAAACCTGCTCTTCTCATACACTGTGCTGCGGGGTCTGTCTGACCCTTGCTGAGTGAGCATCAGTAACAGACTCCTGTGACAGCTTTCCCCCAACGGCAGTGCCAGCAATGGTTTACATATCCATCGGATGTTTCATCTACCATAATTAACCAGGAAGTCTATAATTACCTTAATTCTCTGACCTGTTGCTCAGGGGTGGAGCATCCCGGTACAAATAATGGGCTCTTGGCTTGGGATACTGGCTTCATTTTCTTGGGATTAGGAATCAGCAGAATCAGTGTCATTCTATTTTAAAAACCTTTTGAATATCCCTGTAACAGGTAGTTAATTGGCTTAGGTTCAGTCAAGCGTTTGGCCGGAAGTCACTTTGTGGGTTAATGTGTGAATGCTTTAATGGGAACAGCATTGGGAAGCCAGGGCTGGAAAGACTGAGGAATGCAGGTGAGGCTGCCTCGTGTACTTCCAGCCTGGCACCCAGTGTCCTTCATTTATCTGGCTTTCTTTCCTAATGACCTTTCCCCACAGTTCTCAGCCCAGTGATCTTAACCCCCTACCTGGGAGCATTCCTTCTGTCAAAGAACAGAAAGAGTAAAACCAGTCGTGTAAGACAAGGTAACAGACATGGAAAGAGGGGAGGAAGGGAATGATTCCTTATGGGGCAGTGAACACTTGTGATACATGCATTGGGGCGTCTAAGATGAGCTAAGGCACGTGGCTCTGTCTGAAGGAGCTCATAGTCCAGGAGGTGGTACCATGAGGGGTGCAGGGGACAGAGAGAAATAATGCGAGGCTTGAAGAGTTCAAGGACAGAAACTTGTACAGGTGGCAGGTGAGCACCTAGAAAGGCCACCTAATTTACACTAGATGGGGTGGCGAAGGATGGGCATCCAGGAACCTTCCCAGAGACAGTACCTGCAGGGAGACTTTGCCCTCACGCCTCTGCTGGTCCACCGCTGTAAGGACCCTTGTTCACCCATGGGAGAGACTGAAACAGGATGTAGAGGTTCTTCCAGAAGTGCTGAAGAGAGCCAAAGAGCAGCCATTATTCATTTAGTTGTAGGGTTTTGGGCTATAAAATGTGTATGAAGGAGAGGCTTCTAGGTGGCCCCCTTTCCTGGGCACATACTGAACTCTGGTGTTTTGGGGACAGGTACGAAAAGTCCATGTGCCTGAATTGTATGTGTTGGACTCTGGCTCTGTGAGGCTGGAGGGGGAGCTGTTAGAACCGGGCCTGGGTGCAGCCAGGTTGGGTGAGTGGCTGGCACGGACCCGGGAGGGTCTTGTGAGAAGGACCACCGTCTGCTGCTTATTTTCACATGTCACCGAATGTAAACGTCAACACTTGGTGAGGGAGGGACTCCGTAGCTACTTGCGGATGAGGAAACAAATCTTAGGAAAGGTGAGTGAGCTGCCCAAAGGCACCTGGCTGGTGCTTGGCAAGCTGGGCTTCATGGCTGGCTCTCCCGGGTCTAAGACTCATGTACTTCCCATTGTGCACCAGTTAACTTGGAACATTTAATTGTGTCCCGTCTCTTTTCCAAAAAGGTACAGGTGTGTGAGCAGGTATGTGTGCGTCCTGTGTACATACAGTAACATGATAGAAATAGAAAATTGCAAGGGTAACCAATATGATATGGACTTCTGATTGAATATCAGGTTTTGCTCTGAGTTTTCTGGTGTCCGGAGCAGAAAGAGAAACTGCCTAAGTAAATGCCCTCACTGTCACAAAGAAAGAAACATAATGATTCCTTTACGCTGATGTCTTTCTGATTGCAAAGGGAAGATATCAGTTCCTCCAGAAAGGGATAGATTTTGGAAGTCCATTTCTGACAATTCTCTGTTGGATCTTGCAGGAAAAATGGTGCCGTACAGTGAACAGTGTTATCTCCACTGGAGCATGCTAACAAATACAAAGTATTATTTACTTGGCCCTGGCCAGGTAGGTCAGTGGGTCAGAGCGTTAACCTAATCTGTCAGGGTTGTGGGTTCAATCCCCAGTCAGGGCACATACAAGAATCAACCAATGAATGTATAAATAAATGGAACAACAAGTTGATGTCTATCTCTCCTTTCACTCTCTCATCAAGTAAGTGGTGTTTATTTGACTTGAACTTTTTCCCCTATAACATGCCTGAATAAAATGGCAGTCGCCTAGCGTAACACCCAGGTGGTTGCTTGATTCAATGAGAGATAGAACATATGTAAATGTGCTTCATTCCTTTCTTAAATATTTATCGAGCACTTAATATATACCAGAATTACTGTAATAATTTCTATGTGAGTTTGTAAACTTATTGGGCAAATTGGTTTAGTAATTTAAGGTGTCAGTTATAGAGATCGATATTTTTAGAAAAGCAGAAAAAATATATTGCCAATGGCTGGCTCCATTTTATTTCCTTGCTATCTGTTATAATGTTTAGTTGGATTATATTTTACCAGATTAGGTTCTTGCTCCTTTGATGAAATTATTCATCAATCCTAGGGAGAAGGAAGATCTAAAATGCTTTGGCAGGGATTAGCCCTAAAAACTCAACTTCAAAATTCTTACATTATGTATGTAAAGCTCTTGGGAACATCTGAGTGTTTGAGAGGTGCGAATTATGTGTGTTCCCCTAAGGTCAGGAGACATGGGACCAGGAAATGGATCCATCTTCCAGTGGCTATGCCCTTTGACAATCTCCCAGCCTGTCCTCTGCATTAACCCCATTCAGCATTAACCCCCTTGCCCCGCCACCTCATGCACTTGTCTGTCATAGGATGTTCCCTCCATTTCCTCACCTTCACTGAGACCCACGTCTCCCCCAAGATCAGGGGTCTGAAAGAGAGCTTCCCCAGGAATCCCCAACACCAAGTAGGGGGTCATTCTCTTAACTCCCCTCTGCTACTTTGTATCTTTTCATGGCCCTTGCTTGGAAGACCCCCCTTTTGCTCATAGGCTCCCTTAGGGGGGTCACCACTCCCCTCTCCTCACTGCTTTCACCCCGGGGGCCACTGACCACACCTGCCTGCCCAACACCTGACAGCATTGTGCCTGTAAACGTTTCCACACCGAACACCCCAGCTAAGTGACTCCCCTGGCAGGTAAATTGCATCATCCTGTGTTATTTCCTTCCTAGCATCATTTTTCTGTTCATTTATTTAACATCACATTTACCGTCTGTCTCGCTGCACTGGGAACAATCTCCCTGAGTGTGGGCACTTTCTGTGTCTTGTTCTGCAGGAGCCCCCAGTGTCTGGCGAGAAGCCAGCAGGGATTAGGAATGAGGGAAGTGTTTGTGGAATAAGTGAATGAAGGCTTGGATGCGTGGTCTTGATAATTGCATTCTGTTCAAACCAAGATCAGGTTCCATCCTGCCCAGGATAAAAGTGCTTTAATTGGAAAAGCACTTTACTTAGAACACTAGCAATGGAATTTGGAGTGAATAGAACCTATGGCCTGCCGATTTCTGAACTGATTTTCCTTTTTTTTTTTTTTTCAAGATTTTATTTATTATTTCCAGAGAGACAGAGGAAGGGAGACAGGCGGAGAGGGAGAGAAACATCCATGTATGGTTGCCTTTCACCTGCCTCCAGCCATGGGCCTGGCTGGAGACCTGGCTTGCAACCTGGTTATGTGCCCTTGCTGGGGAATCGAACCAGTGACCTTTGGGTTTGCAGGCTGGCATCTTATCTGCTGTGCTACCAGCCAGGGCTTGAACTGATTTTCTATACACAGAAAGAATAATAGATTGGCTGGCATTTCTCCCAGTGTATGGGGGCATAGCTTCAAAAATGACGACCTCAGTGGCCAGGCAAAGAAAGACAGGCTGTGCTGAAAACGGTGATGAGCCATGAAAGTCGTTCTAGGCAAAAAGGATCTGCTCTCCTTCCTCTGCTGATGTCTGACCCAAGTGTAACTTGTGTCACTTGTGAAACATGACCCTTTCAGAAGCCTCCAGTCCTTGCTTCCTGAGACTTCTGAAATTCAATGAAATAATGAAGTCAGCCCTGGTGAGAGGCTGTGCATGGAGAGAGAGAGCGGGAGGGAGGGATGGAGAGAGGGAGGGGATGGGGAGAGAGAGAGAGAGAGCACCCTTATTTACGGAACACAGAGAATAGTAATGAGCCAATATGAACTCAAACTGTCACTGGAGGTCAGAAACACTGATCTCCACCTTGAGAGCCATCAGATTTCTGCTTTCAGAAACCAAGTCCCACAGGCTTGGAACATCAACCCCTTCTTGCCAAGAGAGAGCCCCGTGGTCTTAGTTTATTGCTAAAGAACAATACTGCTATATTTTTCCTTTCTTCTCTTGGGTCACGTCAATTCAGCCCATCACAATTCACCATTTTCCTGACTGTTGCTGCTACTGAATTTTTACCAAATAAATACAGTCAACCACGTTTTAACCACAACAATAAAATACTTAAACATTCTGTAGGCAAAGGGCCATGGCAGTAGGAGGATTTGACATACGGATCATGTGTATCCTTTGATCATCTGTCATTTTGTTAGAAGAAAGCATATGCCATCCTTTGCTCTGTTTTTAAAATAGATTTAGAGGAAGTGAGGAATTAATCGTAACCTTAAACACATTGAGCCCAGTATTTCCTATCCAACTGCAGAATGCACTATCTAGTTTCCTACACCTCCCCCTGCTAAGTTTAGACTCTTTGGGCCAGCTGTTAAGAAAGGAAAGAGGGGGGAAGGGAGCATTGCTTTGGATGGATGAAGCATTGCACCCACCGTTCCTGATCCTAGGGTATTTCCCCACTGGTCCCGATCCCTTTCCTTGTAGTGACTGGAGCTACTGCGCCTTGTGACTTTTCCAACGTTGGTTTCAAATAAGATTGGCACAAATCTTTCTCACTTCTAGTTGGTAGTTACGTGCTACAAACACAAGATTGGCCAGCTGATCAGCAGTATATGGCTTGACCCTCTTGGCCCTCTTCCGGAAAGCAAATGTTTGCCCTGCTTTTCAGAGATTGGTGGCGAAAGGAGGCTAGCGGGTCACCGGCCCACCTGCAGGCTGTGCAGCAACATCGGGACAATTTGTCTTCGGAGAGTTTGCCTGGTTAGGTTAACATCGGTAAGGTGACTGATGTTGCACAGTTTGAAGTCAAACATTTGTCAACTTTTAAAGATGACCAGACTTGAGCTATTGCAGATGGTGGCACTTACAGTGACGTCTTGGCTTTGCAGTCAGACCTGGCTCATGGTGGGTGTCCCGTGAATGTGCTGTGAACTGGAGTTGAGTTAGTATCTAAGTGTCCCTGGGCGTGCCAGTGGCCTTCTAGTAGGTGAGCTGGGCCCAGGGTGTGGCCTCTCCTGGTATGTTGCTGTGGAGAGTCTTCTCCTGCCCTGATTTTTCGCCCCCTTTAGCTTGCTGCCCACTCAATCTCTCCCCTGTGCCCAGGGACCACCCTTTCTCTGCAGGGGCAGACTCCTCTTTTCCACAAAGCGTGGAGAAGACCAGCGCAGGCTTGGCAGAGCCGCCAGTGTTTTTGGGTGTACTCACTTCAAGGCGTGGCGAAGCAGGGTGGAAATTTTTACGAACTGAGCGGTATGAAGGAAGAATAACTATGAAAACTCCCTTGCATCCAATGAAGCCAACCTGGCCTTTCTCTTTTGTTTATTGAAATTTTAAAATGCAAAGGCTAATACATCAATCACTTGGGTGCCTATCATCCAACTTCAACCACTGCCATTTTTTTTGCTACTTAGTTTTATTTACGAGTGCTTCCAAGTTGAGGTGAGCGTCTACTGGAACTTGGACTTTCCATGTGGTGAGTCCTGTTTCCATACCATTTAGGCAACAGTAAAAGGCATCAATATGAACTTGACTGTTGACTTGTTTGTTGGGATGCCCTATTTTTAGGTCCTGGGACTGGCAGTTCCAGAATGTTTCAATTAAGTGCTGATAATGTAGAAAACAGCCAAGGCCTCCTGTCCTCCCAATCAGTGGCTTTTAGCCACTTCCCTCTGTTTGATCGAATTCTTCACCGTGTCCCTGGCAGGCTGCTGGTGGACTTGTGCTTTTTTGTCAGGGTGTCTGCTCCTGGCACCCACACTCAGTAAGTACAAGCTTCCTTTGGGCATTAGAGACCAGCGAAGCTCAGACTTTTCCAAACGGCTGTATTTTCAGTGAATGTCCTTTTGTTATGGTGCAATGACCCATTTTTTTTTTTTTTCTAGTCGTAGAGCTGATGGGGACAGGCTGTCAAGTCACGTGGGGAGATGAATGACTCAGAGAAGGAAGCCGTGGGCTGCAGTGGGCACACGTGGTAACCTGAGTGCTCCTGGTTTTTTGGGAATAGTTGTGTTTTACCAATTGTATTCTGTTCTAGGTGCTGTTTTGAGAAAGATAAGCTGATGTCATCTGTTTTGATTTACATGCTAATAAACCAAGAGAAATCAAGTGGAGCCCACAAAATTATCAGACCATCTTGTGAAAATGACTCCTTGACCACATGTCTTCCTTGGTTCGCAGGGCTGGTGATACAGTTGAATAAATCGGGAAAAAATGAGCCCCGTTTTTATGACAGACGAGTTCCTGTGGCTGCAGATGTTGTCACATGTCAGTCTTTCCCCCACTTAGATGAAAACAAACGGAACAGGAAGATTTAGATGCGCAGTGTTTTAAAGTGCAGTTCAGGAGAGTCAGTTTCAGGTGTGCATTGGCAGGCATGCTTCCTGCAGAGCTGCTGAAGTGAACGTGCTGGCCCTGGGCTGGTGTCCCCAGGACCCTTTCCTTGTTGCCCACCTGCTCCCCTGGCTTCCCTGCTGGGGTTCAGGGAGTAGCGAGATTGCAGTGTGGGAAGCAGGGATAAGCTGAGTGCATCAGTTTCCTATTGTGGCTGCAAGAAATGACCACAAGCTTAGCGGTGTAAAGGACACACATTTATTATCTTATGATTCTGGAGGTCAGGAGTCTGAAATAAATCTGATGGGACTAAAATGAAGGTGTGGGCTGGGCTGCGTTCCTTCTGGAAGCTCCTGGGGCACCCAGTTTCCTTCCTGGGGGCTGCCTGCAGTCCTTGCCTCGTGGTCCCCTCACTGTGACCTCTGCTTCTGCTGTCACATTGCTGTATCTGGCTCTGACCCTCTTGCCCCACTCTTATAAGGAACCTTGAATTTACACTGAGTCCACCTGATCTAGGATGATGTCCCCCTCCGTTCCTAATCACACCAGTGATTCCCTTTTACCCAGTCCATGATTAGAATGTGGCATCTCTAAGGGCCATTATCTGCCTTCAAGGGCCCTGGTGAGGCTCCTGCCCCCTTAGTTTAGTCCTTATGATCCAGGGGTGGCAGTGGCTAACCTTGGGGTGCCACTTTGTTTCCAGGGTGGCTAATCAGCCTCTTCTGTCACAGGTGTAAGAAATTTCCTGCATCAAATTCCCTTTGTTTGAAATACCAGAATTTGTTTTTTATTTGCCTGGTTTGAGCATGAATGATAAGGTGAAGGGATGTCTGGGTGCTGATGGTCCCCACTGGAGTTGGGGTGGGGGCCCATGAGAGCCCCGAGCTTTGGGCAGTTATGTCAGGATCAGCAGAGCTCTCTCCTTCCCGGCCAGGACGAGCAAGTGCGGGGAAGTTATCAGGACTGCTCATAGCAGACAAGTTCCACTTCTCAGTGCCGGTAGGAACAGCCCCCCTGACGGAAGATTCTGGACTATTTAAGAGAAGCTGTCAAAAGTATATGTGGGCATTTCTCCTAGTTTGAAAGCTTAGCTTTTAAGTTCTTCCATTTATTTTCTACATGATCTCGAACAAGCCCCCTAGTTTCTCAGCCTCAGTGTTCTCCTCTGTTACAACGGGGTGGTCATGCCTAACTTCAAAGGTGTGCATGAGGGCTGAGTTAACGCATGGGAAGCACTAACAAATGTAAGTCTTCTATGGGTTAATTGAAAAGGTGCTTCCTGAGCACCTGCCATGGGCTGGTTGCTGTCCTAAGTCCCTGCTCTCATGGAGCTTTCCAGCTCTTGGGAAGTAGACATTATTGAGATAATCACTCTGATGTACATTTAGTTACAAGCACAGCTTTGAAGGAAAGGTATGTGGTTCTTTGAGAACATATGAGATAGGAGCTTGACTTTAACTAGGGGTTCAGGGAAGCACCTGAGCTATAATGTGAAGAATGAACAGGAGTTCATTAGGTAAAGAGATGTGGGGAAACAACAGGTGCAAAGACCCTGGGGTAGGGCTACTTGTGTTCAAGGACCTGCAAGAAGAAAGCAGTAGAAGGCTGGGAGGTAGTCAGGGCCACTGTGCAAACTTTGGAAGGATTTTAGTTTTCCTGCTAAGAGCCAGTGGTTAGGCTTTCAAGTAGGCCATGTGCAGGTGACAGGGTGCCTTTGTGATTTAGCAGGTCCCTCTGGCTGCTGCATGGAGAACAGATTGGACAGGGTCAGGAGAGGATGAGGGGAGCCCCATTTGGAGGGGCTGGCATGTCCTGGATGACAGCTTGGATTAGGGGGCTATGGAGGCAAAGGGGGAGGCTGGGGTCTTGGCTTGCACTCCAGGAGAAAGGGGGTGCCATTTTCAGAGGCAGAGAGCCCTAGAGAGAACCAGGATGGGTGGGGAACAATCAGGAGTATGGTGTTGGATATGCTGCAATTGAGGAGCCTCAGAGGTATCCAAGATCCAAGACAGGTATTCCGTTAGCCTCTCGGGGGAGCCTGTTCTGGGGCTAGAACTTGGAGCACCGTGGGCTTATAAATAATAACTCGGTGGGCATTGACGGGATTGTTTTCCAGACAAGCTAATGTGTGTCAGCAGCTTATGCTGGGCAGGCACCGTTCTAAGCATTTTACTTGTGTTAACTCATTTAATCTTTTTTTTTTTTTTTTTTTTTACAGTATAAAATTTTTATATTTAGAATTAGCCAGCTGGACTCAGTTTAGATGATCCCAATTTTGTTGGCAACATCCAAAGCATCGTAGTCTGGAGCCAGTCGAACGTATGCCTTCTTCTCTCCATCAGGCCTGATCAGGGTGTTGACCTTGGCAACATCAATGTCATAGAGCTTCTTCACAG
>PVIW01001245.1:0-101319 GCA_004026585.1 Noctilio leporinus
TACAAGGAATAGGCCTGCAGTGGTCAGGGGGAACGGGGTTGGGGGGAGGGGGGAGGTAGAGGCAAAGAAGGGGAGCAGCTTAGACAAGAACCTAGTATAAAGGAACCATGGACATGGACAACAGGTGGGATTGACTTTCGGGGGAATGGGTGGGTGGGGAGGGGGACAGAGGGGAGCAAAAAGGGGGATGGATGTAATACAACAACAATAAAATTATAAAATTTAAAAAAATACATCTTACTGTGCTGCACTCACCCTCCCGTTGGGCTGATGCGAGAGAATACAGCGCCGCAGGGAGGAGGTATCCGGGTAGCATCACATCAGGATAACGTCCTATCTCCCACCCACCGAGGTAGCGAGCACCTTTTCCATCTTAAGGAGACACCTGTCGCTCATTGTGACTCTAACTTTTGCAGTCTGAGGTGTGACACCAAAACTAGCACAGTTGTTGTTTTAGTTCCTTTCTCAGAATTTCACAGAGAGAAGATTCCTCCTTACCCGCAGATTTCAGCCCGGTCAGCACTTGAGTTTTTCACTTGTTAAGCGGACAGCCGCCACCTTTTCACTTAAAGGAAGCACTTCGCACCTTCTCGGTGGCATCTCCATCTTGCCGGACTGGCGGCTCTTACACCTTGGGGCCATTATTAAGTAAAATAAGGGCGGTTTGGCCTCAAGCTTGGACAAGCCTGGAGGTGGAGACGGCAACTCCGGGACTGACAGCCGGAGCGCCCGGAGCATGGAGACCCGGATGTCAGCAGGCCGCACGTCCAAGACTCGCGAGATTTCGTCACGTGGCTCCCAACAGCGCGCAACTTAAAATGTAGGAATGGTTTGTTTCAGGGATTGTCCATCTAATATTTTCGCCCTTGAACTGGAACCCATGATGTCTCTCCTAACTGCTGCCAGTAGTTATTAGAAGTTCTTCCACCAAGCCAGCCGGGACTGGAGATTTCTTATTTAAGAAACTGTTCCCAGGCAGTTTGGCAGTATTGTTTATTACATCCACGTTATTTTTCGCGCTCACATACATTGCCTTTACCGCTGGACCCCCAAACACTGGAATTTACTTATAAAAGTTATGCACTTATTCTTACATGTTCAAAGTCCTCTCCATTTGATGCTGTACACCGATGGAGACATTCTTTCCACTGCCCAAAACAGTTTTTGAACTCATCAATTTGGATGCCTTTTAGCGCTCCTGCCGTTTTTTCGTTCACCTCTTCCACCTTGACAAAATGTTTCTCTTTGAGGACATTCTTCATCCTGGGAAACAGACAAAAAGGTGCTTGGGATGAAATCAGGTGAATAGGGAGGGTGGGGCATGGTGATGGAGGGGGCAGATGTTTTTGGTCCCCGATGCTCATAAATCACTCATCATGAAATGGGCTAAAAACTAAAAATAAAAATCACTGAAATTTAACTCAACCTCTCACAACAATGCCAGCTGGTACACTGACATAGATGTACCGCCTAGCAGGGGAAGCCTGTACTGCAAGGGGCCCGCCCTTCAGAAAACAATTCCAGGTTTTTTCCATAAATGGATATTTCCATTCAAAATAAAAACTTCTATAATTTGCCTTAAAGTATTTATTCTATTTGATATAAATGTATGCATGGGTGACTTCCAACAAAAGCTAGTTTAAGAAGTCTTAAGCAAATGATGCTCCATTGCATTATATTTTAACTACATCTGGGTACCAAAAAAATCATGTTTTTATTATTCTAGCTTCTAAATTTGACAAGACAGAATATTTTAAATCAAAAAGAGTCTTTTGGCCCTTGCTGGTGGCTCAGTGGATGGGTACTGGCCTGCAAACCCAAAGGTTGCTGGTTCAATTCCCTGTCAGGGCACATAACCAGGTTGCAAGCCAGGTCTCCAGCCAGGTTAATAGCTGGAGGCAGGTGAAAGGCAACCATTCATTGATCCTTCTATCCCTTTCTTCCTCCCTCCCTGCCCTTGTCTCTCTGAAAATAATGTGTTATATTTCCCATGTGCTGAACTTGAACACACAAGATCTTATTTTGTTCTCTAACAACTCTGATGTTATTGCTATAATGACAGAACAGAGCCAGCAGGGAAAAAGAAGCATCTGACTAACTGGAACAGTCTAAGTCCCAATTTATTTTTTCTTTGCTCCCCTCCACCCAAGACCCCACTTCGCTCAGGAAATCCCACCCCCCTTAGTTCATGTCCATGGATTGTGCATATGTTCCCTGATTTCACCCTTTCCTATGTTATTAACATCCCCCTGTCTATCTTGTACCCACCAATTCCTAATCCCTGCACCATTTCCCCATTTCTCCCCAACCACTCTCCCTGCTGATAACCCTCCCAATGATCCCCACACCTATGATTCTGATCCTATTCTGGTTGTTTGCTTAGTTTGTTTTTGCTTTTATTTTTATAGGTTCTGTGGTTGATAATTGTGAACTTGTTCACATTTATCACTCTAATGTTCATTGTTCTGATCTTCTTTTTCTTAAGTAAGTCCCTTTAACATTTCATATAATAATGGCTTGGTGATGATGAACTCCTTTAGCTTTACCTTGTCTGGGAAGCACTTTATCTGCCCTTCCATTTTAAATGATAGCTTTGCTGGATAGAGTAAACTTGGTTGCAGGTCCTTGCTTTTCATCACTATGAATACTTCTTGCCAGTCTGCCAGTCTCTTTTTTCCTGCAAACTTTCTCTTGAGAAATCAGCTGAGAAATCTGTCTTCTAGGTAACCCTCTTCTTTCCTCTTGCTGTTTTTAAGATTCTCTCTTTATCTTTATCCTTTGGCATTTAAATTATGATATGTCTTGGTGTGGTCCAATTTGGATCTAGCTTGTTTGGAACTCTGTGCTTCTTGGACTTGTGTGTCTATTTCCTTCACCAAATCTGGGAAGTTTCCTTTCATTATTTTTTCAAATAAGTTTTTAACTTTTTGCTTTTCCTCTTCACCTTCTGACACCCCTATGATTTGGGTGTTCGCACATTTGAAGTTTGTCCTGGTGTTTCCTAGGCCTCTCCTCATTTTTTTCAGTTTTTGTTTATTCATTCTTTACTGGTTAACTGTTTATTTCTTCCTCATGTTCCAAATAATTGGTTTGAACCCTGGTTTCCCTCCCTTCATTATTGGTTTTATGTGGATTTTCCTTTGTTTTACTTATCATAACATAGCCTTCACTTCTTCCCTTCTGCATTTGCCACACTCAAGTATGCCTGTCAAGTCTGTGAGCATATATAGCACCAGCATTTAGAACTCTGTGCCTTTTAGGTTGGCTATCTCCTCATCATTTAGTTTCCTCACTAGAACCTTGATTTGTTCCCTCTTTTGAGCCATACTTCTCTGGCTCCTCAATTTGACAGGTTCCTGTGTTTGCCTTTGTGTATTACGTAGAGCTGTTGCACCTGTTGCATTGCAAGGGGCGGAGCCTTAGGTATTTGTCAGTCCTGTGTGACCCACATTTCACCACAAGTGTGGCATTGTGTGTGGGAAAGGGTCTGAGAGGGAACAATGCCACTTGGTCATCACTTGCCCCCTTTTCCAGGCTCTTCTCCCACTTCCTGTACGGGACTGGCACCTCTCTAGCTGTGGTTCCCAGAGTGGGTGAGTCTGCAGGTGTTCTAGGACTGTGGGTTCCCTCTAAACACATGGACTCTGCTGAGAGACTGGCAGTTTTTCCCCCCGCTTCAACCCCCACTGGTTTTCACAGTCACAAGCAATGTGGCTTTATTTTCCCTCCAGCGCTGGCACTATGAGCCGAGGTGCTGCTGAACCCTGTCCTCTCTGTCCCGGCTCCGCCCCTCCTACCTGTCTGGATGGTATTTCTTCTTTATATCTTTGTTGGACTTCTGCGCAGCTCGATTTTCTGGAATTTCTGGTTGTCTCTAGTTTTGAGGTAGTTGTAGTCCTTCTTAGCTGTGGAAGGAGACACAGTGTGTCTACCTACGCCTCCGTCTTGGCCAGAAGTCCTCTTTTTATTATTGGCTTTAAGCCCTGCACTCAACAGGAAGGCCATTAGATTAAATTCTAGAGAGCAGGAGTGCTCTCTCTAATGTCTCCCTGTTCTTCCCATAGCAGTGGTTTCCCTGAGAGAGTTTTGGTTTTCACGGAACATAGGAATGCCTCGATTAATTGGAAGGGATTCCTTTATCTCATTCTCTGAGGCAACACCCAAACTATACATTATTCCAGGGGCTAATAAAGCTACAAAGAAGCCACCGCTAACCAGGTTCCCTTCAAATGAATGAGAAAGAGCAGATCCACCAGAGGAGAGTTGGAGAGGTAGCAGGGGTCAGTAATAAGTAATTCCAGGAAAGGTCATGACGTAGAGGGGAAGGGACACAGCTGTGATCCTTTCGATTCTTGCTTTCCCGGCTTTCCTCACAGCCAGCCAAGTCTACCTCCAAAACGTCTGTCCATGCATCTCAGAACCTGAACAGAGGGGGGGAAGTGCAAATGCTTCTTCAATCTCCACAAGGCGGACATAGCCAACGGGGAATTTCCCTACAAGCCCAGGCAGGGTTTGACACACCACCATTGTTAATACCGGCTTACTTTTTTTTTCTTTTTTCATCTTCACCTGAGGAGGTATCTATTGATTTTAGAGAGAGGGAAAGGGAAGGGGGGAGAGAGAAACATCATCCCGTTGCCTCTGGACTGAGGACCAAACCCACACCTCAGGCATGTGCCCTGACCTTCCATCTTTCGGTTTATGGGATAATACTCCAACCAACTGAACCACCCTGGCCAGGGCACATGCCTGCTTGTTTCAGTTTTTGTCGCTCAAAGGCATTCCTGGAGTCTCCCATGCAGAGGTTATGATTAAGTCCTCTTGTTACTGCCTAAGATTCTTGCACAGCCGCAAGGCCATTTTCTTTTGAGCTTTGGTTCTTGCGGCACCTCACTGTTGTTGATGGAGAGGAAAGCATAAAGATGGCAGCTGAATATATCATCAAGCCTGGAAAATACCCTAGAAGTCAGTCACTTTGAAAAATTCCTCAGGAATAAAACATTACTAAATCTATCTATCTTTCAAAATAAAGTCACAGTTAGTGAAGAGCTCATTTCTTTCCTTTACAAGAACACATAACCAAGTTTTACATTTGCACATTATGCTAATTTTTCAAATTATTTAAATCATAGTCTGTATTCAAATTTAATGGAATAAAAATGACAGTGGAGGTGAGGGGAAAGAGAAAAGGTAAAGCATGTTTATTTGACTTATAATTAATTTTTCTTCAGCACTATTGGAACAATTTTTTTCATGTGTGAAATTTCATATTTTAATACCAAGTAATGAGATCCTGGTGTGAGAGAAAACAATGTTATTACATAAACAATGATATAGGTCCTAAAGCTTCAGGTGAAAATTTCAAGTATAAATAAGGTATAGAAATTAGCATGTGCCATTTTGATAGCTTTATCAGTGTTAACTAAATAATTCTAATACTCTGTAGGCTGAGAATATAGAAGACTAAGTCTAACAATAGAGAAAACACAATCACATGTATGTTTAAACAAGACACTTCAAAAGAAATGTTAGTGATTTGATAATGTATCAAGCACTTCCTGTGTTCTGGGCACAGTACCTAGCTCTTTATGTACTTTGCATTATTTAATCCTCTCAGTAACCATATGAATAAAAACATTTACTTCCCATTTTTGAGGAAAATTTTTTTCTAGTTAGTAGCACGAAGTTTGAAAACAAGTCAGTTAAGTCCGTTTTTATTCCAAAGTCAATGCATTCATCTTGTCCACAAAGACAGGAACCAGTCTATTTTCTCCACTAGCACATTTGATGTGTTCAAGAGGTATCAGTGAACTAGTGTGTGTATATATCTATATATATTTCTAATTTTGTTACTAAAATCCAAAGGAGAAACACATATATTTGTAATCTCACAAATAATTGTAGTAAGTACTTTTTAAATGCTTTATATTGCTCACTTATATTCTAAGTTTATTTTCAAGGAGACTCAAGGCCACTTTCCCATGGGCAAGGCCACTTTGTCAAACTGACCTAATTATGTGGCTGATATTTTGTTTTCCTCCCCAGTTTCTCCTTCCCCTTCCTCCCCACAACTCTGCCTCCATTTCAGGGTTCAGGTCTGTGGCATAGCCCCAGGGAAGCACCCGGCTGGACCAAGAGCAGAGACGCCAACAAGCCTTTCAAATTTTTCATTTTCTTGTTGCCCAGATAGACACTAAGAAAAGGCCACAAATACAAAAAGGCTCAAGTACAATCCATGAAAGCTGCTAAGTGACTCCTTGCTCAACAGCCCTTTAAACATAGAGCTTTCTCATTTCTGACAATTTGAGAGTGGCAGGGAGGGCGTTCAGAGACTTTAAACTTATTTGCCCATGAACCTGGCATAGACTTATAATTAGAGAGTAAGATCATTCACAGTAAATTTTTTAAAATATTGCTTCCCACACAGATTGAACTGAGATTCATAGTTAGCACAATTAGTTTGCCTACCTGTCCCTATCTTAAGTCAACCTTATTCTTTTCTTTTTTTCCTAAACTTATTATTTTTAGAGAAAGGAGTAGGGTAAGAGACACCTATGTATGGATGCCTTTCACCTGCCTCCAGCTACTAGTAGATCCAGGCTGGAGACCTGGCTTGTAACCTAGCCATGCGCCCTGGCTGGGACTAGAACCAGCGACCCCTGGGTCTGCAGGCCTGTCTGTGCCTTTATCCACTGTGCCACCAGCCAGGGCCCTACTCTTCTCATTTTAAGCCACTGAAAAAGTACTGACTTTTCCATTTCAATTGGCTAAAACATCAAACTCAGAAAATTGGTGCAAGATCAAGAATGTATGTTGCCCAACTCCACTCTGATAAATTATACAAAATGCAAAATAAGAAAATCAACTGACTTTCAAAGCTCACAAAGAGAAAGCACCGCGTCTCCATCTCTAAAAAAAACTATTCACTGTACTTTTAGAAAGAAGTGGCAGAACCGCTCTACTAAACAGCACCTAACGGAAAGTCCCAGTATGTTCTGGAACGATACCGCGGCCAACCCGGCAGCCAGCAGACAGCCCTGGCCAGGGTTGCTGGGCGCAGCATTTAGTTCGAGCTCCAGCTCACTGATGACACTTTGGAAAATCCTCCAATGGGAGACGCTTAGAGACAGGGGGCGTGGTCTAAGGGGGCGGGGAATTTGACGTATTCCTTCCCTCTTTGGCCCGCAGCGGCCGTCCATCATATGAACTGAACCAATTAGTAGCGACAATGTCCCCCTCTCCCCACCAGGAAGGCTCCGCCCTCCAATATATGACTTGGGAGGCCGGTCCTGGTCCCTTCGGCTCCGAGCTGACCCTGGGGAGGCTGGTGTCGTCTGTGCGGCACTGCGGAGCCCTCCACCCAGGACAGCTCCCCCTCCCCGGGCCTCTCCCCTCTTGCCTGCGAGCCCCCTCGCCTCGTAGGCCTCTCGGGTTTGATATCGTGGGCTGAGGTGAGAGCAGGCCCGGGGAGGGTGATCACAGCGAAGGGGCCGCATTTGCCATCAAGGTGAGCTGGGGCCGGGGGGCGACCTAGGGGGGCGGGCAGGGAAAAAGGTTGGGGTGCAGGGTTAGGGATGGATCTGGGCGGCGCTCTCTTGCTGGCTTAGCTGACCTGCGGCGGTAAGCAACAAGTCTGGGCTAGTCGAGCCTGGAGGGGCGGGGCCTGATCCGACCTGTCGCAGATCCAAGGGGTCCGGGGACCCGCACATTGAGTGGCTACCCACACGCCCACACCTTGGTAGTCCCAACTCTATACATCCCTTGCATGCCTGTCTTTCAGGTGTGTGGGGCGGGACCTGTGTGCACGCTCAGGGTTTAGCATGGGACACATGAATGTGCAGTATTAGTAAGTAATAAAAGCGCAGGTACCTCTTGCAGGATAGCTTAGCCTCTCGTCCTCTTACGTGCTCCTTTTACACCTTTTATTAAGTTTCCTTTGCTAACACCAGGAAGGGTTCAACAACCACTGAGCCGCATGTGCCAAGCACTGTGCTCAACTCAGTATGAATCATCTTGTTTAGTCTTAATAGCCAAAGAGGCAGATACTGTTGCCTCACTTGACAGACGTAGAAATAAGTTCATTAATAGTGTCCAGTGTTGAGTAGGTACCTACTATATGCGCGAAGCTCCATAGCAAGGTGACCTCCTGTATTCCACAGGTCAGTGAGTGAGGTAGATAACCTCATACCTGCTTTATAGATGAGCTAAGGACTAAAAAATGATCTAACTTGAGCAGTTGACATTGTGACAATGGGGCAGAATACATACTACCATTTTTAAAACGAGGTAAAAGGCATCTTACTGTCTTAGGAACTTACAGTTTAGGATGTGACCAACTGGTTGCGGGGAGGGTGGGCAAAACAGATGGTACTTCGCTGTGACTTAGATTCACTAGCAGCATTGGGGGAGGGGCATCTTATGTTATCAAGCACTTGGCACAATGCGATGCAGGAAGGGCCAACTGTTCTTATCCTTTCTGGGCTTTGTTCTATATATAGATGATAGAGATCCTCACCACTACTGACTCTCAGAAACTGCTACACCAGCTGAATGCCCTGTTGGAACAGGAGCAGAAATGTCAGCCAAAGGTCTGTGGCTTGAGGCTGATTGAATCTGCACATGATACGGGCCTCAGGATGACCGCAAGACTGAGGGACTTTGAAGTAAAAGATCTTCTTAGCCTGACTCAGTTCTTTGGCTTCGACACAGAGACATTTTCTCTAGCTGTGAATTTACTGGACAGGTTCCTGTCCAAAATGAAGGTATGTTTCAAGTTGCATTACCCGGAGTCTTATTTTTGTTCAATGTGTTTTGGAGATTACTAGGTTTGCATTGGTCTTCATAAACTTGACTTTTTTTATTTTCAGCAGATCGCCCAAACTATCTGCTGAAATTATGGGATTTGTATACTATAGATTTGATATCCTTTCTTATTATATTCAATAATAATGCATTAGATTTAACATCAGGCACTGAAAAATAGTCCAAATATCAAATAATTAATTGCCAGTAGGAGAGTTGGCAGTTTTTTTTTAAGTTTTTTTTTTAAAGGTAGAGGTGCTGTGTGACTTTTTTTTTTTAAGATTTTATTATTTTTAGAGAGAAGAGAAGGGAGAGAGGCAGAGAAGGAGAGAGTCATCAGTGCATGGTTGCCTTTCACCTGCCTCCAGTTCTGGACCTGGATGGAGACCTGGCTTGCAACCTGGTTATGTACCCTGGCTGGGAATCAAACCAGTGACCTTTGGTTTGCAGGCCGGCACCTTATCCACTGTGCCACCAGCCAGGGCTGAAAATCTTTCTTAATACATTGGGTGCTTTCATTTATTTATTATTTACTGTTTTTAAATTTTTTAAATGTATTAGCCACATAATGCTAGATTAAGAATGAGAAGGTGGGTTTTTCCTCTTTCTTCCAATCCCATCAATCACTTGGTCAATACAGTATATAGATCCCCACTCAAATTTAAAAATCTAATTGTTTTAGCCCTAGCTGTGGCTCAGTGGATTGAGCACTGGCTTGTGAACCAAAGGGTCACTGGTTCAATGCCTAGTCACACATATGCCTGGGTTGTGGGCCAGGTCCTCAGTTGGGGGCATGTGAGAGTCAACTGTATCTTGATGTTTCTCTCCTGGTCCCTACCTTCCCTTTTTTCTAAAAATAAATAAAACTCTTTAAAAAAATTATTTTAGCCTTAGACATACCCTAGTCTTGCATATGGTTGGCACTTCCAGCCACTACTTGCATAGAGTATCTTCCGATGGAGAAGCATTTATATAATTATTTCCTATGTTGGGTAAGCAGGACATCAATGTATCTTTCACAGCTAGTTTAGCTGCTACAAATAAATCTGCCTTCCCTGTGTGCCCATGGTCATTGGTGGATAATGAGATAATCTGACAATTAGTCCTCAGTACCTAACACAATGTATCTGATAGAGAAGGAACTCAGTACTGTATTTGTTAAATTAGATCAGTAAGTTTAACAAGACTTACTAAACAGCTCTCTAGATAGCATGTGCAGGTATTACCTTTGAATCTATAAATGTTGCACAGAATAAATATATCTGTCCCTAAGTATGTTACAATCTTATGAGAGAATGTATCAATAATTAACAAGGCATAAAGAAAAGTAATTACATTATGCCTCCAAAGAGGCATGAAGATATTGCTGAAAGGATTCCAAGAAAAGAACACAAACACTGGTAAAGACTTCTTCAAGTTTTATTTGAGCTGCAACTTATGAGTGGATAGAATTGGAACTATCTTAGGTTGTCGACATTCAGAAAATGATGACTAATGAAAAGGAACTTGGTAGTAGATAGAGCTTTACACTCAGAATGAAAGTTACGAGCTATAGTATTTTAAAATTATTGTACATGTGTTACTACAAAGAAGAGAGCCTGGAAAAACACCACATTCTGGAAAGAAATTTTGTGCATAAGCTGTAGGGTATTTCAGTCCTCATCTGAGCCTTGGACCAGTTAACTTATTTGGTCCAGCTAAAACACAGTGCTTAGTTAGTTCTAGAGTGTTTGTGTGTGTGTGTTTCTTTTTAAGTAAGAATTTTTATGTGCTGAACCCAAACTTGGTCCAGTTACCTCAATATTGGTTCTTCGTGGGGTGCATAGAGGTGATATGCCACAGTTGATCTTAATTCCTGTCAACAAATATACCTCAGAGATACTTTTCAATAATGATGGGTCCGAGTTCTAGATTATCTTTTTTTTTTAAATTGAAATAAAGACATGGGCTTCTTGTCTTTTTAGGTACAGCCCAAGCACCTTGGGTGTGTTGGACTAAGCTGCTTCTACCTGGCTGTGAAAGCAATAGAAGAGGAAAGGAATGTCCCACTGGCAAGTGACTTGATCCGAATAAGCCAGTATAGGTTTACAGTTTCAGACCTCATGAGAATGGAAAAGATTGTGTTGGAGAAGGTGTGTTGGAAAGTCAAAGCTACCACTGCCTTTCAATTTCTGCAACTCTACTATTCACTCATTCAAGAGAATTTACCATTTGAAAGGTATGTGATCTTTGTTCAAACCAGGGGTACTTGGAAATCAGAGTAATATTGTCTGGATGATGCTTAAAATCAATAACCTGGAAAAATTCCTATCAAAGGACCTGTAGCTCCTTGAGTTTCACTTTACTATGAAGCAAAAGTGAGACTTTTTGTCAATAGTTTCTGGAAGTATGTAAAAGCTAATTCTTGGAACTAAAGGACATTTCAGCCTTTATATTACATTTTCCATTTATAGACTGGTTAACATAGAACCTATGTTAAGCATCCGACACAGATTTATGAGAAAAGGAACTTCAGTAGATGCAGAAACAGAGTGAAATAGAAATAAACCCTGATAGTTGTGGCATACTTTTTTGTGTCCCAAATCACTTGAAATTCATATATGGTATCCTTAAGGAGTTAATGTCTTTGAAGGAAGGGGACTTGTTTACTTCAAATAACTTATTTTCTATTAAGTATATATAAAATTAATATTAAAATTGACTTGTGTTTTCTGAAAAGTTGTCCTTTGACTGAATGTAAAATTGCCTACATAAAATTAATCATTTTTTTTAAAGGAGGAATAGCCTTAATTTTGAAAGATTAGAAGCTCAACTTAAGGCATGCCACTGCAGGATCATGTTTTCTAAGGCAAAGGTAAATATTTACATAAAGAGTAAACCTATTTATAAGCCTGTTTATATAGTCGACATTTACTTTAAAATGTATCTCTTTTAGCCTTCTGTGTTGGCATTGTCTATCATTGCCCTGGAGATCCAAGCACAGAAGTGTGTAGAGTTAATAGAAGACGTAGAATGTCTTCAGAAGCATTCCAAGGTATGTCAAGGTCATTGCTGTTAACAGCTGTAAAAAGAAACTAAACAGCTTGTACTATTTGTCCTTAAGTAACATGAGATACCATGTGTTTCGAACTTAAGTAGCTTGTCTTTAAGTATTTTAGTCCAGGAAAGTCACATTCACAAGATTGCAATTATTATTGCAGTTAAATACTATCAGAGTTTGAATTGAGTAATATTTTTTTTTAATTTATGTACAGATAAATGGCAGAGATTTGACCTTCTGGCAAGAGCTTGTGTCCAAGTGTTTAACTGAATATTCGTCAAACAAGTGTTCCAAGCCAAATGTTCAGAAGTTGAAATGGATTGTTTCTGGGCCAACTGCACGGCAGTTGAAGCATAGTTACTACAGAATAACTCACCTTCCAACAATTCCTGAAACAGTTCCTTCATAGGTAAAGTTGGTTCATAGTTATTTTCCATTCAGAGAACATTTTCTAATGCTATAATTTTCTTATACAATCCAAGAATTAAAATCTTATCTTCAAAATAAAGAATATGGAATGGAATGTACAAAGGGGAAAATGACTTCATTGATCTAGTCAGCTAATAGTTTAGGGCATTAACTACATTCAAGGTATAACACCCTAACAGGAAGGAATTATCCCACCTTTGATATGTTCATTAGCCCTTTTCATTAAATTACCAGCTTAGAAAACAGCGTCCTCTTAAATAACCTGAAGTTTAAAAGTAGCACTCAAACAGTATTTTTTTAAAGATTTTACTTATTTATTTTCAGAGAGAGGGGAAGGGAAGGAGAAAGGAAGGAAGAGAAACATGAATGTGTGGTTGCCCCTCATGGATCCCCACTGGGAACCCAGCCTGCAACCCAAGCACGCACCCTGACTGGGAATCTAACCAGCCACCCCCTTGGTTCACAGGCTGAGTTGAGCCACACCAGCCAGGGCGCAAACAGTAATTTTTAATTGCACATCATTTTGCTTTATGTAGACTCAAGCTCTGGCTCATTTCAAGTTAAAACAAGCCTGAGTCAGACAATAGCACCAAAAGTTTGAGCCATAAAAGAACTAATTTGAGACTGTTTGCTTATAAGCAAAATCAGTATGATCTTGGATGTTGTATCTACAGAAAACATGTAAGTTATGGCAGATAGTCTTCACGTTGGGTGTTTGGAAGCCATCAGGGTACAGTAAAGTTGGGTTGGTGTCATTGCTGTAGCAGTTGCAATACTGGAAAGTGTTTACATATGACTGTCCATGACATTCCTATTCTTGCCATCTAAATTTCACGCAGTGGTGATTTAACCTTTTTCCTATTCAAAACTAAATGTTAACATTTAACACACCTGCATGTGACTTGATTATGAATCTTAGATTATCAGCAGTAAATCATTTTTAACAATAATGTATTTTGGCAAATGTCTGATGACTTTTTTTTTTAAATAGGATTATTACAGGAACAGAAACTCATCTCTGAAGCCCTGAAATATTCTCCACAGTCCTGAAGTATGGATTCCGTATGTTGTAGTGGATTTCAGCTGTGCATTAACATCACAACTAGATTAGCATTGATATTCTCAGATTTTGGAAAACTACCTAATTAACATGACCCTATAGTGGAATTATGCTTGAATTTGAATCTGAGGCATACAAACAAAGCCAAGAATATAATGTGAAATGTTAATGACCAGTCTGGGAAGGTCAACTGTGAGTCTTTGTTCCCAACATTGATCCAGTTTCTACATTGGGTCAGTCATTTTGGTGGTTATTAAACCTACTTAATTTAAATTTTGAAGGATGAGGTCTACATAAAAACATTTCACAAATGCACTTTTACAACATAAGGGTCCCGACTTTAACCAGTGAAAATGGCTTCTTAGCACCCACAATGCAAATAATAGATTATCTAGCAATATGGGCTTTCTTGCTACATGGGACTTACATTTAAATGAGTACATCTTACATAAAGTTAAACTCCACACAGAGCAATTTTGGCATATTAATTTATCTTTAACATTTTTCTCTGGAAAACTGGTGGTATTTGTATCCAGGAAGAAAAAAGTTTATACAAAATCTGTTTAACTGTAATCCCATTGAGTAAATTAGTTTTATTGCATTTAGTGAGTCAAACTAAATTAACACTGCTCTGAAAACTTGCTGATTTAACAATCCAGAAGTTTTTACTGTGGACTATTTTTACAAAACTGCCATTGCTTCTAATTTAGAATTTTGTTTAAAAAGAAGGGAATATACTTTCATTAATTTCCCCTGCTGTGCAAACAAAGTCTTAAGGAAATACACATTTTCATAATCATGACATTGCTGAGGGTAGGACTCAGGATTTTCTAGTAGGTCAGTGAATATAAGATCTACAGTTTTAAGTGTCATGAAAGGTTACTTAACTCACGGCAGTGTGTAGCCTGAGTCCTTCTAGGATCTAGGATGACTGTACCCAATTTTAATACCATGTTACAGATAAATATGTACTGGAGAAGAAACCAAAGAACTACAGTATACCTTATATAGTTTTGTAAACAAGGATTTGTGGATAACCTGTTTTCCCAAGAGGCTGATACATTTCAATATTTTGATTACACCCTGATACATTTCAATATTTTGATTACATCCATGTTAATTTTGAGTTGGCGGAGGTAACCTAACCAAGTAGTGGTTCTAAGGGACATACATTTTAATAAAGTAAATGAAATGCATTTCTTTGCTGTGTGGTTTTGTTTCTGTTCTGATTCAACAAACTTGGCAATGTGATGGCAGAATCATGATAAAAAGCTATCTTTACTGAGTCATTTACCACTAAAGTATGAAAAACTCATAGCCATTACTCTAATGGTTTTTTAAAAATAGGCACATGATGTTGACTATGCTTAATGTGCATTTAAAATTATTTTTATGCAGTGAAGGTATCATTTAGGTTCATCACTGCTATTGGATATCCTTAATGCCACTGTCCCCTTTAGGTTCAGCCCACGTAAAATTCTGTCCACTCCCCCTTTACCTAATTAAATAGCATTCCAGCTGGTGGTTTATAACAACAGGTAACTACCAAGTACTGTGTTAGTTTATTTAGATCAATTGGTAATTATTGTCAAACTAAAACAATAAATCATTTTGAACTGTTCATGCTTAGTTAAACCAACCAAAGTGGATACTGAAAGGAATGAAGAAAAACTTGCCTTTTACACTTGACTCAGATTAGATTTCCTAAGACCTCTTCTCACATGTGTTATTTTTAAAAAGGGTACCTGAACCATATCTGTTATTTCCACATATGTAACATACTATCTAAAACAGACATTTGTGATCTAATATTTGTTAGCAATGATAGTTTTTTGTTTTGTTTTGTTTTTTTAAAGATTTTATTCTGTATTTCCAGACAGAAGGGAAGGGAGAGAGGCAGAAAGGGGGAGAAACATCAACATATGGTTGCCTTTCACCTGCCTCCAGCCAGAGACCTGGCTGGAGATCTGGCTTGCAACCTGGTTATGTGCCCTGGCTAGGAATTGAACCAGTGACCTTTGGGTTCCCAGGCCAGTGATCCACTGTGCCACCAGCCAGGGCCTTGATAGTTTTTACTATCAGGTACTGTTGTCAGACATGTTTTTCGAATTATTGCATATAATCCTTTAAAGTGTATGAGATTAACCCAATTTACAAATCACCTGGGGCCAGGGAGAAGTGATTAACTCAAGGTCACATCAAATCCAGGCAGTTCTGACCACAAGGCTGTGAACATTACCTCCCAAAATGTAAGGTTGTGTAATTTCCAGTCAAAACTGACCATATGTTTATGTGTGTGTGTGTATACACATACATAAATCATACAAGTATGTTTTCTGACCATAAGCTAGAAATCAATAACAGATAAAGGGAAAATCTCCAAACACTTGGAAATCAAACAACAGATTTCTAAGTAGTTTATGTCTGTAAGGGGAAGTCCCAAAGGAAATAAAATATTTTGAACTCCATGAAAATGGAAATACCAAAATTTATGGAATATCGTGCTAGATCAGTGCTTAAAGAATAATGCATAGTAGCAACTGATTTTATTTTAAAAAAAGGTTTCAAATCAATCATCTAAGCTTCCAGTTTAAGAAACCAGAAAAAGCAAAACAAAACCAAAGCAAGCAGAAGAGAAAAAATCATAAAGAAATGGAGGGGTAAAAAAATTCAATGAAATATAATAGGAAAAATCATTAAACTAAAACTAGCTCTTTGAAAAAAGCAATACCACTGATAAACCTCTAGAAAAGACTGTAAAAAAGAAATGACCAATCTTAGGAATGAAGGAGATAATACTATAAACTCTAAAACCATTCCAAAGGAATCCAAGGAAATGTATCAGAAACAACTCTTACGTTCATTGTTAAATGAAATCAATTCCTGGAAAGCCACAAACTACCACACTTTAGCTAAAATAAACTAGAGAACCTGAATAAGTTCTGTAACTTTTTTTTAATTGACCCATTGTTTAAAATCTTACTGGCAAATCCCTTATAACCTTTAAAGACTTAAATTCTACAAATCTCTTCCAGAAAGTAGGAGAATCACTTCCGATTCATTTTATAAGGCCAGCATTACCCTGATACCAAACCAAGGTAAAGATAATGCCGAAACAAAACAACAAAACCAAAAATCTATGGTCTAATAATCCCAAAAGAAGAGACACAAAAATCCCCAACAAATTCAGATATATGAGATAAAAAATAGTCCATGACCAAGTTTGAGATGGGGCAAGATAGAAGCTGCAACATAATCTACCATATTATCCATCTAAATATAAGACTTTCAGTTGATTTCTCAAAAGAAACTTCGTAGGCTAGAAGAGATTGCCAAGAAATATTCAAAGACGTGAAAAGCTGGGACCTATAGCCAAGATTGCTCTACCCAAAAAAACTATCAATTAGAATCGAAGAGCAGATAAAGAATTTCCCAGACAAGAAAAAACTAAAGGAGTTCATCATCACCAAACCATTATTATACGACATTTTAAGAAGATTAAAGCTATGAAAATTATAGTGGCATTAAATACATATCTATCAACAATTGAATCTAAAAAACAAACTAGGCAAACAATAGAGACAGAAACATGGATATGGAGAGTGTTTTGATGGTTGCCAGATGGGAGGGCATTGTGGGGAAACGCGGATTAAGAAGTACAAGTAAGTAGGTAATTATAGGATAGCCATGGGGATGTGAAGTACAGCACAGGAAAAACAGAACTTACTCACATGACCCAGGAACAGGAACAATGGTGTGGGGATAGCCTGAGGGAGTATTGGGTGCTGGGTGGAGAAGGGAGAAAAATTGGGACAACTGTGATAACATAGTCAGTAAAATACAATTTTTAAAAACATGATTAAATCAATTGTTACCCCAAAAAAAGTATCTGAGGACACTCAGATCCACCAATTCAGCTAAGTAGGAATTAATAGATGAGAGCTTCTCCAACCTGATAATGGTCACTATAAAAACCTGCATTAAGTAACGTAACACTTTGGGTGGGTGGGTGGGGGGACAGAGGGGAGCAAAAAGGGGATGGATGTAATACAACAATAATAAAATTAAAAAAATTAAAAAAAAAAAACAAAAAGTAACGTAACACTTAATGGCGAAAGACCTAATAATGCTCTAGAAACTAGCATCCAGAGCAAGAAAGGATAGCCACTTTCACCACTTCTATTCTCACAAGTGCAATGAAGCAAGAAAAAGAAGTAGGAGACCTATAGACTAGAAGAGGTGAAATCAACCTGTTCCCCTTCGTGATTTATGTAGAAAATTCCAAGGAATAAACAACAAAAACTTACTACAGCTAATAAATAGTTTAGCAAGATCACAGGATACAAGGTCAACAAACAAAAATCAAACATATTTCTATACACTGGCAATGTGCGATTAGAAACTAAAATTTCAAAAAAAAAGTTCATTTACACATTTACAACAGATCCAGGAAATGAATAATTAAAAATAAATGCAACAAAAGATACAAAGATTTCTTAAGCTAAAAACCATGAAATGCTAATGACTAAAATCAAGAAGCCCAAATGGAGACACTCTACATCCTTGGATCAGAGGACTTAGAGGCTATTCCAAAGAAAACCCCAGAACTTTCTGTACAATAGCTATATGGACTAGCTGATCCTAAACTTTATACAGGAAGGCAAAGAAATTTAAAATACCCAAAACTATTTTGAAAAAGCATTAATATGAAGAAATCAGGCTACCCAATTCTGAGTTATTTGAAAGCTATGAATTATCAAGGCAGTGTGGCACTGGCAAACGGACAGACAGGCAGATCCATGGAGTAGAAGAATGGAGACCAAGGAGACCCATATAAATAGCAAGTGATTTTTGACAAAAGTACAAAAAACAATTTAATGGAGAATGGACAGTCTTCATCAAATGATGCTGAAACAAATGGCCACCCATATGCAAAGAAATGAATCTACACCTGTATTTCACAGCTTATACAAAAAGTAAATTAAAATAGGTCACAAATCTAAATCTGAATCTTTACAACCTAGTTATTAAACATTAACACCAAAAGCATGATGAATCAGACTCTATCAAAACTGAAAGCACTTACGCTTCAAAAGACACCATCAAGAAAGAAAAAAACCCTACACAATAGAATAATGCAAATATTTCTGATCAGGGACGTGTATCCAGAATATTAAAATCTCTTTAAATTCCATTTTAAAAAATAACTCAATTTTAAAATGGGAAGGATCTGAATAAACATTTTCCCCAAAAACGTTACACAAATGGTAAATAAGCAGATGCTCAACATAATTGGTCAGGGGCATGCCAACTGAAGCCACAACATGAGAGCACTTCACATCCATCAGAACGGCTAGACTCAGAAAGTCACACAAAGTGTTGACAGAGGTGTGAGGAAACTGGAACTCCCTCCCACTCACTGATGGTGGGAATGTAACATGGTAGCAAACATTGGAACAATCTAGCAGTTTCTCAAACAATTAAACATTTCCACCTAACTGGAAAGTAAACTCCGAGGTAAAGAAATGAAAATACACCTGCACGTAAAAACTGGTATTTGAATGTTTGTAACAGCATTTACTCATAACAATCAAAAGGCAGAAACTTCCCAAGTACCCATCAACTGACAAATGGATAAACAATGTGTGGTAGTCACATGTGGGTTATCTAGCCATAATATATGCAAAAAAAAAAAAAAAAATGTGGAAGAATCTCTTAGACATTATGCGACATGAAAGGCATCAGTAAACAAAAGACCACATGTGATTTCACAGATATGAAATGTCCAGCACAGGGAAATCTATGAGATGGAAAGTAACTTAGTGGTTGCTTGGGGCAGGATCTGTAAGGAGGGTATTAGCGGAAAGGTGTGGGGTTTCTTTCGAGGTAATGAAAATGAAAAATGACAGTGGTGATGGTTAAATATGTGACTACACTAAAAACCACTGAATTATATACTTTAAATGGGTTAAGTGTATAGTATGTGAATTATATCTCAATAAAACTATTTTTTAAAAAAGATTTACTTGAGCCCTGGCTGGTGGTGGCACAGTGGATAAGGGGCCAGCTTGCAAACCCAAAGGTCGCTGGTTTGATTCCCCAGCCAGGGCACATAACCAGGTTGCAAGCCAGGTCTCCAGGCAGGTCCATAGCTGGAGGCAGGTGAAAGGCAACCACACATGGGTGTCTCTATCTCTGTCTCCCTTCCTCTCTAAGAATAATAAATAAAATATATTTTTAAAAGATTTTATTGTTTTTCAGAGAGAGGGGAAGGGAGAGAGGCAGGGAGAGAGACAGGGAGAGAGACACCCATGTGTGGTTGCCTTTCACCTGCCTCCAGCTATGGACCTGCCTGGAGACCTGGCTTGCAACCTGGTTATGTGCCCTGGCTGGGGAATCAAACCAGCGACCTTTGGGTTTGCAAGCTGGCCCCTTATCCACTGTGCTACCAGCCAGGGCCATAAATAAACTCTTTAAAAATAAAAAAAAATTACTCAATTCCATTTACACACTCCTTGAAAAGACAAATCTAGCATGAATTTTTGAGAATGAATTGCTCAATCTCCTAATTTTCAAGGAAACATTTCTCTACATGTTAAAATTCACAAAACACAAACAAAACATTACTTTTACTTCAAGTTAATTCAAAATATAAAATGTTTTAAAATGTCAAAATGAGCCCTGGCTGGTGGCACAGTGGGTAAGGCGCCTGCCTGCAAACCCAAAGGTCGCTGATTTGATTCCCCAGCCAGGGCTCATAACCAGGTTGCAAACCAGGTCTCCAACCAGGTCCATAGCTGGAGGCAGGTGAAAGGCAACAATACATTGATGTCTCTCTTCCTCTCTGCCTCTCTCCCTTCTCCTCTCTCTGAAAATAATAAAATCTTTTTTTTTAAATGTGAAAATGAGAAGCTAAATAAGAAAAAAACCTCTTCCCCAACAATTCATTCCTGAAGTTAATGGGTAACCTGAAGACAGGATGTTGCTGAAGGGTGTGGCTGGGCGGAGGTGGCCCAGAGTGGGAGGTTAGGGTCCAAGCAGGTGAGAAGGATCAGAGCTTGGCATAGGGTGTTGGAGCCTAAACAAAGTGAGAAAAACATTCATTCATTGGGACATGGCCTAGAACAAGGAACCAAATACATTAAGGATCACAGAATCAGGTTTCTCAGTGTTAAGTTATGTAAAAAGAAAATAAAAATGACCCCATGCAATTAGAAATGAAAGTTGAGGTGTGAACTCATGGTTTTCGATATATATAAATACAGATGTAAGTGTGTGCACCATACACATAACAGCAATTGCTTGATAGCACACAGATCTTAACTTCTAAAAACCATTCTCCACTAATGAGAACCAGAATCCCTTGGAAAAATTGCTGATTATTGAGCTAGGGCAGGAAAAGGATACTAAGTATGGTATACCTGTAACAGATTAAGTAAGAATTGCTCCAATGATGATGGTGATGTATCAAAAGGACAAAGAAGCCACCTAGAATGGTCCTGCACTGACCAAATCGATAAAAAATTTTGAACATCAAAGTAATGGGAATAATAGATTTTAACCTGCTGAATAAAGTAGGAAATCATGAATCTTTATAAAGATCTAATAAAATCAAAATATGATGAGAAATGAGGTAGTAATCTGAAACTACCTTGTACAAGGTACTTAATTCTAAACATAAAAAGAGTGAATTTACAATGGAGAAGACTGCCAGACGCAACTTAATCTAAGCAATCACCATCAGGAAAGAACAAATTGAAATTACTAACTCATGATAGTGTAGTAAGAACACAGCATCATTTTAACATTCCTGCCAAAGATGCAAAACCTGACTCTAATAATGAATACCAGACAAAATTCAAAGTGAGAAATGCTGTACAAAGAACATTAATCTTCCCAAGTGCCAAGGTTGTAAAAGTCAAAGAAAAAATGAGGACTTGTTACAGATTTAAGCTGACCAGACACATGATAACTAAAGGCATGATTCTGACTGCACCCTTTTGCTATAAAAGACATTGGAGGGACAACTTAATTAAAATGGAATGAAGGTCTGAGATTAAATGGTCATAATGTGTCAATGCTTCTTGATTTTAATGGTTGAACTGCAGTTTTATAGTTGTATGTATATATAGTTACATGTTTCCTTTCAAGGAAATACAGGCTAAGGTACTCAGATAATTGGTGAATCATGTCATTTATACACACAATTGTTCAGAAAAATGTTTTATTTTTTTTTAAGATTATCTTTAGAGAGAAGGGCAGGGAGGGAGGAAGAAAGGGAGAGAAACACTCATGTATGGTTGCCTTTCACCTGCCTCCAGCTAAGCACCTGCCTGGAGACCTGGCTTGCAACCTGGTTATGTGCCCTGGCTGGGAATTGAACCAGTTACCTTTGGGTTTGTAGGCGGGCACCTATCCACTGAGGAAAATGTTTTTAAAAAACCATTCTGCGTCTTTACTTATAACTTCCTTGTACATTTGAGATTTAAAATGTATTTTTAAATTAAAGAGATTAAAATGATACAATTTCAAGATCATTCTTACCACTACATCTGAATCACTGAAGATCAAAATGGTGTCACTGATCTCTAATCATTGGCCATAATTTGTTTTTTGTCACTAACAATGCACTTGCCTGATAACTATATTCACCTCACCAAAGTTCTTTCGTAGGTTTTTGGTTTCTTGACATAAAATGAAATTTACTAATTTAGAGATTTTCATTAACTTTTAAAATTAACCTACTCAGAATAATTTGTGGATTGTTTTCCCTTTCCTAAAATAATTTTCAGTAATATAATTTCCTTGTGTGACCTGGCATATTTAAACAAAGGGGTACACAATTCCTATTTAGAAAAGTTTATTGAACATTATTCCTGCATCACCCTTATTAAAAGAACTTGATTTTCCCTGAAGGCAACTTGTCATTTCACATGATCTATAACGTAATGTGTTTGTATTAAAATATATGGAATATGAAATTAGCAAAATGCAGCATTTGAAACTTCATGCCCAGCAAAAATAAGTCCAAAAATAGTTACCATATATCAGAATAGCTCCCACAGTATTTAAGGTGGTTCCTATTAAATCATATTTGAATGCAATTTTTAGAACCATATTTAAGTATATTTTGCCATTTGCTAACTGCAGGCACCCACATTTTTCTTCCACCACGTCAGCTGTTCCTTCAATAGTTAGCAACATCTGCTAGAGTCCACAGAATGCAGCAAAAAAGCAGCAGTTATTTCTCAAGATTTGAGAAATCTGGTCCACCTTTAGTGTAGTTTCCTGAGATTTCTGCTCCACTGAAGTCAAAACCAGGGTTCTAAAAGATATGAAGAAATGTATTACAAAACTAAGTAACCTAAAAGGAAAATGGTGAAAAGGTATGAATTGATAAGTGACAACGAAGGAAAACTAAACGGTCAATAAACATGCAAAAACATACTAAACTTCATTGTAATCACCAACATGGAACTTAAAACTATAAGGTATTTTTCAATTTTCAGAACTTATAAATACTTAGAAGATCCAATTATATGTATTACAGTGTTGACAAGTGTATGGATAAACACATACTTTAGTATCAGTGTATAAACAGATTTGATTAGCTAGCATTTGTTTGAGACCTTACTCTATGCCAAGTAGGGTTCAAAGAGCTACACACACATACATTAACATAGTCAATCCTACTACTCAGAAGACACCATTAGAGGCATGTGTAATTCAAGAGCAAACCAACATCCCTGCTTCAGTGGAGCTTACGCTCTAACAGGAGACAAATAATAAACCATTAAGTTATCCAATGCAGGAGTCAGCAATCTTTTCTATCAGGAGCTAGGTACTAAGTATTTTAGGCTTTGAAGGCCATGTTGTCTCTGTCATAACTACTCAATTCTGTTGCTGCTTTTATGAAAGACAACACACAAACAAATGATTGTTCCAATAAAACTTCAAAAACCAACAGTGGGCTGGACATGACCCATGGACCATGTTTGCAGGTCTTTATCTTGTGTATTAAAAACTGGTATCTTAAAAGAAAAAAGAAAAAGAAAAAAAAAAAAAGTTGGCATCTAGTATGTTAAAAATTAAGTACTATATATAGCCCTGGCTGGTGTGGCTCAGTGGAAAGGTGCCGGCCTGCAAACCCAAAGGTCGCTGGTTCGATTCCCAGCCAGGGCAACATAACCAGGTTGCAAGCCAGGTCTCCAGCCAGGTCCTTAGCTGAAGGCAGGTGAAAGGCAACCATACACTGATGCTTCTCTCCCTTTCTTCCTCTCTCCCTGCCTTTCTCTCTGAAAATAATAATAAAATAAAATATTTTTAAAAAGTGTCATAAAAAAGAAAGCAGGGTAGGATAAGGGAAATGAAGAATTTACAGTATTTCAATAGGATGATCAAGATTTGAGGAACGCTCATTGAGCAATGACTTGAAAGCGGTGAAGTTAGGCAAGCTTTGGGAAAAGAGCATTGCCGTCAAAGGAACAGAAAAGGAATGGCCTGATGTATCTAAGGAACAGCAAACGGTCTGCACGGCTAGAGCAGGATGACCCACGGGGCCATCAGGAGATGAGGTTTTGTCTCTGACTAACGTGCAAGAGTCTGAGAGGGGATGGACTTTGACTTGCCTTCTAAAAGAACTGGTCTCACTGCTATTTTGAAAGGACTGGTTCCTACCAAAGGCAGAGGTGAAGCGACCAATGAGGCCATTGAAGCGATCCAGACAGGACACTAGAGGTAACCCAGACCACAGTGGCAGTGCAGTAAGGTTTCAGACAAAATGGTTAGGGTGTGAAAGGCAAGAATGGAGGATGATTCCCCCTTTTTTTTGGTTTGAACTCATGTCCATCAATGGAGATGAGAAGGCTCAAAGTAGAACAAATGTGGGAAGGAAGCTGAGAACTTCATGTTGGACATGTCAAGGTTAATAAATGTTTGTTAGCCAAGTGGAGATGTTGAATAGGCAACTGGATACGTGAGTCCAAAATCTGGGAGAAAAGTCCAGGCTAGAGAGAGATACACAGTTGAAAATTACTATGTAGGTGGATATTATCTATGAAAAAACTTTAACTGTGCCTTGGTGCAGTAACTCTTCTATTACATATTGTAAAGGAATGCTTGAAGAGTTTCAGAGATGAAAGCACAAAATTTGCTTGAAATAGCAGGCATAACTTGGGAAATTTAAATCTTATCAAAGAGGAATAGCTATATATTACAATTATACTCAAACTAGAAAGCACCCTGAAGCAGGTAAAGAAATAAATTTTAATGTGTACTAATAAGGAAAGAGACCCAAAACGTTAATATTAAAAAAGAAACATGAAAAAGATACACAGTATGATTCTCCATTTATGTTAAATATAAAACAACCCTAGATACTGATGAGATGAGATTCAGGCAAAGGCATGGAATGTAGAAATGCAGATAAAGGGACTTTCACATTTTTACACTATGTAATTCTATACTGATTGAGTTTTTATGAGTTTATTCATACATGCTGATTTATAATAAATGAGTTTACACTTAGAAATCATAATTTAAATTCTCAAAACTTTTTTAAAAAATCAAATCCATACCTATGAATGCCAGTTATTTTTCCAATTATTTACTTTAAAAAATTCCTCTACAGAACTCTTGTACTTTTCATAACATCATGAGTTTCAGTTTCAAAAAATAATTATTTCTATGTTTTTAAAATGTTTAACTACACATACCATACATTTACCTAACTTACTTCCTTCTGGAATCTCTCTAATGTGAGTTTCCTCTGCATTTGGTCTTGTACCCAAGGATCAGCTGCATATTCAGATTCTAGAAGAGATGTCCAACAATTTGCTGCATCTCTCTTTGTCTTCGTAAGAACAATACGAACCATTTTTCTATCCTCTAAACAAACAAACAAAAATTACAATTAAATTAGAGCTCATCATTAAATAGCATATATCCAAAAGCCATTTGGTAATCCTGACATACAATTGTTAATACATTTCTATTCCTCTATCCTCCAAAGCTATAAAGACAAAGTACCTAATACAAAGCAAAATCATACTAAATTCCAGGTCAAAATTATTTTTAAAAGACCCTTAGAGTGGTAATAGATTATCCTTACCCAAAGTCCATGTTCCTTCATCAGCTATTGTAGAATCAAAGAGCTTGCCCTGAAAAATAAACATATAAGGTACTAAAAATATATGAACTACATCAATTTTCATAAAGCTTTCATGATTTAAGGCTTCCCTAATTTCCTACCTAATCCGAGTATAAATGTCTAATTTGGTTAGAACAGAGAGATAAAACTTCATACTAGTTCAACACACTGATAAGTGTTCAACCCTACATTTCCTCCCAGCAAGTGAAAGGGAGCCTGGTTTACAATGCTTGCCGTATTTACCAGGACACAGAATACAAGGCTCACTTAAGAAAAATCATGGCTCCTTAATTTTTAGAAGATGGAGAAATGCTACTGATCACTCAATAGCCAAACACAGAATTCATCAATTAAAATAAATTACAAAAGCTTTCCTGATGAAATTATGAAGAAACGTATTTTAAAATAAAACTTTCGTAAACCAGCTCAATCTTTTTGTTAGGCAATTTGGTATTTAAAAAATTATTTTTGCACATACTATCGATCTGACATCAGATTAGTTGTTCCTGTTATTTTTTTTTTTTTTCCGGTCATTTTTAAGAAAGAAGCAAAATACAAGTTTTAAAAAATGCATCTGCTGAAACCAGATTTGTTGATTTGTTGCTTGCCAAATTTGTTTTAGGAAATGTGTTTTTTAAAAAGGGTGTTTTTTCCCTATGTTAATACTTGTGGAAAAAAAAATCCTACTGCTCTAAATGTACACCTAATATCCTACAGTCAAAAATTACTGCTGAATTTCCCAAGTTATTGGAATTACTAGCATAAACTTGATTTGTAACAGTAAACCACTGTTTAGGAAACTATGAACTACACAAATATTCGGAAAGGTCATCTAGATCCACATCGATATGATCCAGTGTCTTTCACGTGAATGTTTCCATAGAAAATACCAACAGCTAACCTGTCCTGCGTGTTTATTACATACCAGGCACTGCTCCAAGCTCTTCATTCACACGATACCATGCTATGCTCAGAACAGTCCTATAAAAAAGTACCATAATCACTGAACTTTTTGGATGAACACTAGAGACACTGAAAAAATTACCAGCCTAAGATTACAAAACTAGAAAAAAGGCAGAACCAGGTAAGCTACCAAACAGTCTTCACCACGCCATCAAACATCTTGGGTAAGTAATCTGCCAAAAGAATCTAACTTCAAATCAATTAAATTTAACTAAATAAAGCTTAATGAACCAACGGGATGTAGTTTGCATTAGCTTTTGCATATAATTGACAGGACAATGTGTTACCAAGGCAACAGTGGATCCCAGACCCAACGGGCACTGGTGCCAATAAAAAGCTTCTTTTCTTGACCACCTGCTTAACCACTCCAGAAACATGCAGATTTTTTCTCGTTTTTATAGGAGGAAAATCAAGTGACATCATCTCTGAATCCTCATCCCGTAGTCCTTATCTTTGACTATCTCCCTTGTTTTCCTGTCACTGCCTAAATACCTATTATTTTGGTTTAGCGTATCTCCCTGCTTGCCAGCATGCTGGACGCTGTCCTCCAGCACTTGGGGCGCTGCCTGGATGAGTGTACGGGACAAAAACACTGTTTTCATTAGCGACCTAGTCTCAACCGAAGATGCGCGGAGGAACAACGGAAGCAGCTTCATCTGGTTTAGAAATCAAGTCAGGGAAATGGGCTCCTCAACGTCCACGTCCACTCAGGACCGGCCCTAGAGGCGGCCGCTCGCACCAGACCAAAATCGGGCCGATGGTGTCACTCTGTCGGCCACCTAGAAACACCCAACGGCCTTCCAACAGTCCTCCTACGGAAACCGCGAGCCCTCGCTCTCCGCGGTTCGGGGGAGCCCCGAGGACACCGGGCGCCAGCCCCGACCTGCCGCTACCTTGAGGATCTCGCGGCCACCCACCGCCAGCGCCACGTGCCGGCTCTGCAGGTCGCACCGGATATCCTGGGCGCGAGTGCCCGGCGGCACCTGAACTTCAATGAACACCTCCTCCAAGGTCTGGTACCACTGGCCCCACGGTGTCCCGCATGGAACCACCCCACTGCGCTCTTCAAACGGGGCAGACATAGTCCAGGTGGCTCCCGGCCGCCGCCCGCACCCAGCGAGCAGAGCGCATGCGCCGAGCCTCCGCTGTGGCCACGCCCCGGCCTCTCCCGGGGAGTCACCGCTGGGAACGTGAGCTGAGCTCTCAGCCGGTTTGATTTCCTCTCAATGGCTACTGAGGACACTGGCCAGGCCCTGTCTGAAATAACTGGAATCCGGAGAAGATTACATGCAAGGAACGGTGGGCGAGGCGTGGAACCTACGAGGCAGCGCTCACCGCAGCCCCCACCAGCATGACGCCACAAACCAACTTCCAAAAATCCTCAGAATTGAGGTGCGCCTGCGCTTACGCTGCTCGTGCGTAAGTCACCACTGAGTAACGCCAGGCGTGATTGGGTACGACACCCCCCGCCCCCTCCCCCGCACTGGGGTCCTATTAGCTGGCAGCCGAAACAAGCCCCCTAATTGGGCGCGGTGAGAGTTTAATGCGCATGCTCCTGGCGTGTTCCTTTCCTGGATTGGTGAACCCAGAGTGTTGGTGTTCCAATTGGCTGACGCCGAGGTGGGCGGGGCATGAGCCGGGAGATTTGAATTTGAAGCCAGTAACTCCAAAATAAGCACCAGGAAGCTGCCTCGGATCGCTGCTGCCCTTCGGTGTGTGGAGTTGGCCGTCAGCATGTCCTTTCCTAAGGCGCCCCTGAAACGATTCAATGACCCTTCTGGTGCGTACGGGGGAAGGAGCTGGGGACGGGAGTGGCTCGCACGCCCCTGGTCCCATTCGGTTCCCTCATCAGAGCGAAATAGGCGATGTTAAGGCTGTCGTGGGGCTCTTTTCATTGGTTTATTGTTTTTGAAAAACATACGCAGCATTTACTACGTGCCAAGCACTATTTAGGATAATAAGGATACAGCAGTGAGTGAAGCAAGATTCCTGCCCCATGGAGCTTCCACTCAGTTGCAGTATATACGAGGTCTGTCCCGAAAGTATCAGCCGGGCAAACTTACTGATAGTGACCTTGGCTCGATACTTGCGGGACGGACCTCGTATAGCCAGTAAAAATGCTGTGTAGACACTAAAGCAAAGAGGAGGAATGAGGATGAGGAAGTTTTGGTACTTAGCTGATGGTCAAGTGCAAAACACCTTACTGATTTATTTCTCTCTCTCTTTTTTTTAAAGGTTTTATTATTTTTTAGAGAGAGAGGAAGGGAGAGAGGCAGAAAAGGAGAGAGACATCCATGTATGGTTGCCTTTCACCTGCCTCCAGCTGGGGACCTGGCTGGAGACCTGGCTTGCAACTTGGTAATGTGCTGGCTGGGAATTGAACCAGCAACCTTTGGGTTTGCAGGTCAGCACCTTGTCCACTGAGCCACCAGCCAGGGCTGACCTTACTGACTTAAAAACAAACAAACAAAAAACACTTGACCATACTTTTTTTTTTTAACTTGTAGGTTTCTTTGTGCATACTTAATTCAGACACAAGGCAAAGGTTGGTAAAGGCAGTATGTGGTGGTAAAATTATGGCAGTACCTAAAACACTGTAAATGAAGTGATCACCGCTAATACTGACAGTGCCCTAGGCACCATATACTATGTCTTTATATAGAGTATTAGTTTTGTTTTAATTTCCCAACATCCTAGAGAGGTAATCCTAAGTATTATTCATTATTTTACCAACAAAACAAACAAAGTTTGTTAGTTTACAAACAAAAACTAAAAAGTTCTGGAAGTTTGAAGCATTTACCTAATGTAATGCATAAAATGATTGCATACGAGTATTGGCTACTTGTGTTAGCTTCCATTTATTGTTGATCAAGATATAAGTTGTTCCAGACCAAGGCTTAGATGGCCTCAATGTTACACAACAAATTGGCAAGCAAGTGCATGAAACCGGGCCTTTGTAAAATCCACCCTGTGCTCTTAGCCAGGCAGTGCATAAGCACATAATCAGGAAGTACTGGCAAGCAGTAAGTCACTCCTCATGTATTAGAGGCTAAATGTGTGCAAGGACTGTGCTAAGGTGTTTCCTACTAGATTTGGTTTATCTTCTCCAACAGCCAAATGAGGAAGGTGCTGATAGTGTCCTTATTTTACAGATGAGGAAGCTGCAGGGGTTTTGTAACTGTAATGAGTAGCCTGTAAATGGTAGAGCTGAACCATGATTCATCCATTATAACATAGACATTTCATGGTTATTTGTTACACCTTTCATCTCTGTCAGACAACATGGTGATGTTCCTATTCTCTGGTTTCTCCCAATATTACACAGTACCTGGCACATAGTAATGTCTATTCATGGGCAGGCAATGCTGGATTTGAACTGTACTCTGGCTGATTACAAACCCCATCCCCTTTGCCACATCCCCAGTGACTTGCTGTATTTTCTTCACCACGCTGCTAACTTCACATATTGTCTAATGTGAGAAGTGGATAAGTACACCATTGTAAGCCTTTACAGAATTGATGAGCTCTATGATAGAAATTATATGCACACACTGCCATGTGGGGGTTCCAACCTGATTGCAGGGTTCAGAGAAACCTATAAGAGGTGACCGCAGGCTGAGATCTGGGGGATAAGTGAGAACCAGGCAAAATGGAAGGCAGACTAGCCATTCAAGAAGGTAGAAGAAACAAAAACTAAAAAGTTCTGGAAGTTTGAAGCATTTACCTAATGTAATGCATAAAATGTTTGCATACGAGTATTGGCTGCCTGTGTTAGCTTCCATTTATTGTTGATCAATATATAAGTTGTTCCAGAAAGTGTGTGTTATCTACCAAGTTATCCTTCTGTAGCCTGATTTTACTTCTCCCCAGGTTTCTAACAAGTTGTATCTACGATGTAGTACATTTAAGTGTTAGGAAGGAAAAGATCTATAGCATGAAAACAGCCTGTGCCCCAACCTCGCAAAGAGATGGTAGGTTTCAACCTAGTTATTTTTTAATCTAAATACCTATAAGTATCTATTTGACTTCAGTCTTTAGGAAGAGTTTATAAATATGGTTTTACTTGTTCTCAACTTGTATGATTCTGCTTAGTTACCATCCACCATCTCTTCTTTTGCTGGCCCTTAGCCGCTTTGGAGAGTTCATCCTTATCCCCAGTGATGAAGTAGATTGCTAGAATTCAGTGTCACTTTTTTCAGGCTGCTCTGCCAAGTCTGAACCAGTGCTTCTCCCACTTGTCCATAAAAGCACCCCTAAGAACAAAGAGCAAAAGATAACCATCCCTTCATTCCCCACGTTCCCCCAAAAGGCTTTGCCTGCAATAGTGGTGGCAGTTTTCTTTGACATGTCCTGTTTGCTTTAGAATGTAATGTGCTCCCCACTTGATGCCCTCACCGCTACCCCAAATGAATAAAATAAACGCTCTAAGTTATGCCATCTTTATCTTGATTTTAGGGAGACCCCGTCACCCTATCATTAACTTCATGGCCTCAACAGTGAAGAAATCTGAGCTAGCTAAGGCTGATGCTTTTTGCTAAATCTGCCTTTACTTTAGATATTCCCAGTGACTTCTTTTTTGGGGGTGGGGGTACTCTCTACACTTCTTTTTATTTATTTATTTACTTATTTATTTTAAGATTTTATTCAGTATTACTAGAAAGAAGGTCAGGGAGGGAGGAAGAAAGGGAGAGCAACTTCAATATATGGTTGCCTTTCACCTGCCTCCAGTCACAGACTTGGCTGGAGACCTGGCTTATAACCCGGTTATGTGCCCTGGCTGGGAATCGAACCAGCAACCTTTGGGTTCTCAGGCTGGTGCATATCCACTAAGCCACTTCATTTTAATACTCTTGTATTACTGACTGGAAACTCACTACTTCTACCCCTTATTAACCACATTTAGATTTGAAAGCTGCTGGGATTGGAATCTTCCAAATATTTTTTAAAGACTTTTTATTTTTATTTTTATTTTTAGAAAGAGGGTAAGGGAAGGAGAAAGAGGGAGAGAAGCATCAATATCTGGTTGCCTCTCACATGCCCCCAGCTTGGGACCTAGCCTGAAACCCAGGCATGTACCCTGACTGGGAATTCAACCCAGGACCCTCTGGTTCACAGGCCAGCACTCAATCTACTGAGTCACACCAGCCAAGACTGGGATTGTAATCTTGATGTCAGTATATATAAATGATCGTTGTACCGGGTAGAGAAATGGAAACTTAGTTCCATCCTTGATGTTTTTATGATCTTAGAATTGAAAGTAACGATTTTAATACTTTTTTATTGTGTCTCAGAGTGAAAAATAAATTGTGTATTTCTGTGTGGGCTCTGTTTATATTTTACAAAAAGTGAAACATGCCCTGGTTGCTAGCAGAGTGGGTAAGGTGCCAGCCTGCAAATCCAAAGGTCACTGGTTTGATTCCCAGCCAGGGCACATAACCAGGTTGCAGGCCAGGTCTTCAGCCAGCTCTGTAGCTGGAGGCAGGTGAAAGACAACCATACATTGATGTCCCTCTCTCCCTCTCTGCCTCTCTCCCTTCCTCCCTCTCTGGAAATAATAAATAAAATCTTTTTTTTTTTTTTTTTTTTTTAAGTGAAACAAAAGTAACACAAAACAGTGCATAATTTGCTACATGTGAGTCACACTGATATTTTCTGTTGTGGTCACTTTAAAAAAAAAAGTTAGCTAAGATATACTAATGAGCCTCTATCATCCCATTTGAAAAACTGTTAGGAGGCAGGAGTTGCCTTGGAATGATTGGACCCATTGCTGTTCCTATTCTTTGCGTGGTGGTTAATCTCAGTGATTGAGCAGAGTCAGTTCCAAATATGTTATTTCTTATAGCCACTCCTTACTAACAAAACCATGTCACTTGGTCTTACAAGATGTTCATCCCAAGACTGTCTTTGCTGTTCTGCTCAGTTGTCCATGTTCTTTGACCCCCCTGAAATAAAGGGCATTTGGGAAGATAATGATACTGTTCCTCATAACAAATGGGTACTATTTTTACATTTGAAAAAACGAAGCATTTATTAATGGCATTTTAAATGTATATTACTCACTTTCTTTGGCATTGTAAGTAACATTAGATGAGATGCTAATGTTTTACATTTCCTCTAGGTTGCGCTCCATCTCCAGGTGCTTATGATGTGAAAACTTCAGAGGTATTGAAGGGACCTGTATCCTTTCAGAAATCACAACGATTCAAAAAACAAAAAGGTAATGGATCCCAAAATAAAATAATGATGATATGATCTCGTAAGCTTTAAAGTTATGAATAACAAGGGGCCTGGCTGGTGGCTTAAAGGATAAGTGTCAGCCTGGAAATGCAAAGGTTGCTGGTTCGATTCCCAGCCAGGGCACATAACCAGGTTGCCAGCCAGGTCTGTAGCTGGAGGCATATGAAAGGCAACCATACATTGATGCTTCTCCCCCCTCTCTGAAAATATAAAATCTTTAAAAAAAAAAAGAAAGAAAGAAAGAAAGAAAAACAGTAATAAATTTAAAGATGTTATAGTTATTTCCAAAAGTGTGAAACTACAGCTATATTTAAATTTTTGTATTTGATGGATTTATAAAAGAGTCAACTACAGAACAATATTTTTATCCTTACACTGTTGAATAACCAGCAAAATTAAGCAAGACACTCCCATGGGTATGTAGTTTACTTTTTGGTAATTACCTTAGTCTTCTGTCAGCAAACATTAGGAAAATGAGGAAAATGTTAGATATGTAAAAAAAAACAATTATTTGGAAATGGACAATCAAGAAAAGAATAACTTTATATTGATTCACTAATAGTTACATTAAGAAATTTTGAAATTGTGTTTTGTCTGTGGTTCAATTTATTGCAGAATCTCAACAAACTTTCACTGTTGACAAAGAAACAACCGTGCTGGCTTCAGCAAGAAAAGTTAAGACTTCAGGGTTAAAGGTGAGTAGCTCTTCTGTTCTGCCTGGTTTATTAACTGTATCATTGAAAGTATTCCTGAAAGGTATTGTATTTGACTAGAATGGATTAAGTGCATACATTGAGGTTATATAAGTACACCTGTAAATTAACGAAACATATTATTGTTAGCACTCTGGTAAGCTTTACATTTCTACCTGCACCATCACTAAATAGATTGTGCTTCAAATATTCCCTAGTTCAAAATTATAAAATGGTCTCCATTGAGTCATTTCTATATCTAGGTACATGTTATAATACCTAGTAAGCTTTTAAAAATTATGTGATGCTTTGATGGGTTAGTTACCATCATTTGAGTTGTTTTGTTTTTGTTTGGGAGGAAGGTAAGGAACTGGAAAAGGGGGGAAATTTTCTAATGCTTAATAGGTATTTACTATTCAGACACTGCCAAGGAGTGGTGGAAGGTGAAATTCTTATTAGCTTCATGTTATTGTTTGTGCAAGAGCCTACTATTACTTTTCCACTCATCCATAAAAGCAAGTTGTACTAAGTATGTACTAAGGAGATAAACCAATTGATACTTTAGTGTGTAAAAAGATTCAGATAGGAAAGAAGCCATAGGTTGAACTTAGACTTGTGTTGATGAAATTATAATTAACATGCTTATGTTTTAAAAACTATCAGTGGAAATTCTGAAATGTTTTCAGAGGAATTTATGCATGCAAATCTACTTTCTCATCGGCACGTTTTATGAAATCTCAATACAGAGTCATTTCTGATGAAAGGTTAGAACCTGAATTGAGATGAGCTGTAGGTGTAAAACACACAGCAAATTTTGAAGACATGAAACAGCAAAAAAGAAAAAGATCTTACTAATGACTTGATGTAATAACATGTTGAAATAATATTTTTGATATTTTGGATTAAGTTAAATATATTATTAAAATTTTTACTTTTTAGCCCTGGTTGGTGTGGCTCAGGGGATTGAGCACCGGCCTGCAGACTGAAAGGTTGCCAGTTTGATTCCCAGTCAGGGCACATGCCTAGGTTGGGGGTATGCTAGAGGCAACCAATCCATGATTCTCACACAGTTTCCTTCCCTCTCTTTCTCCATACCCCCTCTTCCTAAAAATAAATAAATGTAAATATTTTGTTTTAATTTTACTTCTTAAATATGGCTACTAGAAAATTTGAAAATGAATATATGGCTTGCATTATATTTCTATTGGGCAGCACTGATAAATGGAAATTCTTCTTGGAAATTGATCTAAATTTCTTGACTTAAATTTCTTAAATAGTTCCAAAATTTTTTAATTACAGAATTTGAAGGCTTTCTTAAAAAACTAAATTAAAAAATAAGTTTCAAGTTTGTGCAAAAACCCCAAAATAATAGGACTTTCTTAATAGAAAATGCCATTTGATGGGAGGTAAATTAATGAACATGAGCCTGAAGTGCCTTCTCCACCCCCAAGTTAGAAACATATAAAACATTTTATTTAAGATATTTATGCGTTTCCTTCTTTTTTTTTTTTTTTTTTAAAGATTTTATTTCATTATTTTTAGAAAGAGGGGAAGGGAGAGAGGCAGAGAGGGAGAGAGACATCAATGTATGGTTGCATTTCACCTGCCTCCAGCCACAGGCCTGACTGGAGACCTGGTTTGCAACCTGGTTATGTGCCCTGGGGAATCGAACCTGTGACCTTTGGGTTCGCAGGCCGGCGCCTTAACCACTGTGCTGCATTTCCTTCTAATTTTCTTTTTAGTATTTTGCTTTTGGTTTTTTATTTTAATTCTTCTAAAATTTTTTATTGTTATTCTATTACATTTATCCCATTTTCCCCCCACTGCTCTCCCCTTCCCCACCCTCTCCATTCCCCCTCCAACAGTCAGTCCTACATGTTTTCCATTCCCATGGGTCATCCATGCTAGTTCCTTGACATTTTATTTATTTATTTTTTTTTAAGATTGTATTCATTATTTTTGGAGAGAAGGGCAAGGAGGAAGGAAGAAAGGGAGAGAAACATCAATGTATGGTTGCCTTTCACCTGCCTCCAGCTACAGACCTGGCTGGAGACCTGGTTACATGCCCTGGCTGGGAATCAAATCAGCGACCTTTGGGTTCTCAGGCCAGTGCCCATCCACTGAGCCACCAGTCAGGGCCATTTTAGTCTATTTTCAGATGGAAAAGATAGATATTCTGTTTTTGGTCATTGTCTCAAAAAGGCTGTGGGATACAAAGACAATGAGTAGATTAGAAAAGGAGCTAGTACTCTTTCAGTTTTTCTTTATTTCTTTGCATTTCCACCCCCTTCCCCTTTTTTAGGTATTTAAGTTGATTTCTCTTTGCAAGGTTCTTTATAAGGTAGAGTAGTAATAAAGTATTCAAAATGTATTGCTGTCTAACATTAGAAGAGTCAGTAGCTTTATTCACAAAGCTCCATCTGTTCTTTTCACTGGACTTGTTAGGAGAAAAGACAAAAAAACAAATGCATTGGGATGAAAACTTTTAAACCTGAAATATTCTGAGATTTAGAAAACCTTTTTCCTTCATTAACCAGATAAGTCACCTAACAAATGTTTAATAGACTCAGAGAAGTGCTTGAAATAGACATGAGCTGTTTGGAATCCTTCATCTTTTCTGACAACTGAAAACCAAATTTAACTATGATATTGTGACACTTAAGTCTGATGATCACTAATCTTTTGATTTTTAAATAGAAGGACTCTCAAAAGAATGATAAAGACTTGAAGATGTTGGAAAAAGAGGTAAGCAATGCTTTGAACTTACTGAAAATTAAGTGTGCTTTAAAACGCAGAGTTACATGGAAAATTGAGTCAGGGATTCAGTTGCAGTCTGAAGAGTCACCAGGTGGCAAACAAACCCCAGACAAGTGCCTGCAGGGTAATCATTCCCTGGCCTGGGCACCGGATCCCAGAGCCTGGCTGTCCATGTAGCACACTCACAAAGCCACGTTGTTAGCATACTCGGGGACAGATTCAAGACAACCCACCTCACGAGAAAATGATAACTAAAACTCAGCGTGTTCGTTGACGACAAATATGTGTAGATCAGGTATTTACAGTTACTTTCCCTGTGTGCAACTTCAAATGTTAGGACAAGGACTAACTAGGGAATCGCTTAGTGAGCATGAAATCCTAGCAGGTTAGTTGGGCTGGGAGGGAGTGATGCCAACCTGATGCATTCCTCTGCATCGTAGGTATCTGTCTTCCTCAAGGGTAAAATGACTTAGAGCACCACTGTCCAAGAGCGTAGCTACTCACCACATGTGGCTGTTTCTTTTCCTTTTTTTTTTTTAAGATTTTATTTATTATTTTTCAGAAAAAGGGGAGGGGAGAGAAGCAGAAAGAGAGAAACATCAATGTGTGGTTGCCTCTCACCTGCCTCCAGCTACGGACCTGGCTAGAGACCTGGCTTGCAACCTGGTTATGTGCCCTGGCTGGGAATTGAACGCAACCTCTGTGTTCACAGGCCAGCACCTTATCTATTGTGCCACCAGCCAGGGCTTGGCTGTTTAAATAAAATTGCCAACTCAGTTCTTCATTGCACCAGTCACAGTTCAAGTACTCAATAGCCACATGCAATGAGAGGCTGCCATACTGGATGGTGCATTTTCGCCAAGGCAGAAATTCTATTGAGCAGAGCTGACCCATAGAACCCACTTACCCCCTAAGCATGACTAAGCTGGGCACTCCCAGCTTTGCTTTTCTGGCAGGCTTTTATTCATATCTCCATTACTGCCTCTTGCTGGTGGGCATATTCTTTTGATGTATTAAAACTTTCCGTTGATTACAGTTAAATAGTGGCTTAGAACCAAGAATATGTCAAAGTAACTTTGCAGATCTCTTCCCTTGTTGCTCTGATCCTTTTGTATTTATTTGAATAATATTGGCTATCAGGCCTTGGCTGGTGTGGCTCAGTGGATTAAGTACCAGCCTGCGAAACCCAAGGGTCACTGGTTCGATTCCCAGTTAGGGCATATAGGTTGCAAGCCAGGTCTCCAGCCAGGTCTCCAGCCAGGTCTCCAGCCAGGTCTCCAGCTGGAGGCAGGTGAAAGGCAACCACACATTGATGTTTCTCTCCTTTTCATCCTCCCTGCCTTCCCCTCTCTCTAAAAAATAATGAATAAAAAGAACAATATTAGCTATCCTTTTATTGAGGATACATACAAGGAATTAATGGGGGTGTAATAGGTGAATCTCAGATAACAGGTAAGTGATCATTTGCATCAGTTAATCTATTAGATGTCTGGCAAATGGAGCTCTATTTTACTTATGCTCCAAAGTATTTGTTGTTGGTTTTTAACGTGAATTAATTGTCACTGTGTAAGTGTAGAATTTCGTGCAAAAGAAATTCAGAGTTCTGACTTGTGTTGCAAAATTGGGCCTGGCACCCAAGTTTCCACATTCCCCTCCTGGGTAATGGGAGCTCTGCCAGGGCTGTGCAGGGTGGCCACTTCAGTCCTCACTCGGCTCTCTGCTTATTATATTATCTCCTTGGCCATGTGGGCATTTGAGTTTACAAACCATTTTGGGAGCCTAAGCTTCTTTAGCTACAAAAAGTGTAACATAAATGATCTCAGCATCCTTTTTTTGACTGTATAATACTAAGATATAAGCCAATAGTATAAGCATAGAAAATCTCATGGAGAAAGTAAGAGCTCTTACAGGTCAAGATCTTAAAGATGAATAAAGTCTTTAATTACACTGAAAAGTTTATGGGGATTACCATCCTGTATTCTTGAAATGCTGACAGATTTTAAGCTGTATCATAAAGTGAATAGATTGTTCCAACCCCTAGTGAAATTACAATACGTAAGAGGGCCGTGTCACAGTCAGAGGTTATCCTACACCTTAAACTATTACCTAGAGCAGCCATTTACACTGCCATTGCTCCAGTGAATCATGCACTCGTCCCCTTGTCTCCGTCCAGATCCGCGTCCTTGTGCAAGAACGCGGTGCTCAGGACAGGCGTCTCCAGGAGCTGGAGGCCGAGCTGGAAAAGGTGGAGGCCAAGTTGAGCGCCACAGTCCGGGAGAAAACATCCCTCTCTGCAAGCAATGCCACGCTGGAAAAACAGCTCACGGAACTAGCCCGGACGAACGAGCTCCTCAAATCAAAGGTATTTGCACCACATGATGACAATTACAATTGAACAGATAATAAATATGTGTATTCTCATATACTAGTTGTCTTGGAATTCCAGGCTCTAGTTTAGTCTTTTTCTTTACTAAATATACCTTAAATATGATGCTACTTCTAGTAGGAATTATTGTCCTTTTTTTTTTTTTAATTGCACCTGGCACGTAAGTTATAGACAAACCAGTTACTTTTTGTTTTAACGTCAGACTTTTTCTGACCCTCTTTCAAAGTAACTCCCGTAAATAAGGACATTGATGAAAGTTGAAGAATTTACATCTAGAACTCACTTTAAAGATCTCCCTTTGAAATAAATAGCAGTATCATAGCAGGCTTTCATCTCAAATTCTTTTGGGAATAAATAAAGTGCAAAAAGAATAAGTGTGTTCAATACATAAAATATCTTCAATACCAACATACTGATAAGGATTTAACATGGTCATTTTGCTTTTTATAGAAGTAGAAAAAGGCTGGGAATCACTGTGCAGTTTGAGAGACATTTATTCAGGGCCTGTAACATGCTGAGCTCTTCGCTTACAAAGGGAGTGACGGTGTGCAGGAAAGAACCGTGGAGAAGGGAATGATGCCTGGGCCCCCTCCAGGGAGGTCTGATTTAGTCGTCCTGGGACGCACCCTTCAGATCTCAGATATCTCACAGTAGACAAGGCAATCCAGATACCTTTTGTTAAGCTAACACCCTTTACAAAATGCTCTCTAAGAAATTTGTTTCACAAGTTGGCCATGAACATTCCAGCATATGGAGGTGGGTGGCCCCTGGGCTGTTTTCAAAAATAAACCAGAAAGTCACATAAAGGAAAAGGAGGGAAAGAGCAATAGTGGCATAAAATAGTGATCCTGGTGCTGGCCAGAGGCTGTTGGCTCTGTCAGAGTATATTGCAGGCATATAACAGTCCCGATAATTGGTAGAGAAATCAATATTTAAGTGATTCATTATGGGATTTAGCAGAAAATACTTCTGAATTTTTACATGTTTGTTGTACTTAGTTCTCTGAAGATGGCAACCAGAAGAATCTGAGGATTCTAAGCCTGGAGTTGATGAAGCTTAGAAACAAAAGGGAAACCAAGATAAGGGTAAGTGACATCTTTGCCAAGTGTGCTGCGTCTGGGCCTTCCATCGGAAACCATTCCTTACTTCCTACAACGTGTTTCTGTCGTGCAGGGTATGATGGCTAAGCAGCAAGGCATGGAGGTGAGGCTGCAGGCCACGCAGAAGAATCTGGAAGAGTCGCAGGGAAAGGTAGCACAGCTTGAGGGAAAACTGTGAGTGCCCAAGGAAAGAGGAAGTGTGAAGTGTAACCAGGTCGTGATTCGCCTCTCTCGCCGCCTGTTGTTTTCTGAGACGTTAACTTTCCCCCAGTACTAACCCCATCGCCTTCCTCTAACTGCCTTACTTCTTTTCCCACGAGACAGCTGAGACCTACTCACCCTCAAGTATTTTAGGCCAAAAAGACACATGACTATTATTACTTTTGTACGTCTTCTACATCAGCGGGGAGGAAAGGCCTCATCATCTTTCGCAGAGCCTAACCTTGTGGTAAAATTGACACAAATCGAGAGGCCCTGGTACAGGAGATTGTGATTAATGCACAACCCTAGCCCTATTATTTCGCTGCTGAGCTGTAATTGACATGCAATAGAATGCACAGACCACACGTGGTCAGGTTGGTGACATCTGACAGTGGTCAGAAGTGCCTTAAGAACCACCCTGAATATGATAGAGAACATTGCTGTCCCTCCAAAGCTCCTTTGTGCCTGGCCCTCCTCCTCCCCGTGTAATGCCCCAACCCCCAACCAGTTCCAGAGTTCGTCATCATAGATCAGTCTGGCTTTGGGGGCACGTTTATCATAGCATGCATGTGTGTAGTGTTCCTTTTCATTTCTGAGTAACATTTCGTATATGAATAATCATTTACTGTTCTGTCGAGCAATATGTTTTTATTTTACTAGAGTAAATATGTAGGAGCGGAGTTCCTGGGTCCCAGGGTAGCATATAAATGACGTTTCCAGAAACTCAGAGTGGACAAACCATTTTACGTGCTCACTAAACAACGTGTGACAGTTGCCATGGTCCCACGTCCTTGACAACATTTGATGCTGGTGTGATTTCAGCCCTTCTAGTAGCTGTGAAATAGTATCTTACTGCTATTAACGTCAGTTATATTTTCATTGACCATTCGCATAGGTCCTTTGGTAAGCTGCCTATTTGAGTCTTTTGCCCATTCATGAAATAGATGTGATTGGAGAAGGTTTAACACATGAGTGATTGTAAGGAAGGCAGCCTGACAGCCTGGAACAAGGCTTTATGGCATACAGTATGCTGTTTTGTAGGAGTGGTGGGTGAGGAGAGTGTCATGGATGATGTCTTACATCATCGCAGCTCCTTTCTCAGACTGTATTTGGAAAGCTTTCTCCCTTAAGTCTCCTATTTGCACATATTAAAATATCAACCTGAAATGTCACATAAATTAATAGTGCAAAGTTTGCACTAGGAATCAGCATGCCTGATACAACAGTATCTGGTACAGTGTGAGCAAGCATCATGTGTGATTATTGTATGTAGTAATATATGCACCTTTTTTTCAGCATTTCAATACAGAAAGAAAAGATTGATGAAAAATCCGATACAGAAAAACTCTTAGAATACATTGAAGAAATAAGGTAATACCAATAATAGTTTTAAATTGGCCCTTATTTTGTTGAAGTATGATGAATACATCATTTTCATCTCTTTTCAGTTCATTTGCCCTCCCATAAATAGACGTGCTCTTCAACCTAATTTGTTTCAATGCAGTTGTGCCTCAGATCAAGTGGAAAAATACAAACTAGACATTGCCCAGTTAGAAGAAAATTTGAAAGAGAAGAATCATGAAGTTTTAAGCCTTAAGCAGTCTCTTGAGGAAAACATTGTTACCTTGTCTAAACAAGTAAAAGATCTGGATGCTAAATGTCAACTACTTGAAAAGGAGAAAGGTATTCTAGTGTTTACAGTATTTTTTTGGCTAAATATTACATACAATATTTTTAAAAGTTACAGCTGTGTTTAAAAACTTTTAAAAATAATTTTATGAGCAACAACAAAAAACCCTGTTCTACATATGGGAATTTTATCCTTGTATAACGTTTGTTCTGTTTATTTTAATGTGTTGCTTGTCTTGATGTAAATATATACAATTGCACAGAATTTAACGTCTCCATTTGTAGCCATTTAGAATTGGTTGATGAATGTGAGATCTGTCCCGAAAAGTTCTGAGCCAGTGTGCTAATATAATTAAAACAGTTTGCACAGCCAATACTTTTGAGACAGACCTCATAGATCTAGGTTGGTCAGGGACGGGGGTAGTATTATATAACATATAGAGTAGGGATATAAGCTTACGGGGTTTTTTTCTTTCCCTTTGAAAATACTTGAGCTGTTAACATGCTCTGTATGTAAAATGAAATATTATAGGAATCTGCAGTGTTTAAAGTTAATATTAGTGTCTATTTACAGCATTGTTGACATTTCCCTTTTCTAGAAGACCTCAGCAACAGGGACAGTGAATGGCATGAAAATCTAAATTCTGAAGTGCAGAACTTAAAAGAGAAGTTAATTCTTGAAAAACAAGAATGTGAAAAGTTACAACGGAAAGAGTTGGAAACTGATTCACTTCTACAACAAGAGAAGGTAGTTTACTGCAGTATAAAATAAAATTCGTGCGTATTTTATGTCATACATGCCCTTGTGGCCAGAATCAATTCATCAACTCTATTTTTAGAATTTTCTCCTGAAGAAATAATCATGGTTATCCAGCAGATTTAACTGCAAAGATGTTCACTGCAGTATTATTGATAATGAGAAAAAATTACAAGCAACAGATGAAGCAAAATAAGGAAATTCTTTAAAAACCACTTCAGCATATTCTTGTATTAAATAACTACATAGAAATTTATAGTTAAGCTGTAAAAAAAAAAAAAAAAAAAGAATCAGACAAGAAACAGAACTGATGATTTTTTTTTTTTGAAGATTTTATTATTTTTAGAGAGGGGAAGGGAAGGAGGCATAGAGGGAAAGAAACATCAGTGTATGGTTGCCTTTCACCTGCCTCCAGCTATGGACCTAGCTGGAGACCTGGCTTGCAACCTGGTTATCTGCCCTGGCTGGGAATCAAACCAGTGACCTTTGGGTTCACAGGCCAGTGCCTATCCACTGAGCCACCAGCTAGGGCCTAAAACTGACAATTTTTAAAATCTAGATTACATAAAAACACTTTGCATGTCAATGAGAAATAACATAGTCCACTAAGAAAAAATGAGCAGAAGTAGAAACTCAGATAGCCCACAATAGTTAATAGATGGTATACCTTAGTAGTAATCAAAGAAATGAAAATCCTTTCTTTTTTAACTTACATGATTTGCACAAATTTAAACATTTGATAAGAAACCCTTGTTGAGAGTTGGGCAGTATTACATTACATATTATATTGTTGGGACACTTGCAACAACTGAAGGAATTAAGTAGATCTACATAGACCGACTTGAAAATCTCTGAACAGTCATTTTTATGCTTTTTTTTTGAATGACCTTTTCATACATAGTATATATCATTTCTAATTTTAAAAGTATACAAATATAGCCTTGGCTAGTGTGGCTCAGTGGATCTAGTGCCAGCCTGTGAACCAAAGGGTCCCTAGTTCGATTCCCAGTTGGTGCACATGCCTGGGTTGCAAGTAGGTCCCTAGCTGGGGGTGCACAAGAGGCAACTACATATGGATGTTTCTCTCTCTTTCCCTCCCCCTTTCTCTATAAATAAATAAAATCTTTTTTCTTTTAAGTATAAATATATAGGAAAGATCATAAAGCATATATATTTACTAAAGTGGATATCTCTGTAATGGGGAAACTAAGATTAGGGTGGGGAGTATTCAAAGGCAGTGTTCACTTTATGTACAATGTCAGAATTTTTTTACAATGGTAATTTACTTATATTTATCTTTTTATTGGTATATACTTGTATAACTTAAATATTTTTATATAACATTGAAATAATCCTTTTTATATAATATCATATGACAAAAATGCATGATAAAAGCCAGTTGTGGAACATGTTAGCTTTACAAGAAGCGTGTTTGCCTATGTGTTGCATAGAAACAAAGACTAAAATAACATTTATCACAATGTTGACAAGTTACAGGATTATAATCCCTGACAAAGTCAATAGGGTATCTTCATATTTTTTCAAATCTTGAGGATCTTAAATTTGGTATTCTGACTTTATAACCTCTACTTTTGTCTGTCCTTAATAAAACTTCAAATTATTAGACTACTTAAACCTTTCCAATCATCTTGGTGATTTTGTATTGGATGTAGGAATTATCTTCTAGCCTTCAGCAGAAACTGTGCTCTTTTCAAGAGGAAATGGCGAAAGAAAGGAATCTCTTTGAAGAAGAGCTAAAGCAAGCCCTGGCTGAGCTGGATACATTGCAGCAAAAGGAGGGACAGGCTGAAAAGCTGGTCCAACAACTAGAAGAAGAAACAAAAGCTAGAGCTGAGGAGCAGACCCTTCTAGAAGAAAAGCTAAAGGGGTTTGTATGAAGAGCCCTCACGCTTACATATGACTCCAGATTTTACAAAGTAAAGACCAATCCCTCTAATTACATCTTGATATCATTCCCCCAAAAGCAGACATTTATGAGGTCTGTCCTGAAAGTATTAGAGCCAGTGTCACTATAATTAAAAGTTTGCGCAACTGATACTTTCAGGACAGACCTTGTAGGAAACTTGGTAGGGTCTTTTTGGTTTTTTTGTTTTTTTTTAAGGTTTTATTTATTAATTTTTAGAGAGAGGGGGAGGGAGAGAGGCAGAGAGGGAGAGAAACATCAATATAAGGTTGCCTTTCACCTGCCTCCAGCTAAGGACCTGGCTTGCAACCTGGTTATGTGCCCTGGTTGGGAATCGAACCAGCGACCTTTGGGTTCACAGCCTAGCACCTCTCCACTCTGCCACCAGCCAGGACTTTGTTTTTGGGGCTTTTTCCAATAAAAATATCACTAATCACTAAAGGAAAACAGCAAAGGAATTAATAACAGTAGTACCCAATAAGAGATACTCATAGTTCTGAGATATATTACATGTTGTCTCATGTCTAGTTCTTGCTAGAAATTTTTTAAGTGATGAAAATGCAAGGATTCAAATAATATAATTATTTGCCATTTGCACTCCATAATCAGCCTGGATTTTTAATATAATTACATGTAGTGGAGGACACATAACATGATGAAAACAATATGGAACTAGAGAAAAAAAAGCATCATATCTTTGTCTTTCTACTTCTAATGATAGATTTCTTTTTTTTTTTTTTTTTTTATTTATAGATTTTATTTCATTATTTTAGAAAGAGGGGAAGGGAGAGAGGCAGAGAGGGAGAGAGACATCAATGTATGGTTGTGTTTCACATGCCTCCAGCCACAGACCTGACTGGAGACCTGGTTTGCAACCTGGTTATGTGCCCTGGCTGGGGAATCGAACCTGCGACCTTTGGGTTCGCAGGCCGGCACCTTATCCACTGTGCTACCAGCCAGGGCTTAATGATACATTTCTTATTTTTTAATGTTCCCCAGTTCTGGTGGTTTGTTGCCATTTTTTTGTTCTGTTTTCTTTTTGTTTTTTAAAGATTTTATTCATCATTTTTAGAGGGAAACAAGAGAAGGAGAGAAACATCAATGTGTGGTTGCCTTTCACCTGCCTCCAGCTACAGATCTGGCTGGAGACCTGGCTTGCAACCTGGTTATGAGCCCTGGCTGGGGAATCAAACCAGCGACCTTTGGGTTCACAGGTCAGTGCCAATCCACTGTGCCACCAGCCAGGGCTCAAGTTTATCTTTTAATTGTTTCCTTAGGAAAGAAGCTGAACTCCAGGAAAGTAATGCTGCTCACACGCAGGCCACCCTGATTTTACAGGAAAGTTACAACCGTGAAGTGCAAAACCTTAGAGATGTTACTGCTCAATTTGAAAGGTATTTTCACTGGGAATCTCACCCTGAACAAAGGAAGAACAGGGAGGGGTGTTGGTGGAGGGACAGCTGTCAACAACAAAATCATACAAATAAAATTACTGTCATCACTTTAAATTCCACAATGACCAACCACAAATGGGCGTTTAGTGTTACGTGGTAGGCTTAGTATATATAGTAATTTCCTTTGATTTTAACGTAGTTAATTTGTAGATTTTTACATGAACACTTTTGCATCTCATTGAAGAACTTCTTTCTATCCCAAGGACGTAAAAATAGTCACCTATTCTTCTAAAAGTTGCAGTCTCACTTTTGACTTTCTCACCTTGCACTGATTTCTGTGTACACAGTGATTTAAGGGTCAAATTTATTTTTGTTTTTCCATGTGGATAATGAATTAATTGACTAGTACCTTCTCCCCCAGCGATGTGCTTGCTCCCTCACATGATATGTTATATATAATATAAATGCATGCACATACAGATAACATTTTAATTACAATTTTTATGTCAGAGCACTTTACATTAAGTAATTTTTAGTGCTGTTCTCAACCCTGTAAAGGGACTTCCCTTTTTACTGATTTCAAAAACAGGGCCTCCGGAGGTGTTTAGCTTCCTATAACTTTGCTCACCATAAGTATGCTAATGTCATTTAAATCTGTTTCTCCAAACCGCATGTGTGCATTTAGCTCTGTGTCCATATATCCACCTACCTACTTGACATCTTCAAGTGATACCTCAGCACTCTCTAAGAGTCACTAGAAAGCCCCCGGTCTTCTTTCCATCTCTTTCTACTGTGGTCTCTGATTCTTTTCTGTCAGTCAATGACATCTTCCGAACCTCATTCCATGAACCTTGGTGTCACCTTTAATCATTCCCTCTCCCTTTCTCCTAACTCCTAATCTATTTCTGGAGTTTTAAATTTCTGCCACCAAAAGAGATCCCATCTTGGCGTCGCCAGCTCCTTCGTCCCAGCCTTCTTTCTCACCCACTGAGACCGACCATCGTCTCCTAGTTAATTTTCCAGGGTTGCACCCTGGCCCCCTTCCCCGATCCATGCTCTGCCTGCCTTACCCGGAGACCTCAGGGAAGCCCGTGGAGCGCTGCTGTGAGGACAGGCCTCAATCCTGTCCTTGCCTCTCTTATTTATTAGGCTCTAGTTTCATCGGTTTTTCTCATTTTGTTATTTTTGTTGTTGTTTTCTGGTTTAAAATAGGGGACGCTTCGTGAATTTGCGTATCATCCTCGCACAGGGAGGTGAGGGTCAGCACCGCTGCAGCGCGCACTGCAGTCTGGTCTTCCAGTGCTCTGTGTTCTCCTGCCTGGGAGCATCTTCTTCCCTGTGGAACCCTTTCCCCTAAGGGCCTTGCACAATCTGCTCCTTCGTCCTGTCTCCGCTTAACCATAAATTCCTCAGAGAGGCCTTTCCTGAATCACCAACCAAAATGCAGTGTCCCCTGTGTTATCAGCACCACAAATTTGATTATTACTTCTCCCATTTTTTCCCCAAACCTAGAAAGGCATTTTTCTATCTTCCCCGCAAGACCCTAAACTCTAACAGAAAGTCCAGGGATTGTAGAGTTTTTATTTTAGGGTAATTTTCATGTGTGGTAGTTGGGCTTTTTCATCTCTGCATGCATGCTTCCAACACATAGTAGGCACCTGAATTTTATTTTTTTGTTTAATGAACAGCACATGCCATATACGCTCATTAGTACTGACCTCCGAACACTGAATTTATCCTTGTGTGAGTACATAAATAGATACTAAGGTTGTTTGTTTTACCTAAGATTTTGTAAAGTATAAATTCGTCAGCTATATATTTGCCATGTACATAGTAAGAAAAACCCTTTAACTTATTTTTTCTTACTCATAAGCTATAAAGCATTAACAGCGAGTGAGATAGAAGATCTTAAGCTGGAGAACTCATCACTTATGGAGAGAGCGATCAAGGCTGAGAAAAGTGCAGAGGAGGCTCAGTGCCGGATGTTGGCAGCTGAGCGCTCAAGTCAAGAAGACACAAGGTGGGCAGTAGAAATAAATGAAGCCGGCCCACCCGAAGGCCCCCAAACCATTGAGACTTGACATTGTTGAAGGCCAGCTATTAAGTGATGAAGGGAATTGTTGGTTTCACAGCTTGCTTTGGGTGCTCTCAAATTGCAAATTAAGAATTTATTCAGTTGTCCTGACTGAATTGGTTGGGTGTTGTCCTGCCCCGTGAAAGGGTCCCAGTTCACTTTGCATCTGTGGTCGGGGCACAGGGGAGAGGCAACCCATCAGTGTTTTTCTCTCGCATTGATGTCTCTTTCCCTCTTCCTCCCTGCCTCCCCCTCACTCTAAAAATATAAAATCTAAAGCATTTACTCAGTTAAAAAGATAAAATTTTTTTCTTCTTCTTTTTTTTTTTTTTTTAATTATTTTTCACAGATAGGGGAAGGGAGAGAGGCAGAGAGGAAGAGAGACATCAATGTAGGGTTGCCTTTCACCTGCCTCCAGCTACAGACCTGACTGGAGACCTGGCTGGCAACCTGGTTATGTGCCCTGGCTGGGGAATCAAACCAGCAACCTTTGGGTTCACAGGCTGGCGCCTTATCCACTGTGCCACCAGCCAGGAAAAAAAAGATAAAATTCTTAAAGAGGTCCTTAAGCTTGAAAAAACATAAAGGGGAAGTAATTAAAGTGGCTGTAAAAATGTTCAGAGACTTTTCTCTCTCAAACCCAAGGATGCTTTTAGATCTGCAGACGAGATCAGCCCTTAAAGAAGCAGAAATGAAAGAAATCACAGTTTCTTCTTTCCAAAAAATAACTGATTTGGAGAACCAACTGAAGGAACAGCGTGAGGACTTTAAGAGGCAGCTGGAAGCAGCAGCTGCAAGGTAATCCAGGTTCAGACCCCTAGTGCCTCGCACCTCAGTTTATTTTGTCTGTTACACTATGTCTTTAATTTTCCCTTACAGAAAGGCTGGAAAAGAAAATACGGTAGCAGAATTAACTGAGGAAATGAATAAGTGGCGTCTCCTGTATGAAGAACTATATAATAAAACAAAGCCTTTCCAGGTTTGTCAATTAGGACTGAACTTGTGTTTGTTTTAGCAATTCATTGTGTTTAGTCACAACAGTGACTGACTTGGTGTTTCTGAAAGATCATCTTGCTGTGCATTTAGTACCAACTTAACTTCCTATTTTTTTTAAATTTAATTTTATTGTTGTTGTATTACATCCATTCCCTGTTAACTTCCTATTTTAAAAGGCTTATACATTTTGTTAAATGTATAAGCCTTTATAAAAATTTTTAAAAGATTTCATTCATTATTTCAGAGAGAGGGAAAGGGAGGGAGGAAGAAAGGGAGAGAAACATCAATGTATGGTTGCCTTTCACCTGCCTCCAGGTGGGGACCTGGCTGGAGACCTTGCTTGCAACCTGGGTATGTGCCCTGGCTAGGAATTGAACCAGTGACACTTGGATTCACAGGCTGGTTCTCAATCCACTGAGCCACACCAGCCAGGGCCTACATTTTTAATATAGCCTTTTACAGGCTAAAAAACAGTACCTCCTAATAAGAAACTTAAAGTTAATAGCTTGGAAAGCTCTTTTGATCATTAATCTATGTAAATTTGTGATAATTATTGTGTTGTGATCTTTCTCAATATATCTCAAAAAAATATTAATGCTAATCTTGGCACTTTAACAAATTAGAAGTACTTGGGAGGGGGGCATGTTTTAAGATTTTCTTGATTTATTTTTAGAGCAAGGGGAAGGGAGGGAGAAAGAGAAGGCAAGAAATATCAGTGTATGGTTGCTTCTTGCGCACCCCCAACTGGGGATCTGGCCCACAACCCAGGGGCCAGAATTGAACCTGCAACTCTTGTTCACGGGCCAGCACGCAATCCACTGAGCCATACCAGCCAGGGCTAGAAAGACTGGTTTTAATCTGATCCAGCTGATGCAAATTAGGCTGGCTAGCTGAACTTCTTTGCATGTTTCTTTTTCTGTTTTGTGATCTTTGAAATGAAAAACACAAAGTTTTAAAAAAAAGAATCTTCTAGAGAATTGTGGGAAAATAGGATGCATGTAATATAATAATAAAATTAAATTAAAAGAAAAAAAAAAGGAATCTTCTAGAGAATTTATGGAGAGCCCTGAGAATATGTCAACCAAGTCTGCTTTTGTTCATTTTTAAATTTTCTTTTACCTTTGTTTTCTGTATAGTTGTCTGTATAGACAAGGAAGATTTCAGTTTAAAGTTTTAACTTTATATATATATTTTTTTAAAAACCTATTTTTCAGCTACAACTGGATGCATTTGAGGAAGAGAAACAAGCTTTGCTCAATGAACATGGAGCAGCCCAGGAACAACTTGAGAAACTCAGAGATTCCTACGCTAAATTATTGGGTCATCAAAATCTGAAGCAAAAAATCAAGCATGTTGTGAAATTGAAAGATGAAAATAGCCAACTCAAATCGGTTTGTAAAATAACACTTAGTCCTATTGAAGATAAGGGGGTATGGTATTGTTTTTTTGTTTTTTTTTAAATATTTTCCTTATTTCCAGAGAGGGGAAGGAAGAGAGGGAGAAAGGTAGAGAAACATTAATGTATGGTTGCCTTTCACCTGCCTCCAGCTACGGAACTGGCTGGAGACCTGGCTTGCAACCTGCTTATGTGCCCTGGCTGGGAATCGAACCAGCAACCTTTGTGTTCACAGGCCAGCACCTATCCATTGAGCCACCAGGGCTTTTTTTTTTTTTTTTTTTTTTTTTAATTCTACTTATAACATTTAAGTAAAACGAAGAACTCTGGTATTAGAAAAAAGTGATAGTTTGTAGAGGACAGTCCACCTGAGAATTCAGGATTTACTTTAGAGTGTTGACCAGATGGGTATTAATGGTGTCAGGGTTTCTAACCCTTCATTAGCATATTGAAGATTATTGCATGATTGGAAGAATTCATAAAGCTGTGCACAGCCATTTCTGTTAAATAACAAAATCCTTAACGCAAATAAATACTATACTATAAAGATAAGCAGTGTTCCAAAATAAACATTTTAAGGGAGTTTTAACTGCAGTATAATTCACACACCATGGAAAATGTACAACCAAATGGTTTTAAGTATATTTACAAAAAGATGCAACCATCACCACAGTCAATTTTCGAACATTTTTATCACCTCAAAATGAAACCCCTTTATCTGTACCTCTCATCATTAATCTCTGTTTTGCCTCCATAAATTTTCCTATTCTGGACATTTTCTTTTGTGGTCTTTGTAACTGGGTTTTTGTGTTGTGTTTTGTTTTGTTTGAGTCAGCATAATGGTTTGATGGTCCACCTGTGTTGTAGCATATGCACCAGTATTGCATTCTTTCATGATACTTGATTTTGTGGTTGTGTCGTATTTTATGTATTTGTTAGTTGCTAGACATTTGGATTGCTTTCACCTTTGGCTGTTAAAAATAATGCTGCTATATACACTCATGTGTAAGTTTTTATGTGGACAAATGTTTTTGTTACTCTTGGGTTGTACCTGGGAATGAATTGCTGGGTCCTGTGGCAACGGTATTTAACCATTTGAGGAACAGTCGGACCGTTTTCCAAAGCAGTGACACCATTCTAATCCCAGCAGCCATGTGTGAGGGTTCCAGTCTTTCTACATCAACACTTGTTATTGCCTGACTTTTTGCCTCCAGCCACCCTGGTGGATGTAAAGTAATACCTCATTGTGGTTTTGACTTGCATCTCTCTGATGGCAGCAGGTAGCTGAGGGCAAGATGAAAAATGTGGATGTCCTGACATCAACAGGGGATCCTGGGTTCTTGGCTACAGCAGTGTGGTATGGAGGTTTCACCTTCCTAAGCTGCAAGGGGTGCAGGGACACACTTATTCAATTACCACAGACCCTGGCCTTTTGACTACACTTATATAGATTTGCTTGAATAGGTGTTTCTCCCTTGGCCATTTTGTCTTAGGGCTACTTTTAAAAGACTTTAAATGGTTGCCTTTTTCTAATTTGCAGTTTCACTAGGAAGCAGGTCAGTGGAGCCCTCATGATTACATGCTGGAAGCTGATCTTGGCATTTAAGTCAAAGATGAACTTTTATCAGAAACATATCTTTGTACCTGTAGAACATTTAAATCTTTAAATGGCCAATCTCCTTGGTCACAATTGTTCCAAGTCATTTTGTAATTCATAGTAATGAGTTTTGCCATTTGGTTTGATACTTTAGCAACTTGGGAATTTGTCAGTAACATTAGTTACCCTTTCACCATTGTGATCTTAAGTAATTGTTTATTGTCTATATTTTTCTTGTAGGAGGTATCAAAACTCCGCTCTCAGCTTTCTAAAATAAAGCAAAATGAGAGAAAACTTCAGGATGAATTGAATAAAGTTCTGGGTATCAAACACTTCGATCCTTCAAAGGCTTTTCTTCATGAAAGTAAAGAAAATTTTGCTCTCAAAACCCCATTAAAAGAAGGTAAGAAATGCATGTATAGCAGTGTCACCTTCCTTTGGAGCATTGAGCAAGTTATCCATTTCTATGAACTGAAGATTTATTGATAGTTTCTGGTATAAAAGAAATTCCTTCTGAGATTTTTGTGTAAAATGCCTTTTCTGTGTGTCCAGGTCCCACCTATTCTCCAAGCCATGTTCAAACTGTCTTCCTTGAAGCCTCATCTAACATTTTTGCCCCTTCCCACCCTACACCAGAGCTATTCTCTCAAACATCCCCTTAGCATTTTAACCTAAATGCCGAATCTCTAGTTTTGGAGAAGTGGGTGTTGTGTCTCCCTTTCTTGACTGTGAAGCTTTGCATCTTTGACAAGGAATCAAAATTGGCCCAGACAGTGAATGAAAAAATAAAAACAAAATTATGCTGCAGAATGCAGACATTGTTTCACCTTCTTTACAGAATATTCTAGATGTTTATTTTTGTATTATACGGACTGATGAATTAGTTTTGATTTAGAATACTAACCTCTTCATCTAATAATCCCTCCAGGCAATACAAACTGCTGTTGAGCTCCTGCAATGTTTCAAGAATCATTCAAGAGGACATCAGAAAAAGCAGTTGAAGACTCTTTTATTCTTGTTCATTGTTATTGTTGCTGTTATTACTATTGTGTTCATAATGAATACTTATAAATGTATTTAACATTAACCTTTTAGGTATCTGAAAGCATGGTCAACATTTTTACCAACATGTCTGCTTCCATTTTATTTCCTGGTGTCAGTCCCTCCTCCCTGATGCTCCATCTTCATTTCCTCAGGCTACACCTTCTCCTTGGCTTTCCAGCTTTACAATTCACCCCAGCAATCAACATTCCTCTTAATATCGCATTACATGATTATTCGCCTATTCTGAAACTTCAGATGGTTTCAGAACTCTAATCCATAGGTTTTTAGTTTCATCCTGGACAGCCTTCCTAATCTGCACCTCTTAAACGAGGACTTTGTCTGGCTTTGTCTGGCCTCTGCTTTGATTCTCCAAAACGTGTTCATTCTGTTTTACCCGGCAGCCATCTCCGCAGCTCAAGTAAGAAGCATGGCATGCTTCATTCTATAGTCATCTCTTTTTCGCTTAACAGAGTCACTGAGCTGTAATAACTTGCAGAATCCCAGACTCTCTCCCAGTGCTACTGAACTAACATCTGGGGTTTGACCTAAACATGTGCACCTGAAACGAACTCTGCAGTTAATTCTCAGATACATCAAAAATCTGAGAACTGCTCTTAGCCAACTCTTTAGAGAATTTTGTAATACCACTTGGCAGTGTTGGTTAGTATTTCCATAATGTGAAATAAGAGTCACACATGAAATCACTAACCCAGTCATTCAACTCATATGAAGTTACACTGATGCTTTTATGGAAGGTGTATTTATTTATGTGCCCCTCCCTCTCCCTTTTCTATCTTGACACTAGAATTACAAATCGTAGTAGACTCTTTAGAGGGTGGTAATTCTCTAAGGCTTCTGATTTAGCCCTGGCTAGTGTGGCTCAGTGCGTTGCGTGCTGGCCTGTGAATCGAAGGTTTCTAGTTTAATTCTCAGTCAGGGCATGTGCCTGGGTTGCGGGCCAGGTCCCCAGGCGAGGGCGTGTGAGAGGCAACTGCACAGTGATCTTTCTCTGCCTTTCTAAAAATAAATAAAACATGTTTTAAAAATGATCAGTACTCACCAGAGTTTGAGGGCCAAGGTAGGGTGACTGTGAGGAACACAGGGAATTTTTAGGGCAGTGCAAGTATGATTCCACAATGATGGGTACATGTCATACATTTGTCTAAACCCATGGAATGTGAACTGTGGACTTTGGGTGATAATAAAGTATCTGTAGGTTCATCAATCATCATTTGTGTCCCACTTTATTGGGGGATGTCGGTAACAGGAGGCTGTGCATATGTGAAGGCAGGATAGTTTTGAAAAACCTGTATTTTCACTTCAATTTTTCCGTGAACCTAAAACTGCTCTAAAAGTAGGGCTCTACAAATGTACTTTAGCTCTGATCTATTATTATAGACACTATATAGTTAAATTGACATGAGACCAAACATCTCCTATGCTGTCTTTACTATTGCTTTGAGTGATTATTGCAACAATTCTTCCTAGGATTTCACATAACGTAGAAGAATTATGTCAGTACATTTTTCAATCAAACGTATTTCCTGTGCTTTATATTTGGCTTTTTGAGACTTTAGAGATGATCAGCTTGCATTTATGTAGCTTTCCTAAATGATCATTTATGGTCAAGTCACCATAATAAAACATTGTGTTTCAAAATGAAGTAAAAGTAGGGCTGATTTAGCTGAAGAAAGAACTAAGAAAACGTGGGTGGGAAGAGGGTTTATCTTAGGTTCTTTTTAAAAGTTTTATATAAGCTTGAAATTTTCTATAATAAAGTTTATAAACTGCCCTGCATGGACTGGAAAGTTACACCAATATATCATTTGAGCTCCGCCCGCCTCTCTGACTCAGATGTCCCTTCTGGTGGCATTACCACATACTTAACTGCTCAACTGCTTCAGGAAGTCCCTGAGGCAGTTGACCAGGGACCACCTCTTGCTTCCTCTATAAAATATGCCAACCTGAGTGCACATGTACTCACATCCTCTGCCTTTACTCCTTGTAGCTCCTTATATGACTGTTCAAAATAAAGTAGTTCTGGCCCTGGCTGGTGGCACAGTGGATAAGGCACCAGCCTGCGAACCCAAAGGTTGCGGGTTCGATTCCCCCAGCCAGGGCACATAACCAGGTCTCCAGCCAGGTCCGTACCTGGAGGCAGGTGAAAGGCAACCACACATTGATGTCTCTCCCTCTCTTCCTACCCCTGTCTCTGAAAAAAATACATAAAATCTTTAAAAAAAAAAAAGAGTAATTCTGAGGGGAGACTTCTACTTTTTCACTCCACTGATACCAGGGGACTTTTACATCCCTGTCCTGGTCCCTCATATAGCATGGCAGTTAGCTCTTAATGTCTCATGCATTACATGTATTTTCTCCCAGGTTATCTTTTTTTATAAATGAATTCTTTTAGAGGGAGAAAAACATTGATGTGAGAGAGGAACATAGATCGGTTGCCTCTTGTACGTCCCCTGACCTGGGAACCTAGGACCCCAGGCTGGAACCTGCAACTCAGACATGTGCTCTGACTATAGATCGAACTGGAAACCACTCGCTTTTCAGGCAGACACCTAACCAATGGAGCCACACCAGTCAGGGTCTCCCAGTTAATGTTTTGACTTTGTTCGTTATTATTGCGGTTGTTATGCAGATATTTACAAAAATCTGTGTAGTTTTTGTTGATGTTTTCACATTGGGTTTTTGAATTTCACAAGATGGTTACGCAAGGTGACGATGAAACCAGAAAAACTGGTGTTCATGCAGCCTGTCACCTACCAGACCCAATAAGCAGGGACAGGTGCTGAATCTTTCTGGGCACTTTATTCAGATGGTCGGTGACCTGAGAAGATAGCTGGTTTGTAACCTGAGCAGACCATCTTAAGTTCCATTTTAAAAGGACTCCTTTTATAAGGAGAAGAAAAGGGTAGGTAAGGAGTTTAGAATTCTGGGGAAAAGCTAATGAGATACAAGTTGCAGCCTTCTTCCTTCTGTCCTGGTCTTTGTGCCCCGGGCAATGGTCTCGCCCTGGGGTACAGTGGCTCAGACACCATCTTGATGGCTTGCAGTCCTTCCTGAGGCACAAAGGTGGAGCTGCTTAAGGCCTCCTAGACTCTAGGTGAGTCATTCATTCCTCCAGTTCCTGAAGCAATAGCTTTTCACGTACAGTGATTACTAAGCTCATTAGCTATTACCTGACACTAAATTTTTTCCACCATTTGAGTCCCCCATCAACTAGAGAAAAATTCTGAGATACCTTACATTACAGCACACCTGAGGAGGAGAGGAAGAACAAGGGAAGTTCTTTAACAGCAGCTGGCCAAAACCAACAAAGACTGCACACATTCCTCAAAGTACAAAGTACATGTTGAAACTTGGACTCAAGCAGTCACCTCGGCTCATCTTAACAGCAAACCACGAGATCCTGGCCCATTTCCACGAAGAATGCATGTGATACGATGGCCTATAACCAGTTCAAAAGCACCAAGTACTCCTTTCTTATGCACTAGTCACCAACCCCAGAACTTTCTCCTCTTCTCCTTTTTCTGCCCTCCCTTTGTCTCTAATTAATGTTTAGAAAAAGCCCTGTCAACACCAGGCCAGGGCACATGTTCATCTTCTCCACCCAGTCCTAGTGGTTTGGACTGCACACCCCAGAACCTGGTCTGCTTTTCTGGCTAGTGTGTAGCTCAACAAACCCTGTCTTTCAGGCCAACTTTCAGCCAGAAGGTTTTTTTGAATCGTTGTTTAACGAAGGCTTCCTCACTCCATGGCTATTCTACCCATTTTCCTCTAGTACTTTTGTTCCACATTTTAGTTGAAGCATTTTAAATCTGTCAAGAACGTATTTGAGGATAAGTACATTAGGAATTGGAAGAGAACTGACTTTAGAGAGGCAACGTGGCTCCTGCAGCCAAGGCATTTGAGAGATGTTTGGGAGATGTTTTACTGTGACTGTTGAACTCTGTGACTAATTCTCTGTAGCCTCATGTTTGGCTGACTGCCAGGAAAATTAAAATTCTACCCAGAGTTCAACATCATGCCCCCTGGAAGCAGGTTATTGAATGTACAATGTAATGACTGCCTGATATTATTTCTTTAAAGAACAGGGCTTATTTTTCAATTTTTCTTACTATTTTTTTAAAGATTTTATTCAAGCCCTGGCACATAACCAGGTTGCAAGCCAAGTCTCCAGCCAGGCCCATAGCGAAGCAGGTGAAAGGCAACCATACATTGATGTCTTTCTCCCTTTCTTCCGCCCTCCCTCCCTGAAAATAATGAATAAAATATTTTTTAAAAGATTTTATTATTTTTAGAGAGAGGCAGAGGGAGAGAGACATCAATGTATGGTTGCCTTTCACCTGCCTCCAGCTACGGGCCTGGCTGGAGACCTGGCTTGCAACCTGGTTGTTATGACCTGGCTGGGAATCGAACCACTGACCTTTGGGTTCACAGGCTGGTGCCAATCTGATATTATCTTTTAACTTAATGAGACATTGTCTTCTTGGGAATTCTACACTACTGCCTGCCATTTGGTTTTGCTATTAACCTTTGCTACTAATGAAACCAGAAAAGCCAGTGTTTGTGCTGCCCATCACCTAGCAGACCCAATCAGCAGGGATAGGGTTTAATCTTTATGGGCGTTTTAGTTCCAGCTACTGGGAACAGCAGCTTTGCCTGTGTGTCTAAGTTTCTCCCGTTAAAGCTGTTACAAATTTGAATAAAGGCTCGGTGTCAGCTCTTCAAAATCCATCCTGAATTTAGATTTGGGGGGCTTTCCCTCAACAGGAATCCAGCCTCGTTCTTTTTAATGATGCTGTTTATTATCTTGATCCTCTAATATGTTTCCATGTGCATATTGGAGTCTAGCCAAGATAATTAGTGTTGAGTTTGTGCCCTGAAGAAGGAGGAGTGGGGTACACTGGTTCAAAGCCTTTGTCGAAGGACATGCAAGTAGGAAACTGAGTCCCAACCTGCAGCCCCAAGGGAAGGAGCGGAGGGATTTCTAAAGGCATGGAGCAAACCCTCAGGGGGATGGGTCACCCTGCCATGGGCTCCAGAGTCCAGGTGTTTGTGAAAGAACAATGTCCCCTGATTAGGGATGGCTGTCAGGAGACTCTTGGTCCTTGTTTCTGAGAAATGATTAAGGGAGGTAGGAAGGGGCACCAGCAGGATACTGCCTATGACTTAGATGCTTTGATTGGTTAATGGAGAACCTTGTAGTCAGTACACAGCCAGTGGCTGTGACGCAGACCCTCTGTTTCAGGTCCTACGTGACTGCTGGCCACAGTTTCCAAGAACACAATGACCCCTGGCCTTTACCTGTTTTGCAAGGCCTGACTCAGTGTCAGGTTACCAGCAGGCGAGATGGGATCTCTGGCCCTAACAATTAGTATAATCCTACTTTTCATACAAACCTGGGAGGTTAAGAGGAAGATTAGGTTTGGAGAACAAGGTAATGGATTAATATTAACTTACTTTTATTTTCTTGGACCTCTGAGTCTGATATGCCACAGGAATATACAGGTCACGATTCCCTTGAGGCATCTGGAACAGAGAAACCACAGCTTGGGAGAGAATTTACGTCAAAGCCATTCACGTGGGTGTCACAGTCACAGGAATGGGAACAGCTGGGGACAGAAGGCTGTAAAAAACAAGAAGAGACAAAACCCTTTACTCTTGCCCTTGGAGTAGTATAACTTAGATATCTGTTTCTCAAACTTGAAAAATGTATGCATATCCTATCAAGAAAAAAGGTTTTGATTTCTTAGATTCTAATTAATTCAGAAATTTAAATACTGTCCATTTAGTTCATCACTCAGTATCAGTGAGATTGATAACACTGCACTACGTCAACCTTGCATCTTGTTACCCAAATGATCAATTAAAATTGACCTATACATTGAAGGGCACAGCCTACAGAATTTGCCTGAAATCATGGCAGGTTCAGAAAGTGATGCACAATTCCAAGTCACTGATATCAAAACATATTTCAACTCTTACACTCTCAGAGGTAGAATGAATTGAGTACTGACCACATAGGGAAGCATTGTTTCCCTGGTTTTAGACTTGAAGTTAAGGTCCAAAAAAAAAAAAAAAAAAATCCAGCTATGAAAGCAACATAAAAGGATTCCAAGCCCTGGCTGGTGGCACAGTGCATAAGGTGCCGGCCTGGGAACCCAAAGGTCGCTGGTTTGATTCCCAACCAGGGCACATAACCAGGTTGCAAGCCAGGTCTATAACTGGAGACAGTGAAAGGCAACCATACATTGATATCTCTCTCCCTCTCTGCCTCTCTCTCTAAAAATAATAAATAAATCTTTAACACCAAAAAAAAAAAAAAAAAAAAAAAGGATTCTAAAAATGCACCCTATCTATTCATTTCCCATATTTCCCATGCCTGGAGACACAAATGCCAACTCATCGTGTGACATTCAATTTGTACAATACATTATGAACATGGAAAAATACAGTAGAATAAAATAAGCCTATACATTGCTTACAGTAATACAGACAATAAATAAAGAGATCTTAATTATTTTAGTTTGAGAAGTTTTGATAAACCTATGCATCCATGTTCCCCACACATCTATCAAGATACAAAACACTTCCATTACCTCAGAAAGTTCATTAGGGCCAATCTCTACCTTTCCTCCAATGGAAAGATCATTTCTTTCACTATCAATTAGTTTCACCTCCTTTAGAATTTTACATAAGTGTGATCACGCTCTTTCGTGCCCAGCTTCTTTCACTCAGCATAATGATTTTGAGATTACTTCATAGAGTTCATTTCTTTGCATAGCTGAGAGATAGCCCACAGTATGGACATAGCACAATTTGTCTAAGCCTTTATTTGTTGAGGGATGTTTGTGCCGTTTACGGTTTTAGGTTATTTGCATTAAGCTACTATAAATATCCTTGTGCAAGTCATTAGGGACATATGCTTTTATTTCTCTTAGGTAAGCACCTAGAAAGGAAATCACTACACAGGTAAGTGTACATTTAACTTTATAATAGACTGCCAATGCGATTTACATTTCCCTGATGTTGAGCAGCTTTCTGTTACTGAATTCAAGGACTTTGCTACTTGGGGTAGTCTATTTAAGAATAAGATGTGGTGGTAGTTAGGTAGTTTTAATACTTGCAACAGCACATAAAGAAGATAGCAGATTCATATCCAAAGCTCCGTTTTCCCAAAGGGAGCTTAAGCATTGTTTATACATATTATTTGGTTAATTACACGTGGACTTCTTTGCAGTTGGCAAAACCTATCAGGTTCGGTTCTGGTCAAACTTACCTGGTTATAGCTAAGTCCGCAAAAACACTGCTGCGCTACGTTTTAACATTCAGCAAGAACAGCATTTAGTAAGAACCACCCAGGCCTTCGGAACAGTGTGCTATGTAAATTTTGATGTGATTATTATGAGCCATTCTGTGCCTTCAGGTTGCGGAAGTATCTGTTCAAAATAATGTCCATTTTATAAATGATTTCTTTTTTAATTATTGAATTGCAGGAGCTCTTATATGATCTGAATATGAGTTCTTTGAAGATATGTGTCAAGACCATTTTCCCCATTTTTTAAAATTCATTTTTAAAAATATCTTTTAAAAATATTGTATGTATTTATTTTTAGAGAGAGGGGAAGGGAGGGAGAAAGAGAGGGAGAGAAACATCAATGCATAGTTGCCTCTCACGTGCACCCAACTGGGGCTGTGGCCTACAACCCAGGCATGTGCCCTGAGTAGGAATCGAACCAGCAACCCTTTGGTTCACAGAGCTGGCACTCAATCCACTGAGCCACACCAGCCAGGGCTAACATATTATCTTTTGGTGAACATTTTCAATTTTGTTGAATGTTATCAGTTTTTTAAGATTATAAATTCTTCATTATTTATAGGCTCTCTATGTGCAGTGTAAGAGATTACCGTGTGCTTTGTACTCTCTCCAAGTCGGTAGTACCTAAAGAGTTAAGTGATCTTTTTAGGTCTATCTCAATGGCAATTTTGTGGTTAATTGTTACAGAACCATAATCCAGAGCAGCAGTTCAAAATATCAAGTATATTCATCATCCTTGAACTAGTTGAAAATAAGTTCACTGGGCTCCATTCCTTGAAGGTGATTGTTTCATTTGTTCCCTGGTCCAGGCAGGTGTAAGAATTTAACTACTGATCTAGAAGTGCTTAATTCTTGGCCAAATTGAACGCTCACCCCACGTACCATTTTCTCTAACAGTGCGGGACAATGGTCATGGAAACCACTTGTTGCATTTCAATTTCTGCTTGCTCTGACCACGTGCCTTTTACTGACTTTTGTAATAGTTGATTTTAAAACACTGGGGATGTAATACAACAATACGATTAAATTAAAAACTAAAAACTAAAAACACTGGGGACAACACTGGAAAGCTTTCCTCAATAGATTCTGCCCTAATGAGGCGTAACTGAATTAAGATATTTCAGAACAGGAACCGGTTGATGGGTCTGTGTGCTCTGCAAATGCTGGCTCTTCGTGTTGCTTCCACAAGAGAAAATTGCAACGAAAAGTCTTCACAGTAATATTTTGTGGCTATTTTCTTAAAAAAAAAAAAAAGAGGTTCTGCCTGTGGTTTTGCTAATACACCCCGACTAGTCTGGTAATTAAACAGGGAACTTCTCATTGGGTAATTTCAAGACTGCCACGGGGAATCAGCTGCCAGTTTACTGCAACGTTGAAAGCTGCACGAGATTCTGGGATTGGCACCGAAATGCTAATTTAAAAGGTCGGGGCGAAGCTGAGAGGCGCACGTTTCCCCTGCCTTGCACTTGCTGCCAGAAGAACAAAGATCCAGCCAAGGGAGGCGGAGGCTGAAACCCACCCCAAATCTGTTTTCCTGAGATCATTTGGAACCATGCCCGAAATGCCGGAAACCATGGAGCAGGTAAGAGCTAGCGGTTCAGGAAATGAAGCGTTTTGGAGTTAAAAAAAGAGTTTCTTTAAATCATCCCCAAGCGAAAATGAATGGGGTGGTGTCATTCATTTCTTTAAAACATATAACTTCGGGGCATGCATGAATAAACCAACTTTAATTATTGATCCTGTAGGGAGAACTCAGCCAAGTCTTCGTTAACTGACAAAAATAAAATGTAGAACAGACAGCAGTTTCATTTTCCAGGTCAGATGCCATGATGTAGGTGAAGATTCTGTATAAATTAGGTTTTTACCTAGTGTGTGTTCAGCCTTTCTTTGTCTTGGCGTGAATTGAATCTGCTAGAAAAACTTATACCTCCATGTTGCTCTCTTTAAATGTACAGACTTAGCCACAGTACAAACTTGGATATTTCCTATATTAATGATGGCATTTTTATAAACCACACATGCACATATGCCTCCAGAACTATATACCATATTTGACCTGCAAGTATCAAACCAGGTTCCCAAATGCAGTCAACTTTTTGTTTCTTACTCTAGACCAGGCTCCTCTGAGAATCCAGATGCTAATTACGTGTGCTTGTCCGTAAATCTCCTTCGCATTGAATACTTTTCTTTTCATAGACGAGATGGCATCACGTGGCCACAAGAGACTTTTTAAAAATTCCAGTTTTTAAAGAGAGAATTAAGTAGTTCTCAAAGCTTCTCCCCACCAACCCCATCCTCTTTTTCTTTGTTGTTTGAAGATCTGGCCGTTTTCAGATGGGGTAGTGCTCCCAAGGACTAGCTAAATGATGCTCAATTGATGAACAGTCCAGTTGAAAAGAGAAATCAGAAAGCCAGGGGCCTCAGGCTGTCTCCCATCACTGGCCCAAAGACACTACGATTTCCACAAATCGGGAATGAGTTTCTGTTGGGGTTGGGTAGGAAGGAAAGTCACGAGACTTTGGAAAAAGGCTGCTTAGGCTCAAAACCAAAAAGGATTTTGAAGATGAGGGTTTTTGTTTGTTTGTTTGTTTGTTTTAGAAAGATCCAAGTAACAGTCCCACTTGTGAGCGACTTTTAGGTTTTGGTGTTGTGTCTGGACAAGCACCCTTTAAATTTCCCATGAGACACTCTTGAACCCTGCAGGTCTGGTTTGTTTTGTTTTGTTTTGTTTTCCCCGAGTTTCACAGGAAATAGCATGATAAAGTGGTTCAGCATTATTCTTTCTCCTTGGGTCCTTCCTCAACTTTTGGTCCTCCTTTTTAGCATTCCACAAAGACAAATGGGCGCTTGGGGTGGTAATGACTCGGATGCCAGCACTTGTATTTTCCTTCTTTGCCTCTTTCTAATGCTCTCAGAACAACTTTTATAACGCTCTCGGGATATTATTATGTCAATGGTACCTTTTCCCTCCGGCCTCACTGCCCCTCACCCGTGACTTGAAAAGTCACATAGACCCACTTTCTATATTACGTGCCTGGTTGATTTGTTTTTCAATTTTGTTTTTCAATTACAGTATGCAGTCACTGTTTTGTATCAGTTTCAGGTGTAACTCGGTTAATTACTATGCACTATTGCACTGTCTGCAAAGTTGAAGCTCCAGGCAATCCAATCCTATCCCTAGTCAAGGAAAAACAACACAAAACAAAACAAAATGGGGAAGAGAAGTATTAAAAAAACACCCTCCCTTCATCCCTCCCCAAAACGTGTTCACGGCTTAAGGCCAAGGCCTTTGTGTTGTGTATCTCTTTAAGAGTTGGCGCGTGGGCTGAGACCTCTCCCAGTGTGCCCGCCCCCTTTATAGGGCATTCACCAATCACTGGGCGCGGCCTTGGCGGCGGAAGCCGGAAGTGGTGAGCGGGGCTACCTAAGCCTAAGCTCGGGGCTAGCAGATCGAGGGAGACGGAGCTGCGGCTCACTTGGTCCAGAGGTGGAGGAAGTGGCGGGTGACTGCGGTAGCGACGCGAGGACAGCCGTCATGGTGGGGCGGGAGAAGGAGCTCTCCATCCACTTTGTCCCGGGGAACTGCCAGCTGGTGGAGGTGACGGAGTCGTTCCGGGGTCTCGGGTCCCTTGAGAGCCTGGGCGCAGAGCATGGTTTTCTCGGCGCCTCCTGCCTGAGTCGGAGCGCGGTAGGCGCCCATCGGAGCCCCGGGAGGCAAGGAGGCGCCATCGAGTTTGTTTACCTCGGGTGCACACCCTTTGGTGTTTTCCAGCCTCTAAGGCAGGAAACGAGTCGCCCTTCCCGGGAATGAAGAGCTGCTTTGCGAGCTATCTCGAGTTTGATTCTGTCATTAATTTCTTCTGCAACCGTTGTTCCTATCCTTCCGTCTTACCTATCTGTAGCTCTTAGGAAGAAGGGGAACGGTGGCGTTGCAGAAATAACTATTGGAGGTGACTGAAATCTTCCTTGACAGCAGGCACTGTTTTTCGGTCTTGTAATTTTCGTAAGGAGAAGACGGCTTTTGCCCCATTTTACAGATGAGAAAGTTGAGGCTTAGAGGGCCTGGCCGACCGCATTAGGTGCGTTCGGAGCCGGGATCGGAATCCAGGGCTGTGTCCGGCTTTGAGCCACTACGGAGGTTGGCCTTGCCTGTGTGTGGGACCACCACCCTCGGCCACCTTTCTTCTTTCTCTCCCGGGCTTTTCGGTATACGTCAGGCCTGCAGAATGTATCTAGCGCTGGGGAGAAGACGACTCGTGATGCCCCGACCCTATACGTTTTATGGGTGTGAGAGGCTGGATATGGCGGGTGGCGCAGTATTCGATAATGCTAAGTTTTAATGCCTCCAAAATGTAGCAGATTGTTTTCATATAGCTCTGGGATTTGGGGGGGCGGGTATAGCTAGGCTAGATGGACTCTTTAACCCTCCGTGTTGTTCCCGTGCGCCCCAGACAGCGCTCGGTACTGGCTGCCTATTGTCACGTGTGTTTGTGTGTGCGTGCGTGCGTGTGTGTGTGTGTGTGTATGTATGTATGTAAAACTTGTCGCAGAAGGAGTTAAGTAGATGAATGAAAATGTATGTTCTTTCGCTAAAAGTGGTACAATCAAATGCTTGGGACATTGTTGCTACTCCATAGAATTAAAACAGGACCTGAAAATGGGGACTGTCTCCTAGTTTGTGTTAGAGAAGCAGATGGTGGTTTCTGTTCAAGACAGGAATGTGAAATGCTTCTAAGTTGAAAAATTCAAAAAACTGCCAACTATTTTGTTTACCACCAAAGTTGAAGATCCCTCTTTAGGTATTAGTGACCCCCCCCCCCCACCGCGGCCCGCCCGCCCGCCCCGCACTACTTTTTTCTGGATCATTTTTAATGCAAGTGTGCCAAGTTGGAAATCACTGTCAGTGATGATTTGGGGTCCTTCTGAAAGAGCTGTTTATCCTTTATTACCTATAGTTTGTTTGATGAGATGGCATAATGGAAGTGATCTACGTTTATGTATGTTTAATTTTTCAGGAATTTTTCTTTGTAAATCTGGTCATCTGATGTTACTGAATTCTGTTGATCCAACAGTTTATTCATTCAGTAAGAGAAATGTGTTAGGGTATACTGATATTGCTGTTTGATAGAATTTACTCATAAAGTAATGAAACTTGAGACACAGTGGGCTTTCCAGGCAGCATTGTCAGGTCTTGGTGGTGGTTTGGGGTAACTCGACAGCATGTGGCTCTTCCCTCCTGAGGTCCTCAGGGTGTTCAAGGGCCCTGTGTTGTGCGCAGCTACATTTATAGAGTAACAGTCCAATGTAATTTTCAGAGGAATACGTCTTTTCAAAAGTCAAAGAGTATGCTTTCAAAAGCTTTAGAGTTCTGTGTATATATAGAAACTTAAAAATAGAAATTATTTTTAATTGGCATCTTTTAATTTTAGAATGCATGTTTTATTGGCCAACCACCAAATAAACTTAAAATCCAAGTGGGAAAAGCTTGTTTGGCCCCTGTCCTGGTGACAGAGGTGCCCATTGTGTCTTTAGAGAGACGCTGTGAAAAGAGGAAGTTAACTTTTATAGATAATACTGAAAATGTTAAAATCCGAGAACTGTAAAGGTGGAAGAACCTGAGTCCTAGTGCCTTACCTTTCCAATGAGGAATTAGATCAGAGATGGGCTAACTGCTCAGTGGCATTGTTCTTGGCAGAGCAGATAAAATGTAATCATCATGACACCAAATATGTGTACAAAGGATTGAAACAAAACTCAGAATGTATTTGGTTGGACCATGGAAGCAAAGAGGACCCAAGTTCTGGTCTTAACCTTTCCCCTTTTATTGTGGCAAAAACCTTTAACATCTCTAGACTTCAGGTTCCTCACTTTGTAAAAGTATTTTCTTGCCAAAATGTGAAGTATTTTGCTGGCTGAAATCCTCTTTTTTTTTTTTTTTTTTTTTCCTTTTAAATCCTCATTTTCATGGATAAGTTGGCTTCAAGCTAAGTTTCGCACCAGAAAACCTAGATGAATTTTCATTCCACTTTTAAAACAAATGTGTTGAACATCTTTTAAGAAAAAAAGAAGTTACCTTTCAGCAGTTCCACCTTTGTGCCTTGGGGGACTGAAAGCAATCAAGATGGTATCTGAGCCATTGTCTTCCAGGGTAGGAGGGACTACCATCACTCCAGGGCAGATGGAATGCAGCTTTTATCTGATGTACTAGTTCCCTGAATTCCAAACCCCTTACAAAAAGGATCCATTTCAAATGGATTTTAAGATGGCAAACCTGCTGTTCAGGTCACTGGCCATCTGAATAAAGCACCCATAAATTGAAAAAGAAAAGTATATTCGGACTCTCAGGCCTCCTGTTTCTCGTTCTTCCTCTGATAGAAATACCTGATTTTGGTGGCCTTTTCATTTTTTAAAATATGTATGGTCTGGTAAGTTGATTCAGCTGAATTAAGGGCTAAGCAAAAGTCTTTGGTTACTGTATGCGTATTTAGAGTTTTGACAGCTCAGGTCTCGGTGATTCTAATAACACTTCGAAATAAAGCTTCAAGACAATAGTAAATGTTGGCTTTATTCAAGATTTTGGGAGGAAATGTTGGTTTTATTTCCTAAATAGTAGCTCCTTTTCATTTTAATAATGTCAGGAACTTTTTACTTTTCACAGTTAGCAGATAATCAGTTTAGAATATTTTAGTTTTGTTTTTCTTATCCTCTGTACCTGTATTTATTAGCTTAACTGGCCTGTGTAAATTTAGAATTTTTAAACTTAGAAGGAATATTAGTGCCATAGGATCGAATTTATTTTTCTTTTATGTAAATTTCTGTGGAATGTAAATTCTCTTTACTTGGACCTATCAACGCATGATAAATCAGTGAGTTTTGAAAAAATTTGGAATTAGAAACTGGAAACAAAAAATGTCAACTTGTAAACATATTGGTGGAATATAGCCCAAATATTTAATTAGATTATAAAATAAGTAAGCATAACTTTATTGTGGATTACATAAAATGAAGAATGTAATTAAAGTTGTTGTTTATTACTCATTTGGCTATCATGTTCGTAAACATAGGAAAGCATTCTTTTCCATTAGCTAATTCCTTGTAGTATCATCTTGGGGTTTTTTGTTGTTGTTGTTTTGCTTTGGGTATGATTATTAAAACTTAAGTGATGTAGTTTGATTTTTGTTCTAACTTAAGAATTGGTTAATAGACCTGGGACATGAAGAAAACTACTTAGACCTGAAGTGTTTAGTGAATGATGATGTTGATCATTTTGTTGAGAATATTTTCAAAGAAAATAATTCCTTTTCTTCCCCCTTCACTTTTCAGGAGGAAGTTAATGTCCCCAATAGGCGGGTTCTGATCACCGGTGCCACTGGGCTGCTTGGCAGAGCTGTGTACAAGGAGTTTCAGCAGCATAACTGGCATTCCGTTGGCTGTGGCTTTAGGAGAGCAAGACCAAAATTTGAACATGTGAATCTGTTGGATCCCAATGCAGTTCATCGCATTGTGTATGACTTTCAGGTATGGTTTAGTCCGGAGGATACAGAAAATGTTCTTGATCTCAAGACAGGTACTCTACTTAGACTCTAATCTACTAGACAATATAGAGCACACATTTTTTTAAGCGTTGCAAAGTCTGTGCAATCCTTATATCATTAGATTTAGACATAGGTTGACAAGAGGCAGAATATGAAGCATTTTCTAAAAAGCATGTTTCTGAATACCACTTTATGCAACTTTTTAAAATGTAAATTTTATAACACAAAATAGATAGGTTTTCCATTTTAGAGATGACAAAGGCTCAGATACCAGAGAGGTTAAATAACTTAGGGCATGGTCATAGTATGGTCACAGAAAAATCTAGGTTCTGTTCCCCTCTAATGAATGGAAAGTTCTAAGTTTTTCTAAAAATAAGGACCAAGTGACACCTGCATCAAAATCTTTTGGGAAACTTGTTCCTAGGCCTCCCTCCCAGAGATTTTCATTTTAATTGAGCCAGTCAGTCATGGGACCCAGGACTCTACATTTTGAGAAGCACCCCAGATTATGCGCATTTAGATTTGAAAACAACTAGGGTTGTTCTTCCTCAAGCGGTTGGTGAGAAGGAGGGAATCTGGTATGTGGGTAGGTTAGCCATGCTTGTCCATGGCCTCTTCCCAAACCTTTGCAAAGAACCCTCTCCATTTCTCTATCTTTTTGCCTGTCAGCTGACACTGAAACAATTTCTCTACATGTCTGTCTTTTTCACTAAGTGACATCCCTGTTCCATCCATGCATAGTGCGTAGCATATAGGTAGTAAACTACATGCTCAACTGGGAATATAATTTTTATAGTAGGTGATTTTTTTCAAATGAATGGCCTAAGGTTTGAGTTTATTAATTTGATTTGTAATTGATGTTCCTCTCCCTTTAACATAGATTTATTAATATATAGGTTATATTAATCCCACAAATGATAGCTCTTTCTTTCCCATGAAGCTGATTTTGATTTAGAAGTAACAGTTGTTGGCATAGGGGTTTATCTGGTGTTGCCTAGGGATTACTAAATTGTCCTTTGCTTTTCAGAGCCTATATGTATTTCAAAGGAAGTTTGAATCTTGAAAAAGGGAAGCATGACAAAATACAATGATTGTTTACTTGAAAGAATGTTGACCAAACACCTTTTAAAACAACAACAACAAAAAAATTTCATTTGTTATTTTCAGAGAGAGGGGAAGGGAGAGAGAGAGGTATCTATGGTTGCCTTTTACCTGCCTCCAGCTACAGACCTGGCTGGACACCTGCTTATGTGCCCTGACTGGGAATCGAACCAGTGACTTTGGGTTCACAGGCTGGCGCCTTATCCACAGAGCCACCAGCCAAGGCCCTGATGCCTTTTTTTTTTTTTTTTTTTTTTTTTGTGAATACTTTCACAAATTAATTTACTGTTGGAGGGCTATAGTTACTCTGTTTTATTTTTTTTTTGTGTTAAAAATTTATGCTTAACTTTCAGCCCCATGTCATAGTACATTGTGCAGCAGAGAGAAGGCCAGATGTTGTAGAAAATCAACCAGATGCTGCTGCTCAACTTAACGTGGATGCTTCTGCGAATTTAGCAAAGGAAGCAGGTAGTGATGGATTCATTAAATCTTCATAAAATAATAAATGATTGCTGAGCAATATTTTTTAAACAAAGTAAATATTAATTTAATAGTTGTTTTTTTGTTTTAATAGCTGCGATTGGAGCATTTCTAATCTATATTAGCTCAGATTATGTATTTGATGGAACAAATCCTCCTTATAGAGAGGAAGACATACCATGTCCCCTAAATCTGTATGGCAAAACAAAACTAGAAGGAGAAAAGGCTGTCCTGGAGAACCATTTAGGTAAGATAACAATCTTTTGCTTTGAGGATTTTTTTTGTGTGTTCATGGAGTGTGTGTGTGCATCTGTGTTTAATTTTTTAAAGAATTAACCAAAGAACAAATAGAGAAAAAGTAGAGAATGTAGCTAATAAAAAGAGGAAAATAAGAATTTTAGAAGTCTTAAGAATTTGTGACTCCTCCCGTATAGTCTCCAGTGTCCCTGCATATACATTTATAGAAAACAAATTATGTAGTACAGATGTTTGTAATTTTTTTTTTTAATGTGTAGGAATTTTGTTCAGCTTTTTTTTTTTTTTTAAGATTTTTATTTATTATTTTTAGAGAGAGGGGAAGGGAAAAATGGAGAGAGACATCAATGTATGGTTGCCTTTCACCTGCCTCCAGCTACAGAGCTGGCTGGAGACCTGGCTTGCAACCTGGTTATGTACCCTGACTGGGAATTGAACCAGTGATGTTTGGGTTCGCAGGCTGGTGCCTTATCCACTGTGCCTCCAGCCAGGTCTATTTGCAATCTTAATTCCAAAAAATAGGTCAATGAAATTTCTCTTTAGATTGGCGTGTTGTGTTATTTGTGTGGTTTTTTTTTTCTCTTCTATACACACATGTGCTGATTATAAAAGGTACATATACTCTCCTTGAAAAAAATTGTTTTTAATTTAAAATTGTCACGAGTGGAAGTACCCTTATAGTGCTGCCTCAGAGAGAAGCACCAAATAAGGTTACATACAGAAGCACTTTTTGTGAATGTGTTAAAATGATGTAATCGGTTTTCCCCCGACGTGATTGCATTTCAGTACAAATGGAGCCATCACCTGGCTATCACTATCCTATCAGTGGCTGCATAGTACTTGATTTAATGATCCCTTGCACTAAACTGCCACCCTTGACTGTACTATGTCTTTGAGAAGCATCGCCTAGTATGGGTACTGCACCGATAGACATTTTATTTTTCAGTTTCTTTTGTGTTGTAAATTATCCTTGAAAATATGTGTATGTGGCTGTCCAGTAAGTCAAAGTGTTTGATTTTCAATTAAAGTATCAATTATCTAGTCTTATTAACCCCTCATTAGGGACTAATATAAAATCTAAATACCTCATAATTCTTTAAACAGAGGTTTCAAGAATTACATGGTGACATTTTTTTTCGGTACTCATTAAGAACTAGTTGAATTTCCCCCCAAAATAATTTACCACGTATCTCCTAACAAGGATATTCTTTACATAATTGTAGTACAGTTATCATACTAGGGAAATTTAACATTACTGTAATAGAATTTACACTCTATGTAGGAATTTTCCCAATTGTCCAATAATGTCCTTGATTGCGTTTAGTTTTTGAATTAGGGTCCAGTCACAGATCACTCATTGCATTTATTTGTCATAATCAGTTTTACTAATGATCATAATAATGAAGAAATTGTATGTAAAAATAACCCAAAGAGAGAACATTTAAAAATATTTGGGATCGCATTTGTTAAATGGGCATTCTTACAGGTGAGCTGTCATTTTGGTCTGTGGCAAGTTTTTTTTTGTTGTTGTTGTTGTTTTTTTAAATTTTATTGTTGTTGTATTACATCCATCCCCTTTTTGCTCCCCTCTGTCCCCCTCCCCACCCACCCATTCCCCCCATGTGGCAAGTTTTTTATGATACGGTTTCAGTCCATATATTTTCATCACATCAAGACTTAAGAACCAGGCAGCTTTCAGATGCTACCTGCTCTTCTTTGTCTGCAGGGGCTGCTGTGTTGAGAATTCCTGTTCTGTATGGGGAAGTTGAAAAGCTTGAGGAGAGTGCTGTGACCATCATGTTTGATAAGGTGCAGTTCAGCAACAAGTCGGCGAACATGGACCACTGGCAGCAGAGGTTCCCCACGCATGTCCGAGATGTTGCCACCGTGTGTCGGCAGTTAGCGGAGAAGAGAATGCTGGTGAGGCTCTTTGGGAGGGAGATTTTCTTTTCCAACTCCTGCTTAGTAAAAATCCTGATGATGTGTGTGAGTTAAAGAGCTTTATTCTAATTACTCTATTACTTAAATTTTTAAAAAATTTTATTATTTTTAGAGAGAGGGAAAGAGAGAGGGAGAGAAACATCAATGTATGGTTGCCTTTCACCTGCCTTTCACCTGCCTCCAGCTGGAAACCTGGCTTGCAACCTGGTTATGTGCCCTGGCTGGGAATCAAACCAGCGATCTTTGGGTTTGCCGGCACCTTATCCACTGTGCCACCAGCCAGGGCTATTACTTTTAATTAACGGTTTACATTTAGTATTTTCTATTAGTTTTAGGTGTACAGCATAGTGGTTAGAAAATAATACACTTTACAAATGTATTGTTCCCCCTGATATTTCTATACATAGTTACTACAATATTTTAATGATATTTCCTGTGCTGTTATTTATAAAGTGCATTCTGTCAAACTAGAAGGAGATCAAGCAAAAAGTTTGCAGATAGTAGACTATATTTATGAATAATAAAATATACCCTTGTGTTTGCATGTATTTCTCAAATATGATAGACTCCACCTGCCATTCTTTTACCAAAAACAGTTATTTTTCAAGTAATCCCCTAGTGTATTTTTTAAATCCTTACTTGAGGCTATGTTTATTGATTTTTAGAGAAAAAGGAAGGGAAAGTGATACAGAGAAACATTGGTCAGGTAGGTGCCTCTCAGACGTGCACTGAGTGGGTATTGAACCTGCAACCTAGATATGTGTCCTGGTGGGGAATGGGACCTGCAGCCTTTCAGTCTATAGGATGATACTCCAACTAACAGAGCCACCCAGTCAGGGCTCTCCTAATGTCTTCTTAGCAGTTACTTTGTTTAAGGTCTGTGTAATATCAAAGAAGAATATAGATAGGAATTTATAATTTCAGCTACTTTATTTATTTATTTATTTTTTAGAGAGAGGGAGACAGGCTTCAGTGTATGGTTGCCTTTCACCTGCCTCCAGCTATGGACCTGGCTGGAGACCTGGTTATGTGCCCTGGCTAGGAATTAAGCCAGCGACCTTTGGGTTTGCTGGCCAGTGCCTTATCCGTTGTGCCACCAGCCAGGGCTAATTCCAGCCACTAAAAGTAATTGTCCCTCAGTTGAAATAAAATTTCTCTGTTACATGATATTCTTTAAAAAATTTGTTTGGGTGTTTTTGTGTTTGTATTTTTTTTTAGAGACTTGAATTAGGAACATTAGAGAATGTTGCAGCTAAATAGAATATAAAAAAATTATCTCTTAAATAGGTATTGTAACAATATTTAAGGATAACTAATTAGCTCATCTTCAAAAATTATTTTGATTTTAGCATTGTAGGATAATTACATGTACTCATTAAACTGGGTTGTTTCCAGAAAAATCTGTAATCACTCTGGCTGGTGTGGCTCACTTGGTTGAGTGTCAGCCCGTAAACTGAAAGATCACAGGTTCGAGTCCCAGTCAGGGTACACATATAGGTTGCGGGTTCAGTTCCTGGTCAGGTTACAAACAAGAGGCAACTGATCAGTGTTTCTCACATTGATGTTCCCTTCTCCCTCCATTCCTTCTCTTCTCTAAAATCAATAAGCATGTCCTCAGGTGGAGGTTGAAAAAAAGTTATTGTAGTTTTTGGGATTCCTGCTAAATAAAAGTCATTTATGTTTGTTTGTTTGTTTTTTAATTCTCAAGGCTAAATTCTAGAAATTGCTTTTCCTGTTAGCTGGGAATATTTATAGGGGTTTGATTTTAGCTCTCATGTGGAGAGAGCACTTAAGAAAGGAGGGTTGCATTAATTCCTGACCCTTCAAATTACCTTTCTTATCAAACCTACCACTCCACTCAATTCAGAACGTTGAAGTTATTTTGAAATTTGTGTCCTTGTCAGGATCCATCCATTAAGGGAACTTTCCACTGGTCTGGCAATGAGCAGATGACAAAATACGAGATGGCGTGTGCGATTGCGGACGCCTTCAACCTGCCCAGCAGCCACTTGCGGCCGGTAAGGACCTGACCTAGCATTTCCAGCCTCACCTTTTGAAATTCCAGAACACTGTAGCGTGCCTCCGTTATTGATAAACATTTCCTCGCTGCTTTGGAAGTATTGCTAATGCAGTTTTCCAGTGTTAATCATAGTGACTGTCACTTGTACTGTATATTGGCAGTTTATGTTGCTTTTTTCAAAATTGTTATGCCTGGAGAAGTCCATCCGTATTGGTGATGTTTAAAGAAAAAGCATTGTCTTCATTGTGGCAGCCGTTTTAAAAATGTTTTGCCCAGGGATCAAATCAGGTTTCTTACAGAGAGAGCCAAGTGAAGTAGAGAATATTAAAACCTTACCATGTAGCCTTTAATTTTGATTTCACGTTTTTACTTTTCTTTAAAGATAACTGACAGTCCTGTCTTAGGAGCACAACGGCCAAGAAATGCTCAGCTTGACTGCTCCAAGTTGGAGGCCTTGGGCATTGGCCAGAGAACACCCTTCCGAACTGGAATCAAAGAATCGCTCTGGCCTTTCCTCATTGACAAGAGATGGAGACAAACTGTCTTTCACTAGTGTGTGTGTTGTCTTTTTTTTTCTTTTTAACGGTTCTGTAGCACTTTTTAAATACAAAAATAAATAGTTTTGTATGAGTGCTCTCTATAATTGTGACTTATGATCTTTCAGGTCAATGATGTTCTTGCACTAGTGAAATTATGTAAAGAGAAAAGGTCAGTAATGCCTTGTTTGAAGTAATGATGTTTCTTTTTTTAAAATCATTTTGTTTGTTCTGGCTTACCTTGCTGTTCAGTATAGTAGGTTATGACTAATATTTGAGAGCCAGGATGAGACGGATATGCTGTAGACTTTTTGGCGGGTGGGGGTGGGAATGAAATGCGTTGTTCATGCCTCTAACCTCTCCAGTTCCCAGGACTGTTGCAACTTTGATCCTTTTCTGTTTCAAAGTATTAAATAGTATGAAAATCATTGTTGTTCATTGTTTGCTTTGCTTGAGCCCAGATCAAAATGTTTGAAGAAAGAAACTTTATTTTTGCAACTTAAGTACAGTTTTTATGCTTGCGATGTTTCCACGTGTTATGTATATTGGAACTCCTGTAGCCCAATGCCTCCTGCTTTTGTAGCAGTGAAGGTTGAACACTTGAGAGAGTATCTGTGTATGTGTTTGTAATTTTTAAGAATATATAAAATGGTTCTTTTCACTCCATGTCACTAAATGATATTTCCTATGTGTGGTTATACTAATAATAATGGGCCTTGTAACTTTTTGACCATTCATGAATAATAATAAATATGGACTGCTGGCATGGTAATGCTTTTGTTTTTTGTTGTTGTTGTTGTTGTTTTTAATGTAAGGACCAGCCATCTAAAAAAAAAACCTAAGTGTTATTTTGTTCCTTTCATTTAAAAAAATTACATTCTTGCCCTGGCTGGTGTGGCTCAGTGGATTGAGCCACCTCCTTGGGAACTTAGTGTCGCTGGTTTGATTCCCAGTCAGGGCACATACCCAGGTTGCCAGCCAGGTCCCCAGCTTGAGGCAAATGAAAGGCAACCATACATTGATGTCTCTCTCCCTCTGCCTTCCTCCCTTCCCTTCTCTAAAAATAATGAAAAAAAATTTTTAAAAAGTAAAAATTATATTCTTTAAAAAAAATATTTATTTTTAGAGGGAGAGAAACTTACATGTGTGGTTACCTCTCACACACCCCCAACTGGGACCTGGCCTGAAACCCAGCCATGTGCCCTGACTGGGAACTGAACCAGCAACCCTTCAATTCGCAGGCTGGTGCTCAATTCACTGAGCCATACCAACCAAACCTCTTTGTATTTTTATATGCAAACACAATAGGATCTATGTTTTTTCCTGAAACACCCATTTTAATAGTATGTAAACTTAGGTTCTAAAAACTAACAAGACTAGTTCTCTCTAGTCTTGTTATTTTATGTCCTTTTAAAAAATAATGTATTCCACATAACCCTGTAATATAATCATCAGAGTCAAGAAGTTAACGTTGTTGATGCAAATCACCGTCTTAATCCACAGACCCTACTCACATTTCATCAGTTACCCCAGTAATATCTTTTGTAAATCTGTCCGGTCCAGGATTGACTCTGGCATTTGTTAGTCATCAGGCTTTAGCTTTAGTCTGGAACAGTTCCTCAATCTTGCATGGTCTCGATGTTCTTGACATCTCTACATGAGGCACAGTAAATTCACAGATGTCCCCATTTCTGGTCTTGCTGCGCAGGGCTTATTTTGACTTCCCTCTTAATGTATTTGTAGCTGCTTTACTCATTTGTTCTCACGTGGATCAAAATCATTCTTTGAATCAGGTACCCCCTGCTCCCCTCTTCACCCAGGCCGCCTCGAGCCAGCTGAGCCCTGGGCCATGGTGAAGTGTCAGCACCTGTGGGCCCGAATCGTACAGTCTATCCTAAAAGCGTCCGCCGCACAAGTTGTTTTAATTATGTTGACATTGGCTCCATACTTGGGGCAGCAAACATGGCAGTAAGTTTTCATTCAAATGGACAGGGGAGTCCAGAGAATTTTCTGACTTGCACATTTTGTGATGTGGAAAAGAAACAGCTCTGGGTTTGAAGGTGATTCCACCCCTGCCCCTAGCAAGTTATTTTTTTTTCCTTTTTGAGTTTCAGGTGTTTTTTAGGGGTAATAGTGGGAGGAATACCACCCATTTCACTGATCTGTTATGCAAATACCTGAAACAGATAACTGCCAAGTGCCTGTGGGTGGGGTCTTGGGAGAGCTGTACTTGGTACTAAAATAGATTCTGTAATTAGTGATGGGGAGAGCCATTGTTAGAACCAAGTTTGTCTTACAGAATAGTCTATTGCATAGTAATATACATAAGAGTGCCATTCATCTAGTGCAGACCTAGGCCCTAGATTAGGGTAAGCAATTGTGGATTCCTTACTAGGTTATTTATGTAAGTTCCCCACACTGTTCACAGGTCCTGTAATCAGCACTTGGCGTTCACGCATCCACTTCTGTTTTCGGTGGAGCACATTCACCCTTAACCTGCCATGTGACGCACCCCCTCCTTCCAATCCAGAAATTATGTTAGTCTCTCCAAAGGAAGTCCGGTAACCTGGAGGGGACTGGGGAACCTAAACTGCACTCATTTCTCTGTACTCTTTCCCTTCCCTTTCATCCAAGACTCAGGTATAATATGGTCTGAGCCTTTTTTAGAATTTTCACAGTAAATGACGGGTTCTCCATGCTCCCAGCCGTTGGCTACAGTTCAGCCTTTTGGGTTGGTTGACTCTTAGACCAGCAGTCCCCTTTCCTTCCCAGCCTCCCAGATTTTTTGTTTTTGTTTTGTTCTTGTTTTTGGTGTGGTGGTGGGGGCGGAGCCTCCCAGATTTTGTTAACTGTGGTCTCCAGTTCTCTCTAGTCTTGTTATTTTATGTCCTTTTAAAAAATAATGTATTTTTCTCTAGGGTTTCGGGAGGAAATGGAACTCTTCATTTACAAGGATTTTCACAGGCTTGGATCATGAATCTCTTCCTGACTCACTTTATGAGCCTAACACTGTTTCCTGTAGTTTGACGTCTTCCATGGCAGTTTCTGTGATCTGGCCAACTTGGATTGTTCTTTGCCCTCATGCCTTGGGGGAAGCTAGCTAACCACAGCTGGAATGTAAGCATCTTAGCTAAGGTCATCATTGAATATAAATGAAGCACCAAATTAACCATTTTACTTTTGGTTGTGAATACATACTGCCTGGATTTCATCTGGAAAAAGTGGTATGGTTAGTAGGCATGATTCCGACTCTTTTGAGCACTTCTTAGTTAAGATCTCAGTATTTCTTGAACTCCTGGGGATTTAGAGACTGCCAAGGTTAAACTTTAAAATTAAGAACATAAAATTGAGAACAACTCTTTGGGGTCAGCATGGCATTAACAGTGTTGATCTAAAACAAAGCTAGTAATGTTTGTTCTTCACCAAATGTCCCACTCAGTGTTCTTAAATTAATAATGTAAGAATTTTTATATTTTTCATTTGTGAGATACAATTTAATTAGATTTTCGCTAGCAGTATTTGAATTTCTTTTGCTCAGGGTGGTGCTGACTAAATATTAAATGATAAAAATACTTCAGGTGGAAAGGGCAAAGGGAAAATGGGGACAACCATATCAGCATAATCAGTAAAACAGACTTAAAAAGAAGAAAATTAATATTAAATGTCTTATATTTGGGGACATTAAGGATGACCTGGGCGCCAACACAGGGTATTTTGCTGTAGTATATTAGTTTTCTATGAGGCTTTAACAAATTGCCACCAATGTAGAGGCTTAAACAATTTGGATGTATGGTCTTAAAGTTCTGTCAGCAAAAGGTGTGACGCGTGAATCACTGGGCTAAAACCACAGCATCTCCAGGCTGCATACCTTTCTGGAGGTATTAGGATGGAATACATTTCCTGCTCTTTGGGTTGATAGCACTCAGTTCCATGCATCTGTGGGAATGAGGTCCCCATTTTCTTGCTGGTTATAAAGTTGAGAGCTGTTCCCAGTTCCTATAGGTCACCACATGCCTTGGCTTGTGGCCTCTTCCTCTTCCCAGCCATCTTGAGTGGGCTGAGTTCTTGGTTGAATCTACCCAACTGTCTGTCTCATCTCTCTGACCAGAGCTGGAAATGCTTCAGTTTTAAGGAATCATGTGATTGAATTGGGTACCCCAGAGAATCACAGATAATCTCCCCTTCTCAAGGTTAGTAATTTTCAATCACATTTTTTGTGTGAGGTTCTGGAGTTCAGGTTGTGGATATCTGTGTGACCATACCCATCACTAATTTACCGTGTAAATTAGATGCAGTTAGTTCTGTAACTAAAAAAATTAGTTAGAATTGGCAGCTTGAAAAGCCAAGATTAAAATGTTCTAAAATGAACATCTCCCATCATTTGCTTAAATTTGTTAAATCAAGGTGACAGAAACACAACCAGCCTTGGACAGTTTTCCTTCTGCCCAAATCTGGTTATTTTCTTTCTTTCTTTTTTTTTGGTCTTCCTTTTTCTTTTGAAAGATTTTATTCATTATTTTTAGAAAGAGGGAGAGATACTTCAGTGTATGGTTGCCTTTCACCTGCCTCCAGCTACGGATCTGGCTGGAGACCTGGCTTGCAACCTGGTTATGTGCCCTGGCTGGGGAATAGAACCAGTGACCTCTGGGTTCACAGGCTGGCACCTTATCCACTGTGCTACCAGCCAGGGCCTATTTTGTCTTCCTTTAATCCTTGGTTAAGATTCTTCATAATAGCAAAGATTGTATTTTATTCTTTAGTAAATATTGACTATATCTACCCCCAAAGTGACAGCCATCACAGTGGGACAGATAAAAATGAGACTTTTCTTGCTATTTTCAGACGTTGTCATTACAATGGAAACAAATGAAAATGGAGATAGTGAATGGTGTATGAGGCAAATGCTGCCTTTTCTTTGCTATCACTTACCCAAAAACTTCCATGTGATCCCAAGACAAGACTGGTACTATTGCCTACCGTCTTTTGTCATGCTCCAAAAAGCAGTTAATTATCTTGGAAGGGCTTCCAAAGCAATTAAGAACATCCCTTACGTGAAGTTACATTTCAGACAGGACAAATTAGACGTATGGGGACATGTCCTGATAAAGTACTGGAGAAATAATGAGTCTGTGTACCATTTGTAATTGCTCCCGCAAAAATTTACAACATAAAAAAGTGTGTTACCCTGAGATGGGAAGCTCAGGGATGCATTTGTTTCCCCATTACAAATGCAAATGCCTTATGAAATTGAGCTCAGTGCATTTTTAAATGTCCAAACTGCAATTCCGAACCTTGTTGATTACATGTCTGTCTGGGCTCTTCAGTGCATCACAAGCTGCTTGGTGAAGGCTGGTTTTTAAGCCAGCAGGTGTGCAATGGAAAGGTGGCCCAGCAAGTGGGGACAGGGAGCAGGCAGCCCTAAAGGCCGAAGTGCCACAAGAGGATGGTGACGGACGGTGACTGAAAAAACAATTTAGTTATTAAGTGTCTGTGAGATAGTTGTGTTATTGGAGAAACCCTGGTTCTTCATGCCGATGCAGTAAATACTCACAGATCAGCGAGCCTGTTAGCTTGCATGCAAAGTTTATCAATGAATGGCAGAGCAAAAACAAGGGTGACAAGCTTGCCCTAGTGTGGCCAGTGACCGGGGAGCCCAAGGGCCAAGGGTACTAAGAGAGTGAGTCCTTTGTTCTGAGGACTTAATATAGTTGATGGGATGGGGGTGAAGGAGTTACTTTTTATTTTATTTTATTTTTTTTAATCTTTTTTTAGAGAGAGTGGAAGGGAGAGAGGCAGGGAGGGAGGGAGACATCAATGTGTGGTTGCCTTTCACCTGCCTCCAGCTATGGACCTGGCTGGAGACCTGGCTTGCAACCTGGTAATGTGCCTTGGCTGGGAATCGAAGGAGTTACATCTTGACTGGCAGGTAAAGGTGTGCTAGCTTTCCAGGACTGGGGCATGGTCACCCAAAGGTGTTCATGGGCTTCTTCCTTTAGGCACTATGGGCCTTTTGGCCCTTGGTATATAAATACAGTTTCAAAGGCTGTCCATCCTGGACAGAGGAAAGGACACGTACAATTCCAAAGACTTTTCCTGTGCTAACACAAGTGTTTCTTGTGATACTGGAGCACCTGGCACTATTATCAGGCCCGGGACTGCTGGGTTAGCAGGTGAGACATGTCCTCTGCTTCTAGCCTCCTGTAACAGTTGCATTCCATTTCTTCTTCTTGTATTTATTTATTATTTTTAGAGAGAGGGGAGGGAGGAAGAGAGAGAGAAACATTAATATGTGGTTGCCTCTCATGTGCCCCCAACTGGGGACCTGGCCCCCAACCCAGACATGTGCCCTGACTGGGAATCGAACCAGTGACCTTTGGGTTCACAGGCAGGCATTCAATCCACTAAGCTACACCAGCCAGAGCCAGTTTCTTTTTTATGAATTAAAAGATAGATGATCTTCAGTCTACATCACCCCATCCCGGTGACCACAGAACAATGCAAACTCCAATGACCATAATAAGTTGGTGGGGACAGAAGTCCATGTCCATGGTGTGGGTGTTGGTGGCTGGGGCTGGTAGGTCACAGATCAGTGCCATTTAGATAGAGTATTTTGATCACAATGCTGGGAAATCCAAATGCAATTTCCCTCCCTTTTGAACTGCTATATTCCCTTCTGAGTAAAATGATTTCAACTCTTCCATACTATTGTATCCTCAATAACACAAAAATTTACCTAACTTTTGAAGTATGGGTGCATCCATTGCTAATTTTCCCCCCATGGTAGACATTAGTAAGTGGAAAGTTATTCTAGGGTTGGTTATATGTACTATTTATAGGCCACTTGTTATTTCTGAAAGGTTTGAAGGTTTCTTCAATAGGAACTGTTTCCAAATAACCTTGGGCTTATGTTTCATCTCGGTCCAAATCCCATAGAAGCAAACCAATCACAAAGCCCTCTAAAAAGTTATCAGAAGCCCAGACTCAGAACCCAGCTGTGGAGAATGAAGCTTCGAGGAACTGAACCACGAGACCAACGCTCATTTAGGGATCAAAGTTGGTGCTTTGTTTCTGGAAGCCTTCGCCGGAGCTGAGGAAGGTAAACTAAATCCCTCCCAGGAGTTCAAGTTGTATAGGCTTTGCTTTTTACACAATTCCTTCTGAGATGGTTCAATGCAGTGACGTCATTTCTGTTTAAAGAATAGGGAACAACAAAGCCAATGAAAAACAAACAGCAGGACGCCTCTGATTTCTAAGCGGGGTCTTCATTCATGTTCTAGTTCACTTTCATGGGCCCATGTTCGCAGTTGGTGAGCTTTTTTCCCCCACTCCTGTCCTGCCTTATCACCATGGGTCCATGCACCAAAACCTCCCCATTATTTTTCTGACCTTAACCGAACTTCCTCGGGTTGCCAGCTTGATTGCATTCTTTTCTTTCTTTTTTAAAATGTATTAATTTTAGAGAGAGGGGAAGGAAGGGAGGCACAGAGGGAGAGAAATGTATGGTTGCCAACACCTGCCTCCAGCTAAGGACCCTGGCTTGCAACCTGGTTACGTGCCTGGCTGGGAATCGAACCAGTGACCTTTGGGTCCACAGGCCAGCACCTATCCACTGAGCCATCAGCCAGGGCTCACGTTCCTTTCTTAAATGCTCATCAAAATGTGTTCTGATGCTCTTCAGAGTCAGCATTTGACCTAATAATAATGCTTAAGTGTATTTCTAGGTGCCAGATTTAGTTCACACCATCTGTGCTCAAAGTTACCCTCTTGGGGAGTTAACTATTCATGTGGTCATTTCGTAGATGGAGAAATGGGAGACACTGTGACGTTGAGTGTGTTGTTTGTCTTTCAGCTGACAATCGCTGGAGTCAGGGTGCCTGTGGCCCAGAACGCTCATTGTTCACCTCTGCTTCTCACAGGCTCTCAGTGCAGGGGTGGGAAGCATCAGCCTTAAGTCCCATAAACCCAGGCCTGAGTGCAGATCCTGACATTTCACTAGCTGGTTCACCTCGGGCCTACTGAACACCTTCTCTGAGCTTTAGTTTCCTCTGCAGTAAAATAGGAATGTTTGTGTGAAGAAAGCTGAGATAATCCCCATGAAAGTTCATGGCCGCTGTAGGTGCTGAAGAATAGATAAAGTGTTTAACCCTTTTTTTTTTACTGACCCCTCCTCATCTATGTAATCTGCAAATGAAAGGAGCTGATATCTGTGTGTTGGTGGGGAATATGGGTTAGTATGTTACCTCATGAGTTACCTTCAGGCATCATGACACTTGAGATGGACACTTTTCGATTCTTCTGTCCAGCTAAGCAAGGACAGCACCCGCTCTGGGGTTGTACCAAATCATGTGTTCTTGGGTGGACTTGCTTTTATTGTGGAGCTTTTGTGTTGCACTGTACATGTGTTCATCCATAGCGTCTTCAGGAAAAATTTTTTTTTTTTTAATTTTACTTACTATTTCCAGAGAGACGGGAAGAGAGAGAGAAAGGTAGAGAGGGAAAGAGACATCGATGTCTGGTTGCCTTTCACCTGCCTCCAGCTATGGACCTGGCTGGAGACCTGGTTATGTGCCCTGGCTGGGAATCGAACCAGCAACCTTTGGGTTTGCAGGCCAGCGCCCATCCACTGTGCCACCAGCCAGGGCCGCAGGAAATGTTTTGAATGGAGAAATGGAGTGGAGCAACAAGCCACCTGCTTGTGCTCTGGGCTGCTACTCCAAGAATGGCAGTGACCCATGGCAAATGCTTCGGTCGCTGGCCACAGAGCAGCTGTTTCTAACTGCATACTCTGGTGGGAGGTTCCTTGTCCAAGATGGACCCTCTCTAGGAGCCAACTGGGCTACTGATTTTCCAATGGCAAATTAACTGCAGATGGCTGTGTGCAAGACTGGGTTTCAGGATAAGCATGACCGGGTATATGGCTTATGGGAATGACATGGAAAAGTTTTTATCTTTTCTGTTACACTTACCACAAGAGCAATTGAATGTGGAGGCCTGGGCCTCATAGAAATCAGTTACATGTATTTATATAAGATAAAATTATGAAAAGGTTAATATTCAAATACTTCAAATAAGTCCTCATATTATTTTCATTATCAGTTTGGACAAATCTTTCTCTCTCTATCCTTTTTTTAAAATTTGGCTTTATTATTTCTTAGTCTTTGTGAATCCACAACTGTTTATTGTATATCTATATGTGTAATTTTCTATGCACATGGGGAATAGCAAGAAGAAAGAAGAGCGATACTTGCCCTAAAGGATCATGAAATCTAATTAAAGAGCTAAGAATCAAATGTAAAAATGTTATACCAACATACTAACATTGTTAGAACTACAGCTTTTTGTAAACTACCAACCAGAAGGATATTCCAATGGCGAAATCTGGGGCAACTTTAGAAATAATAATAGTAGAAATTGATTATATTCTGTAGAATAAATATATTTGAGTCCACACTCATAGAAATAAATAATTGGGGATGGTTCTTCCTTAAAGTAGAATTCCAATAAATAAATACAGCACGCATGGTGGGAATAAAATCATTTGTCAGATGCCACAGTAATTATTGTTATAGGCAATAGTTGATGGGTATTGACATGAATGAACAAAACTATGAAAAGAGAAAGTGTATTTACACAGCCTCAAAGTGTCACCTCAAAATATTATTTACAAAGGAAAAACTAATAACTGTTCAGTAGAGAAACCTTATAGATATGGCCTGAACCAAGACATCAAAGTTCATATCATATCGACATGCAGTGTTGACATGTGTCTCCTGATAACAATGTTGTGAGAAGGATCCAGCATCACTTCTGTGGGATTCTTACCCATAATGCATAACCTCAATTTAAGTCCTGACAAAAGTGTGGACTCTGGTTAAAGTTAAAACAAAATAGACTGAGGCACTGTCCCAGGCTGGAAGAGACAAAGGCCATAGAAAGCCTGAAAGCAATGTGGGATCCCAGAGCAGAAAAAAGACAATTGCCAAAATTTGAATCAGGTCTGCAGATTCATATATGTTATCAATGTTAACTTACTAATTTTGATAATTTTATTACAGTCAACAAGTTGTTTCTATTTGGGGAAGCCGGTTGAAGGGTATGTAGAAACATTTTTACAACGCTTTTGGAGAAATAAAATTATTGTAATTGTTATTTTATGTTGTACTTCATCTGAAATTTTTTTTTAAAATGCCCTAGTTGAATAAAATAAACTTATTTTGTCTAATTTTTACAACCCTACAATGTCAGGCTTTTATCTTCATTTATAGATTATGAATCTATCATCTTAAACTACCTCAGGTAGTTTAAATAATTTTCCTGAGATCACACAGTAAATGACAGAGGCAGGATTTGAATGTCTGTCTGCTTGACATCATCATTTTAACTATAATATAAAAATAATCAGCCCTGGCTGGTGTGGCTCAGTGGATTGAGCATCGGCCTGCAAACTGAAAGGTCATTGGTTCAATTCCCAGTCAGGGCACGTACCTGGGTTGCAGTTGGGGGCGTGCAGAAAGCAACCCATGGATGATGTATCTCTTGCACAAAGATGTTAAAAATAAAAATAAAGAAAAAATAATCAACCGGATAAGTAATGTCTTACTTTAACATTTAATATATTTTCTAAACCTCTACCTTGTTCCAAAGAAAGCCTGAGTCAGACTGAGAGTTGGGTCCGGGTTAGGAGAAGTGGAGGCTAAACATTAGAAACTGTTTTGGTGCTTGCGTTTCGTAAAATTATAGTAGAACTCTGATTCTGTGGCATAGGATGGCATGCCAGTCGGCCTCAGTATGGGCTTCCTCTGAAAAAGTAACATTTTCCAGACCGTATGTTCCAATAAACCAGATAACGGGCCTTTTTCCAATGGGATATATACTTGGTTTAAGCCTTTGATGGACGGTTTTTAAAATATGGGAGTAGACAAAGGAAAAGCAAACAGTAGGGCATGTTAAAATATCCATTAACTGAACACCCGGAAAAGGTATAAAATACCTCCAGCTGCCAAAAAAACAATTAGGCTGCAAATATGCCTTTGGTTACCTAACCACACATTCCCTGAACGTTTATTTCTAATTAATTTTCTTCATTACACAACAATGCCTCTCCTAATTACACTGGAGAAATTCTATAAACCTACCAGCTATTCAGAGCCTTTCTTGCACAAATTATTCTGGTAGGGCCCTATTATAAGCAAATCCTCACTCTCTAATTTATACATACCTTATCTCAGCAGACACGAGCTACTTAGTAAACCCTTGACAGCCGGGCAAACTAATCCTGTATGTGACCATATTCCAAATCAGTGATTAGTGTGATGGAACATCAAGGCTGAATAATTTAAAACCTGCCAAGGTAAAAGGTGAGACGTACAAGCACAGGAACCATGTCGCATTTGAATTCATACACATGTTGCAAAAGCTTGTGATCCTTGGATCAGCAAGAGGCCGACGCAGGGGAACGAAACTCCAGTGTTGTCTCTGAACTTGTTGGCGCAAAGGGCATGGAAGCAAGAGAGCACGTGGAAATATAAAGGACGGGAAAGTAGGCAAAGACCCCAAACCCGTCCCTGGATAAAGGACAAGACAGAGACGTGAACTGGGTGAAGCAGGGACTCCCCAAGCACCTGACCAGAGGGACAGAGCACAGTTGGTCAGAGCCTGGTGAACGTCTGTCAGTTGGGCCAAAGGCGGGATTCGATCCTGGTGAAGCCATCTGGGGCTTCATTCCCAGCCACGTAAAAGTTTGCGATCCTAATATCCCGGGTTTTGGAGGATAGCCTGTGGGACAATCAGCACAAACGCACCCTTGGTGCACAAAGCTCAAAGCCAACTGATGATTTTAGCAACTTGACTTTCGGTGCCTGGAGGGCGCTCATCAACCATTTCAGCCTGTAGGCCTGCTTCTGACTCTTAATAGGAACATTTCCTCGAGACAGGAGATAAAAAACAACCTGGAGTCTTTCCATTTGAAGAGTGGTCTGTGAATCAGCAGCATTGGCACCACTTGGGAGACCATCAGGCTCACAAACCTACGGAAACCATTTGCATTTTAACGAGATCCCCAGGTAATTCGGATGTGCAATGAAGTGTGAATAGCACGGGTGTAGAGGAGGGGTCCCCAAATTTCAGCATGCCTCGGGTTGACCCGCAAGGTACTCCACCCCCAGAATTTCCAGTTCCCTAGATTTGAGCTGACGCTGAGGATCTGCATCTGTAACAAGTGTCTGAGGGGGCCTTCTTTTTTTTTTTTTTTTCTTTTTTTAAATTTTATTGTTGTTGTATTACATCCGTCCCCTTTGAGGGGGCCCTCTGACATAGAGGGTCTTCTTATTGTCAAGGGCTTATGAAGTTGCAGCATTAAATTGCTGGAGGTTTTGGTAGCCATGAACTCTTATCGGTGTTGTTCATGGTGCGTAAATTTGTGCAGTCTTTTTTTTAGAAGATCCTGGAAATTCGACATGTTTGAGGATTCAATAAGTCAGTGATTTCTAATGGGGGGGAGTGTTAAAAGTATAGGCTCCTGGTCCCCAGCCTCAGAACCTCCCCCTGGATTACTGGGTGCTAGGTGAGGTCCAGAAATCCTCATTTTTTGGATAATCATTCAGATGATTCTGAGACAGGTGGTTAATAAGTGTACTCTTTTTAAAAAATATATTTTATTATTTTCAAAGAGAGGGAGAGGGAGAAAGGCAAAGAGGGAGAAACATCAATGCATGGTTGCCTTTCACCTGCCTCCAGCTACAGATCTGGCTGGAGACCTGACTTGCAACCTGGTTATGTGCCCTGGCTGGGAACTGAACCAGTGACCTTTGGGTTCGCAGGCTGGTGCTTTATGCTACCAGCCAGAGCCTGGTTTCTCATTTTAAAAGGAATCAAATTGCAGATTCAGAGCCGAAGGGAGTAGCAATATGCATGTAGTGACCTCGGGTAAGCTTTTGTAACAACACTGGTCTAAGCACAATTTTTATCTTTCCATGTCATTAAAAAATGGTTAAAACCTTCCAGCTACCCAGAGGTTTACTACCAAGCTGGGGATCCAAAATTTGCCCTGTAAAACACTTCACGAGTAATTACTGAGCAAAATAAACTATAAATGCAAAACAACATCACCTAACGTTCCCAGGTGAGAACACCAACCCACTCCTAAAAGGAGAACGAGAGAAGCAAATGCCAAATGCTCAGAAAATCTACTTCATCACTTCAGCTTTTTTTAAATAGCACTCTAGAGGCCAACCTCCTGACTTCAGGTCAACCAGAGATGGTGTAAACTTGGAGACACTTCCATTGCCCTGACTGTCTGTCCCATGTCATTAGATACAGTTGACAAGCTCTGTTTCCCAGAGTGTGATCAGTGGGCCCCCTGGAGCAGAATTGCCTCAGAAACCTATTCAATGCACACATGAAGAATGACCAGGGGACAGAGTCCGTGGAGCGAAGTCTCACAAACTTCCCTTGCAACCAGCTCACCAGAACAATCATCTGTTTGTTTAATTTAGGCGTACACCTCCGGGATCCTCTCCCCAAACCCACCCAACGTACCTAACTGTGGGATTCTCACATTGGCCTGGACAATTCTGCGCGAAAGGTATCAGTGAACCTGCAGCTGTAAGGTGATGTTTAGTTTTCATTTGGAGTCTCAGTTTCTGGGTAGAATTAAGGCCCAAGCAGGTACTTGATCCTACCTGTGACAGGAGTGTTTCCTGTGCATAGACATCTGGGAGGGACAAATGGGACTTGGGGAGGTAAAGACTCCTATACATGCAACACAGAGCTTGACAGATGAGATTAAGACGTAGACTTGATTTTGCTTGTTTTGTGAAAGATCTTGATTGCTAAGAGGAAAACTGCTTTGATTCACCCGTTGTCTCCAAAGTGTGGATGATATGAAAGTAGAGTCCTGTGGTCCACTTGTGAGTTTCGGTAGGTGCAGTCTTTCTTCTTTAACTCCACTGAGCAGTTGCTAATGATGAATTAATACATAGCCAATGCACACAACCCTAAAAGCAGCAATAAGTACAAAGAAACCTAATTACACTGAATTGATCTAATGATAATTAATGAGTATATAGTGGTGTAGGGCTTTCAATTATTAAATAAACAGAGCCATGCTAGGCATTATGCATTTGCTACCTGCCATCTTCACCATTTTCCACCTTAAATTACATTCTTCGCCAGCCTGCGAACCCAAAGGTCACTGGTTCGATTCCCAGCCAGGGGACATAACCAGGGTGCAATCCAGGTCTCCAGCCAGGTCTGTAGCTGGAGGCAGGTGAAAGGCAACTATACATTGATGTTTCTCTCCCTCTCTGCCTTTCTCCCTTCCTGTCTCTCTGGAAATAATAAATAAAATCTTAAAAAAAAAAAAAAAAAAAAGCACATTCTACGATCTGATTTTTAAATGGCTGCATAGCCTCCCAATGTGTTGATATTGTCAGTGGTGATAGAACATAGTGTCATTTGACAGCTCCCAACAAAACTTCTCTATTTTACCCCAGATGCCTTTTTGAGCTCTTTCCCAACGATCAAGGGATGATGGTCTGATTATAGTAGTTATTCCACTTCCCTCCCTCTAGGATCATTTTTTATTTTTCAGTTCTTATTTTTATCTTTCAGCGCTTGCTGAAAGCTAGTGCAACAAGCCCAACCCCTTGTATTTCATTCATGAATTCATCTGTTTGCAGATGCTGAGGACCAGGGAGGACTGAGAGTATAAACCCTGCCTCTCATGGGTTTTATTCTGGTGGAACTCAAAGGCAACGTACCAATAAAAATAGACATGTAATTTAATACCAGGTAGTGGCAATAATCATTTCATTAGGCCTAGAATGGTTACTCTAAATTGGAATAACCCTTGTTATATTTTATTTATTTTTAAAAATATTTTTAAAAATTTATTGTTTTTAGAGAGAGGGGAAGGGACAGAGGCAGAGAGGGAGTGAGACTTCAGTGTATGGTTGCCTTTCACTTGCCTCCAGCTATGGACCTGGCTGGAGACCTGGCTTGCAACCTGGTTATGTGCCCTGGCTGGGAGTCGAACCAGCGACCTTTGGGTTCACAGGCTGGCACCTTATCCACTGTGCCACCAGCCAGGGCTACCCCTGTTATATTATAAACACATTTGTCAGCCCTGTCAGAGTCAAGGGGAGAGCATCAAGGATCCCTCCCCACCAACACGCACACTTACTTCTTGCTCAGTCATTGGTGGTCTTCTGATTTCTCTACCACACAAAGACCCTATCTGATTATTAGTTTAATGCATGATCATTTTAAAATTAGGTAGAGAATGCTAGTCCTCCTTTCTAAAGCAGATCATTCTATTTAGAATGGCCTTGACTTTGGCTGGCTGCCCATTGTTTTTTTTGTGGTTTATCTTTTATTGACGCCTTTTCCTTTTTTTTTTTTTTTTTTAATCAATGAAGGTTTTAGAGTGGCATAGGCTGTATTGGGAGTCTAGTTTCTTTTCAAGTTGTATAGAATGCTGTTTATTGCATATTTCTGGGGTCAAGCAAATCAATAAAAGAGGCCAACCAAAGCCTGCCCTTTAGGAAGCACTAGCTCCTCACTGAACGTGCGTTGTGGCAAATGCCGGACTTTCAAATCTCAAGAAAAAGGGACAGATCCCACTACTGACTCCTGTGTCAGACAACAGAAGAAGAAAAACCTGTCTGGAACAGTGGTTATGGTTCCTCATAGAATTTTTTTCAGCTGTCTGTTCATAGATGAGCTTCTAATTAACCCAAACCTGGCTCCCATGAGGTCAATAAAAATCTGACCCTTTTTCAGAAGGAATTTTTAGAGCGCCTTTCTGGTCATTTCAGAGAGCACTGAAGCATGAAAGCATCTTGCCTTGTGATGGCAGTTCTTTTCTGTTCGTGCCAAAGATGAAATCTCCGTGATCCCTTTTCTGTTTCTAAGCATCAGAACTAAACAACTCAAAGAATTTTCCTATCGCTTTTCTGTGCCTCAAACCTAAGGATGCTTACACTAACGAAATCTAGGACTGGCTTCTGTGGACCCAGATGTCTGTTGCACATCTTCATTCCACATTTATTTGGAAATCAGAGGAAGGTTATTTTGATTTTTATATTAGCAGCACCCCTGACAGGGGAAAGTCAGAACAAAGGGGCCCATGCAAAGTGTTGTGAATATCTGATATTAAGGGAAAGTATCCTTTGGCCCCATCTTTCCCTGTATGGGAAAGAACTTGGGGCGTGCAACTTCCAAACTTGGTTGGTCTGATCATTTTAGAATGTTTCCTTAGTTGTGGCCTGGTGAAGGTTTTGTGGGTTAAAAAAGTAAGGGTGATGTGCTAGTTGGGTTGAGCGACCGTACCAAGGTGTCACACAGGCTTGGTGGCTTAGAGAACAGACCCTGGTTTCCTCAGTGTTCAGGAGGCTGGAAGCAGATCAGGGTGCTATTAGGGTGGGTTTCTGGGAAGAGCCCTCTCCTGGCCTAGCAAACAAAGCTTCGTGGCGGTGATCTTACTGTGAGGGCCAGAGGCTCCGTGCTGCCTGCCCTGAAACCTGCCACCTGAGTCAGGACCTGCAGGACAGGCTCTGGCCAGTGGTCACTGTGCTCTTCACACTATGCAGCCTCGCAGGACCTGAGCCAGCACCTGTGTTGAAACAAAGAGGGTCTGTGTCAGCGGATATGCACCTGATCACGAAGTTCCCTGTTGTCTGAGGCAACTGAGGCAGAGCTGCCAGCATCTTGTTGAGACCTGGTTCCTTTCCCTGTGAGCATTTCCCAAGAGCAGGGCCATCCATCTCCCAGACTTTCTGCTCCTATAGCAATCATCCCTCACCAGAGGACATTGTCATTTTACCTATATTCTAGACTTGGGAGCTGACCTGCAGGGTGACCTGTTCCCCTGGGGGTCTGCTCCATGCCCTTAAAAATCCCTCCACCCCCTTCCCTTGAGAGGGAAAGAGGCATCTATGTATGGTTGCCGTTTACCTGCCTCTAGCTTCGGACCTGGCTGGAGACCTGGCTTGCAACCTGGTTATGTGCCCTGGCTGGGAATTGAACCAGTGACCTTTGGGTTCGCAGGCTGGTGCCTTACCCACTGTGCCACCAGCCAGGACTTTCTTCCTCTTCTGATAAGGACACCAGTCCTATTGGATTAGAACCCTACCCTGGTGACCTTATATAAACTTGTGACCTCACTTATCTTCTCAAAGACCTTGTTTTCAGGTGTGGTCACATTATGTGTTAGGGCAACAACCTAGGAATTGGTTGGAAGGGGCACAATTGAGTCTAGGGTAGATGGATTGATACTCTGGGACTCAGGGAACTTTCTGGAAGAGATTTTTCCAGGTGTGGAAACCCTTCTAGGCTCTGTCATTGGAATGTGCAGGGAGGGAAAATGCCTGAAATGAGACCTTTGAGAAGTGCTGACAGAGCCTTAGGCCTGACCATGCTTGTTGTCACAGGACCTGTGGTCCCCTTTCAGAAGCTTGAGGAGACCTTTCAGTCTAGACATGTGACACGGCTGCCCAGACTCAAGCCTGGAGATGGCCTGCAGGGTGGTGGGTCCCTTCAGGCTCCCCAAAGCTCTCCCCTGTAGGTTAAATAAAGGCCACCTTTTTTTTTTAATAAAGATTTTATTTTATTATTTTTAGAAAGAGGGGAAGGGAGAGAGGCAGAGAGGGAGAGAGACATCAATGTATGGTTGCGTTTCACCTGCCTCCAGCCACAGACTTGGCTGGAGACCTGGCTGCAACCTGGTTATGTGCCCTGGCTGGGAATCGAACCAGCGACCTCTGGGTTTGCAGGCTGGCGCCATATCCACTGTGCCACCAGCCAGGGCCCTAAAGGCCACCTTTTGCTTTACATTCAGCGTCAACCCCCGGCCAAACTATACACGTTTCTGAACTCTGGCTTTAACGCACATCTTACTCTCTAAAGACCAGTTGCATCGAGAATTTTGGAGCTCTCCCTGTGCTCTGTAGAAACATGGGCAAGGTCACACAGGTTTTTGAACCTTCTTCCCTTTGCACATGTCAAGTTTCTCAGCTGTCATGGGGGAACAGTTGTGCTCTCTGTGGACATTCAGGCTTCTGTGTGTATGTGAGGGAATCGGGTTCGTTTTCCAGCTCAAGCTATTTCAGGCTGCAGATGCAACGCTACGTATTTCATCACATCCCTGCTCCTGGTGCTGTAGGTGGCTGCTTCCCCTTTTCTTCTTTCTTTCTTTTTGTTTTAAAGATTTTGTTTATTTATTTATTTATTTATTTTAATTTAATTTTATTGTTGTTCTAGTACATCCATCCCCTTTTTATTCCCCTCTGTCCCTTTCTCCACCCCTCTCCCCCTAAAGTCAATCCCATTTGTTGTCCAGGTCCATGGTTCTTCCATATTTATTATTTTCAGAGAGAGGGGAAGAAAGAGAGGCAGAGAGGCAGAGAGACATCAATGTCTGGTTGCCTTTCACCTGCCTCTAGCTACGGACCTGGCTGGAGACCTGGCTTGCAACCTGGTTATGTGCCCTGGCTGGGAATCCAACCAGGAACCTTTGGGTTCGCAGGTTGGCGCCTTATCCACCGTGCCACCAGCCAGGGCTTGCTCCCCTTTTCTCAGCACAACGGTATGTCCTACCATATAGGAACCAAAATCTCTCCTTCTGAGACTTGAATAGTTATATCTGGTATCAAGGAAGTCTTTTTTTTTTTTTTTTTTACTTCCTGGGCATTTTCTCTTATATGGAGTTAGAAAGGAGCAGAAAGCTAGGTAGGGGGACATTTAAACAGGCCTAAGTGATAGGGGACTCTCAAATGCTGAAAAATTTTAGTTACAGGTAACAGCTACTAAGCTTAGTAATCAATGTATGTGAAAAGCTCTTATTTCAGGGACTTGGAGGGATGACCCACCTTAACTAGGTCACCATAAGCAGTTCCACCTTTGTGCCTCAGGAGGACTGCGAGCCATCAAGATCTGTGAGTCATTGTCTCCAGGGTGAGAGGAACTCCACCCAGGAAACAAAGAAAGAATGCTGCAGCTTTGCTGCTTAACCTTTTCCCTGAATTCCAAACCTCTTACGTGTACCCCTTACCTGTATCTTTCTTCTCCTTATCAAAGGCCCCAGGATAATGGATTTTAAGACTGTCTGCTAGAATGCAAACCTTCTATCTTCTCAGATTGCTGACCATCCGAATAAAGCCGGTAAAGGTTCATTCCCTGTCACTGCTTATTGGGTCTGGTAGGTGACAGGCAGCATGGACACTGGCTTTTCCAGTTTCACAAGGATCAGACAGCACATGTCAGCATCCCCAGCCCTCTTATACCCCCACCCTTTTTCTCCTGATCCCTTCTTTCAATCCCAAGTAGAGTGGGTCTTTTTAATTTTTTTAAATTAATTAATTTATTTTTAAATTAAAAAAATGTATAATTTTTCAGAGAGAGGGGAAGGGAGAGAGGCAGAGAGGGAGAGAAACGTTGATGTATGGTTGCCTTTCACCTGCCTCCAGCTACAGACCTGGCTGGAGACCTGGCTTGCAACCTGGTTATGTTGCCCTGGCTGGGAATTGAACCAGTGACCTTTGGGCTCACAGGCCAGCACCTTAGCCACTGTGCCACCAGCCAGGGTGGTCACTTTTTATTCTGGTAAAATTATAAGTTAAAAAAAACACTTACAATACAAAGAGCTCCCTTTGAAAAAGGCATTATTCTTTCTGTGAGAGCAGTTTTGGGTTCACAGCAAGATTAGGGGAAATTTCCCACAGACACCCTGCTCCCTCTGCATGTCTCCCCCATTATCAAAATTCCTCCCCAGAGTTGGACATTGTTATGTTGATAAACCTATTGTTAGAGCAGCCTTGCTTAGAGAAATCATACCCGGAGACCTCTGTGGAATCAAACCATGAGCTTATCGAGGGAAAGAAAATGGGGAACAGAGAAATGGGGAGTGGCAAGGGAAGAGACTTTATTAAAGTCATCAACTCGACATCACCTGGCTGGGGTTTTTATCTTAGTGGCCACAGTACAGTTTCACAGATACCTGCTTCAAAGGAAAATTAGTCCATTAACGACATTCCATCAGCCAGGAAGAGCTAAATGGGTTTACCTGTTGGGCCATCTGCTTTATTATCTCTTCACCAGGGATCTCCGGACAAGCTAATTTCATTAACTCATTCCTAAGAGTTTCCTGGCGGGTTCCATGATCACATTCCAGACAGGTGAGGCATGTACACATTGACTGTTAGAGTTTTAACTAAAGTCCAGGGGCAATTAAAGTCCAAAGGTATGTGCTGCCTCCATGTTAGTTGCCCTTTCATCCTGATACCTATATTGACACATCATAGTAACTCAAAACCCATAGTTTCATTAGGGTTCATTCTGGCTGCTATAGTTCTATGGGTTTGAACAAATGTATAATGACATGTTTGCATCATCATAGTATTGAAACTGGAAAAGCCAGTGTCTACACCGCCTGTCACCTACCAGGCTCAATAAGCAGAGGTAGGGACTGAATCAATCTTCATGGGTGTTTTATTCAGAAGACAGCAGATTTGTACCCTAACAAGTCTTAAATTTCATTATAATTGGGCCCTTTTTACAAGGAGAAGAAAGGTATAGGTGAGGGGTTTGGAATTCAGGGAACAAGTTAGTGACATCAAAGCTGCAGCATTCTTTCATCTGTGTCCTGGGTATAATGTGGGGTGCCCATATTCTGGGCTCAAGATATTGGGGGAGGAAGGCTGGCTAGTCTCAAGTTTGGGTAGGTAGACCTTCTCTTAATTCTCCTGTCTACTATACCTTTTGCCCTAAGCTAAGCAGCACAGCTATTAACTAGCTATCAGCTTCCCATAGATATGCACGGTACCTTAAAGGCAGTATTATTTCCTTCCCCTGCAAACCATGGGCTGTGGAGAAGCTGTACCCAGTTTCTGATGGCAACGCAGGGCCCACTTGATCCAGGTCCCCAAGTTTTATTTTCATTTTCTCTCCTCTTTGTCCTTGTGAGTTTATGCCTTTTTAAATGATCCTTTTAGTGTGGATGTGGTGAAGTTTGGGGAGAGAGAGGAGGTAACACGTACGTTCCATTTTCTGACTTTCATTGAAGGTTTCCCCAGCACTTCCCTTGCGCTGGCGTTGCGACTCTCATGTAGGGGAAGCTAGGGCTCATTAAGGAGCCCTGCTGGTTGAACTCACTGCCTCATTTGTACCTGAGCAACCTCTGGCGGAGGACAGATTGCTCTCTGAACAATGGCTCTGCTCCTTGCTGCTGGAACGAACCCTCTGGGGGTGGGGGTGGGGTCCTCAGTTTTAATGGGCTTGATTTGCTCTCCGCCAGGAATGACTCATACTAACAGAGTTTGGTGAAAAAAGGAAAGGTAGTTTGTTTATTTGAGGGATGTACGGATTTATAGTAAAGGTGCAATTATGCCGTTCAATCCTGCTCCCTTTAAAAACACCCAGATGATACAGGCCTGCCCAATTAGGCTGGCTTTAAAACAGACAAGCCCATGGCACCATTTTTCAGACCCACCACAACCGTTCTGTTTAGCGTTCCAGTTACACACGAATTCAAATGGTCCTTGCATCACTCCAGTGTTTTAGGGATTAACTGAGACAATTGATTTAATGAGTTACCAAGTATCTGCCGCATAGTAGGTGCTCAGGGAATGGCCACCCTGGGCCCGCAGGTCAGTTTGAAATACAAGCGCAGACGGGTCAAAAGAGGGCTATTGCTTTTCCAGGAACTCAGTCTGTTCTGAAACGCTGGGTTCTGTAAGAGGTAGTGTTTGGGTCTCACGTAAAAGGGCCACGCCTTTTCCTTTTTAAAAAAATATCGTATTTGTTTATTTTTGGAGAGAGGGGAAGGGAGGGCGAAAGAGAGGGAAACATCAATGCGTGGTTGCCTCTTGAGCGCCCCTAACTGGGGACCTGGCCCGCAACCCAGGCATGTGTCCTGACTGGAAATCAAACCAGCAACCCTTTGAGTCACAGGCTGTGAATGGCATGTCCTTAAAAGCAACGCTGGGATCCTAACCCCTGGTACCTATGAAGGTAATCTTCCTTGAAAGTAGGGTCTGTGCCAGTACAATCAAGTTAAGATGAGGTCATTCAGGAGGCCCAGGTGCAATGTGACTGGTGTCCTGTTACAAGGAGGAGATGCCATGCGGTTCAGAGACACAAGGAGAAGGTCATGTGACAAGCAAGGCAGAGCTGGAGTGACACAGCTGCCAGCCAAGGATGGCCAAAGAGCCACTGAGCCACCGGCAGAATTGAGGAAAAGGACACCGGGCTCCCCACAGAACCTCAGCAGGGCACACAGCCTTGCTGACACCATCAGTTCTGACTTCCAGCCCCCACAATGGTGTGAGGACACACTTCTGGTGTTTGAGGTCACCCTGTCTGTGGTACTTTGTCACAGCAGCCCAGGAAGCTAACACAGGGACCACTGCCTGGATTTGGTTATTTCATTTAAAAGGTTGCAAAATGATGATTGTCAAATTCTTTCACTTCTCCTGAATTTATTAGCTGGGATTCTTTTAGATAGAAGGACTTCCTTTCCTTCATGAAAGATATTTTTATGGCCTTGAAATATATTCATCCAAGAAAGGTGTAGTATATATTTCTGAAAACCGTCAAATTTCAGAGAAATGAATAGGTTCTCTAGCAACCTTCAGTGTCATCAGATGCGTTTATTTCATCTCCCCTTTTCCTTTTGAATGTATTATGGACTTACGAAGAGAGCTTATTTACAGAAAATGTCCCTGGCTGGTGTGGCTCAGTAGATTAGCGCCATCCTGTGAATCCAAAGGTTGCTGGTTCGATTCCCAGTCAGGGCACATAACCAGGTTGCAAGCCAGGTCTCCTGCCAGATCGGTAGCTGGAAGCAGGTGAAAGGCAACTATACATTGATGCTTCTCTCCCTTTCTTCCTCTATCCTTGCCCTTCTCTCTGAAAAGAGTGAATAAAATCTTAAAAAAAAAAAAAAAAAAACTTCAAAGAAAATGTCATTAACAAATTATTCTGGGCCTCTGGGCCTATCCCCATTGTAGAGGTAACATAGGATTGATCTCTTGCCTGTGCGAAAAATGTACACCAAGAAAAATGACCTTGTTAGGATATCTAAGATAAGAAAATATCTTTTGTGGACCCAGTGAGAGTCTCTCTAAGTTCCAAAAGGATCGTAGTTGAGTTGATAATTCTCTGAATACCTGTATAATATTGGGAATAATTATATTACTGTTTATATTTCAGTTTGATAAATCTTGTGTCTCCTTGGAACTGCCACCATTTATTTTCCAGAAAAAAAGGGACACTTAGATGCAATCTCAGAATTTCTTCCTTTTTCTGAACTATTTACAAGTTCAGAAATGGAACCTCTGCTTTTATGGGGCAGATGAGCAAGAGAAAGAGTTGAGACTAACCACCAAATGGATATTTGTGTTTATACTGACCTTGTCTTTGAAAATAAAAATTCAGGTGAATCAATGCATTTGAGGGAAAAAGCTAGATTACCTTAAGCTGGAAATGTCTTGGAAAACCCAGTTTTTTAGTCTCATCTATGTTTCCTCACTAATTTCAAGCTCATCCAGTATAAGACCTTCCTTGTTTAATTTACCATTAAATCCCCAAATATTCAGTATAATGTTTTCACTAACTGGGTGCTTCATAAACAAATGACTATAATCAGAATTTGGTGCAATTAAATTTCCTCAAAAGATCAATATACTTGAGACAAATTTAGAACAATAAACATCATGCGAGAAGATGAAACAAATCCAATTACCTTAATAATGATATTTAACTAGCTACAAAACGATGTGGGAGTACATTCATTGATACAGCTGCCCACAGTATAAACCAGGTGATGGTATAACACAGCATTCCATTACACAAAGCAAAATGCGAGGTAATCTTTCCATTTGAATTGGACCTACAAAAAATCAGTTGGGATTTTTTCACAGAAAAATCATGAGCGATCAAGGGCCAAGCTTCCTGTGGGGAACGGGTCTATAAAAGAGCCTGGAATACAAAGTAGACAGTGGCTACTAAGTTGAGAGGAGTCTAAGGGTGGGAACCTCAACTCACCTGCCCAGTTCTGGACAGCAAAGAAACAAAGAGGGTCATGGGCTTGTTTTCTGTAGCATTAGGGGGCCTCATTGGAAACAATCCAGGGCAGGACAGGGCCAGTCACCTCGATGTGAAAAGACTATGGCAGCCAGAGAACCACAAACTTGGCCAAACCCTTCCAGTTAGGAGCCATTGCTTGGGCATTCACCCTTGTCAGCTCAGATGGGAAGGAACATGTTCAATGGCGGTCCTGACAGGTCACAAGGGAAGAAGTGAATGTTTGACTAACGGCCGCAGGTCACGTTAGCCAGGCAGTCTGACTTGCCAACCCTGCCCTTGATCTTGATGCTGGAGAGTTTGCATCTCTCATAGTCACCACGTCTAAATCACATCCAGAGGCTTTCTGGCTTCCATACTTCTGCTTACCCCAAGCGCAAACGCACCTGGCCTTCAACACCTGCTTCACTGATTTACCATGCCAGTCTTCTTACCATTCGTTAGCATGTGTGCTGTATCAGGAACTTCGCTGATATCTTTCCTAGCATGTGTGCATTCACGCACAAGAAGCTAGGACAGGATCCTGGAAGAGAAAAGAGAACAGAGGTATTAAATTTTAGGTATAATGGCCCAGTTCTGTCTAGTTCACCAGGATGGGGACATTTTCCTCTTTACTCTCTTGCCTAGGCACCAGCTTCCTGTCACCCCCTCAGAGGTTGCCTACCCAGGAATAGCCTCTGGGCTCCCCTCGCCCCCTGCGATTTGAAGGGTGCAGCTAGAGGTGGTATAAATTAATGGCGCGGAGACAATAAATGAGAGTGCGGAGTAAAAGGTGTCCCTCCCCACTCCATTCAGGATGGCAGTGCGGTGGGAAGCCAGGAATGGGCAATGTGGCAGGCAAGTGACTGATGTCATCATTAGGTATGGGAGGCGGGCCTCCTTGGTCTCCAGCTGCGTCCTAAGGACATTTTTCCTCCTCATTTCTTCTCCTTTTCATCAGAAAGCTCAGCGTGGAGTGAAACTCAAAAGTCCAGGCACTGATTTCAGTGGAAGCTTTATTATAAGTGACATTTGTGTTTCATAAATGAAAATTTTCCCCCCAGACATCTCCCCGCGTTATAAATGATCCATATTTTCGAGGAGGATGTTTTCTCATTGTAACCTTTCAACCTCTTTGGAAAACAGCTGCACTATGTCCTTTGACCACCGGAGGGCAGTAGTGTCACACGTAAAAGATGTCCGCCTTCTGCTTTCTGAACAGAGGACACATTTGTCAGACTTCATTGCATGTATTTTCCCCTTATTGAAACACAGGGGAGTTTCACATTTGCAGGTAGAATGGGGGTGGGGGGGATAGTTAAATTTTTCTACAGTATTTTTAATCTCTTTGTTTATGCTGATAAAGGCAGCGAAGGCAGTTGCTTGATCCACGTTTTGGCTGTTTTGAGGGATGCGTGTGCTAACAGGCTGGGACGCGCGTTCATTTACCACTGAGAGACCCCGGTGGAAGATGTTCTGTTGATTTTGCATTTAATTGAAAATGTCACGAAGATAATGCATAAGCCCATCCTTCCTCCAAATCCTCAATACCCTTAGATATGACTTAAATCCTGCTGTTGCCATCAGGGCAGTTTTGCATTAATCTTGCTCTCTGCTCTTAAGGAGGCAGAATCCAGGAAGCTTCTTCTGGAGGCAGGAGCGTGTGACCTTTCCGTAAACCCCATGGTCACAGGAACTCTGAAAGGGCTCTTTCCTACTGAGTCCTGTTGAGCTCCAGTGTCCCCTGGCCTTCCCTGGCCCCTACAGAGGCAGGAGTTTTGTTTTGTTTTGTTTTAAAAGATTTTATTTATTACATTTTAGAGACAAGGGATGGGAGGGAGGCAAAGAAACATCAATGTATGGTTGCCTTTCAGCTGCCTCCAGCTACAGGCCTGGCTGGAGACCTGGCTTACAACCTGGTTATGTGCCCTGCCTGGGCATAGAACCAGCAACCTTTGGGTTCGCAAGCCGGCGCTTTATCCACTGAGCCACCAGCCTGGGCAAGGAGTTCTTTACTCAGAGTGAATCAACCGACTCTTCTAAAGGCAGGGTAATGCAGAGCTTGGGTACCAGGGGGACAATTCTAGCACCTGTCCTATGAGCATATTTGGTTTGTCATGCCCTTTTGGCCCAGGCAGTACTTGATACATTTTTTACTTAGTTGTCAACACGTAAATGCAAAGAGTCGTTATGGAAGATCCAGATTTCCTGCTTCTTTTGAAACAGAGGACAATTAGGTATGACTGGTTTGTACGGTGTCCCCCCACCCCCCCCACCCCCAGTGACCATCGATGACAGCCACTTTCTTTGTGCCTACAAGTCGTCACCACACACCCGGGGTCCTCTTTTTGCTTCCCCAACCCTAAGGAAGGTGCCCCCTGAGATCGCACGTGCAGTTTTTGTTACAGGCCTGAGAACGTCATGCCCACCTTTCTGTGTCAAGGTGGAAAACGAAAAGTTACAGCGAGGGAGCCACAGCCGTGAAGAAGAACGAGCTGAGTGCAGCTCACCTGGTCTGGCAGGCACCTGGGACGTGGGTTGACCCTGAGGGCGCAGGCTCGCCCGCAGCAGCTCCTCCGAGCCTCGAGCACCTTGCAGATGCCCTGCCCGACCGGCTGGGGGCGGGCGAGCGCGGGTTAAGGGGCAGGGGAGTGCGGGGCTGTGACCCCGAGGCTGCGCCACGCCGTTCCGCGCGCCCTGGAGCCTGGAGGAAGAGGCAGGAAACCCGTTCCTGCTCTGCAGGTACCACGGCAAAACGCGCAAAGCAAACAGCGGGGGAAAGGTGCTTTAGTGCAGACAAACGCACAACCTGGCCCTTTCAAAGCCTTTGTTTACCAGGTAAAGCCGCGGCTCAGGCGGGCTCCCCGCGAGGGGGCGGGATGAGCTCTCTCCTGCCCCGGGCACGAGGCCTGCTCGCCCCAGGCCTCCCAGGGTCCGGTGTGGGCAACAAAGGAAGGAGAAGACAGTCCTCAGGTGAACCTCCCCGCAGGTTGCAGGAAAACGGCGGGTGCTGGGCTTAGGTACCTGAAGCCTGGACCGCGGGTGCTGTGTGTCCTGCCGCCTGTCATCCAGTCCGGCGCTGCCACTGGATTGGGTGTATCTGTTAGCTTGACATAAAATAGCTATGACCGTAGTGTCTGGCATAAAAGATGTAGGCTAAACGTGGAGTTGGACGAATTAAACACACACACACACACACACACACACACACACACACACAATAGCAAAGACCTTCTGTAACTTTGTCTTCCAATGAAACATTCTGTTCCCCGTGGGGCCAGTCGGTGAATAAGAAAGAGGAGACCCAGCGGCACCTGAGAAGCGCACAGTTTGGGCGGTGGCCTTGTGGAGCTGAAGGGGGACTTGTCCTTGAGGTGGCGCAGTGCCATGGGCAAGCCCGAAGGTTCTGGAGGCGGCGACAGCTGGCCTTGAACC